>CM069541.1:5905000-5907500 GCA_035773235.1 Eospalax fontanierii
GTTAGGGTTAGGGTTAGGGTTTGAGTTAGGGTTAGGTTTAGGTTTAGGGTTAGGTGTTGGTTTTGGGTTAGGGTTAGGATTACGGTTAGGATTAGGGTTAGGGTTTGGATTAGGATTAGGGATAGGTTTAGGGTTTGGGTTAGGGTTAAGGTTAGGCTTAGGGTTGGGATTAGGGTTACGTCAGGGTTACGATTATGGTTAAGTTTAGGGTTTGTGTTTGGGTTAGGTTTAGCGTTAGGGTTAGGTTTAGGGTTAGGGTTTGGGTTAGTGTTAGGTTTAGGGTTTGGGTTAGGGTTAGGGTTAGGGTTAGGGTTAGGGTTAGGGTGAGGGTTTAGGTAAGCATTAGGGTTAGGTTTAGGGTTAGGGTTAGTGTTAGGATTAGAGTTAGGTTTAGTGTTTTGGTTTGGGTTAGGGTTAGGGTTACGGTTTATGTTTCGGTTAGGGTTAGGGTTAGGGTTACGGTTAGGTTTATGGTTAGTGTTAGGGTTTGTGTTTGTGTTAGGGTTATGAATAGGGTTACGGTTAGGGTTAGAGTTACGATTAGGGTTATTTTAGGGTTAGAGTTAGGGTTAGGGTTAGGGTTAGGTTTAGGGTTAGGGTTAGTGTTAGGATTAGAGTTAGGTTTAGTGTTTTGGTTTGGGTTAGGGTTAGGGTTACGGTTTGGGTTAGTGTTAGGGTTAGGGTTAGTGTTAGGTTTAGTGTTTGGGTTAGGGTTAGGGTCAGTATTAGGTTTACGTTTAGGGTTAAGTTTAGGGTTTGGGTTTCGGTTAGGATTAGGGTTAGGGTTAGGGTTAGGGTTAGGGTTTGAGTTAGTGTTAGGATTAGGGTTAGGTTTAGGGTTAGGGTATGGGTTAGGGTTAGGCTTAGAAATAGGGTTAGGGTTAGGGTTTGGGTTAGGGTTTCGGTTAGGGTTTGGGTTAGGGTTAGGTTTAGGTTTTGGGATACGGTTAGAGTTAGGGTTAGGGTTTGCGTTAGGGTTAGGATTCGGGTTACGGTTAGGGTTACGATTATGGTTAAGTTTAGGGTTTGTGTTTGGGTTAGGTTTAGGGTTAGGGTTAGGGTTAGTGTTAGGACTAGTGTTAGGGTTAGGTTTTGGTTTAGGGTTACGGTAAGGGTTAAGGTTAGGTTTAGGTTTTGGGTTAGGTTTAGGGTTTGGGTTAGGGTTAGGGTTAGGGTTAGGACTAGGGTTAGTGTTAGGTTTTGGGTTAGCGTTTGGTTTAGGGTTAGGGTTAGTGTTAAGGTTAGGGTTAGTGTTAGGGTTTGTGTTAGGGTTAGGTTTAGGGTTAGGTTTAGGGTTAGTGTTTAGGTTAGTGTTAGGTTTAGGTTTTGATTTGGGATAGTGTTAGGGTTAGGGTTAGTGTTAATGTTAGGGTTTGGGTTAGGGTTAGGGTTAGGTTTACGATAAGGGTTAAGTTTAGAGTTTGGATTTGGGTTAGGTTTAGGGTTAGTGTTTCAGTTACGGTTAGGGTTACGTTAAGGTTAGGGTTAGGGTTAGGGTTAGGTTTAGGCTTAGGGTTAGGTTTAGGGTTTGGGTTAATGTTAGGGTTAGGGTTAGGGTTGGGTTTGGGTTAGAGTTAGGGTTAGGGTTAGGGTTAGGGTTAGGGTTACGGTTAGGTTTTGGGTTTAGGTAAGTGTTAGGGTTAGGTTTAGGGTTAGGGTTTCGGTTTTGTTTAGGTTTAGGGTTACGGTTTATGTTTCGGTTAGGGTTAGGTTTAGGGTTAGGGTTATGGTTAGTGTTAGGGTTTGGGTTTGTGTTAGGGTTATGGAAAGGGTTACAGTTAGGGTTAGAGTTATGATTAGGGTTATATTAGCGTTAGGGTTAGGGTTAGGGTTAGGGTTAGGGTTAGGATTAGAGTTAGGGTTAGGGTTTTGGTTTTGGGTTAGGCTTAGGGTTTGTGTTAGTGTTAGTGTTAGGGTTAGGTTTAGGGTTAGGGTTTCGGTTTGGGTTAGGGTTAGGGTTACGGTTTATGTTTCGGTTAGGGTTAGGTTTAGGGTTAGGGTTATGGTTAGTGTTAGGGTTTGGGTTTGTGTTAGGGTTATGGAAAGGGTTACAGTTAGGGTTAGAGTTACGATTAGGGTTATATTAGTGTTAGGGTTAGGGTTAGGGTTAGGGTTAGGGTTAGGATTAGAGTTAGGGTTAGGGTTTTGGTTTTGGGTTAGGCCTAGGGTTTGTGTTAGTGTTAGTGTTAGGGTTAGTGTTAGGTTTAGGGTTTAGCTTAGGTTTAGGGTCAGTATTAGGGTTACGTTTTGGGTTAAGTTTAGGGTTTGGGTTTCGGTTAGGTTAGGGTTAGGTTTAGGGTTAGGGTTAGGGTTTGAGTTAGGGTTAGGTTTAGGGTTCGGGTTAGGGTTTCTTTTAGGGTTAGGGTTAGGAATAGGGTTAGGGTTTGGGTTAGGGTTAGGTTTAGGTTTAGGTGTTGGGTTAGGGTTAGGGTTAGGGTTAGGTTTAGGGTTAGGATTTAGATTAGGGTTAGGTTTAGGTTTTTATTTGGGTTAGTGTTAG
>CM069541.1:5912500-5940000 GCA_035773235.1 Eospalax fontanierii
TTGGGTTACGGTTAGGGTTAGGGTTAGGGTTAGGGTTAGGGTTTGGGTTAAGGTTAGGGTTAGTTTTTGGGTTAGGGTTAGGGTTAGGATTACGGCTAGGTTTAGGTTAAGGGTTAGGGTTTGAGTTAGAGTTAGGGTTCGGGTTAACGTTTGTTGTTAGGGGTTAGGGATTAGGTTTAGGGTTAGTTTCACGGTGTGGGTTTGGGTTAGGGATAGAGTTAGTGTTTGGGTTTGGGTTAGGGTTAGGTTTAGGTTTAGTTTTAGGGTTTGGGTTTGTGTTAGGGTTAGGGTTAGGATTAGGGATTGGGTTAGGGTTATGGTTAGGAATAGAGTTAGGGTTAGGGTTACTGTTAGTGTTTGGGTTAGGGTTTGGGTTAGGTTTAGGTTTAGGTTTTGGGTTAGGGTTAGAGTTAGGGTTAGGGTTTGGGTTAGGGTTAGGGTTGGGTTTGGGTTAGGGTTACGTTTAGGGTTAGGTTTTACGTTTAGGATTACGTTTAGGTTTTGGGTTAGGGTTATGGATAGGGTTAGGGTTAGGTTACGATTATGGATAGGGTTAGGTTTAGGGTTAGGTTTAGGTTTTGAATTATGTTTACGATTAGGATTAGGGTTTGGGTTAGGGTTAGGGTTAGGGTTAGCGTGAGGGTGAGGGTTAGGGTTAGTGTTAGATTTAGGGTTAGGTTTTAGGGTTATGGTTAGGGTTATTGTTTGGCTTAAGGTTAGGGTTAGGGTTAGGGTTAGGGTTAGGGTTAGGGTTAGGGTTAGGGTTTGGTTTACGGTTTGGGTTAGGGTTAGGGTTAGTTTTTGGGTTAGGGTTAGAGTTAGGATTAGGGTTAGGGTTAGGGTTAGGGTTAGGGTTAGGGTTTGGAATAGGGTTAGGGTTAGAGTTAGGGGTTGGGTTTGTATTAGGCTTAGGGTTAGGGTTAGGGTTAGGGTTAGGGTTAGGGTTAGGGTTAGGGTTAGGGTTAGTGTTAGGGTTAGGGTTAGGTTTACTTTTTGGGTTAGGGTTAGGTTTAGGATTACGGTTAGGATTAGGTTTCGGGTTAGGGTTTCGGTTAGGGTTAGGGTTTGGGTTGGGGTTAGGGTTAGGGTTAGGGTTTGGGTTAGGGTTCGGGTTATTTTTTCGGTTAGGCTTAGGGTTAGGAAAAGTGTTAGGTTTAGGTTTAGTGTTAGGGTTTGCGTTAGGGTTAGGGTTAGGGTTAGGTATTGAGCTAGGGTTTGATTTAGGGTTAGGGTTAGGGTTAGGGGTTGAGTTTGGGTTAGGGTTAGGGTTACGGTTAGGATTAGGGTTAGGGTTATGGTTAGGATTAGGGTTAGGGTTAGGATTAGAGATAGGTTTAGGCTTTTGGTAAGGGTTAGGGTTAGGGTTAGGTTTTGGGTTAGTGTTAGGGTTAGTGTTAGTGTTAGGGTTAGGGTTTGGGTTAGGGTTAGTGTTAGGTTTAGGATTAGGGTTAGCGTTAGTGTTAGTCTTAGGTTTTGGCTTAGGGTTAGGGTTTGAGTCAGGGTTAACGTTAAGGTAACGATTAGGATTACGGTTAAGGTTAGGGTTTGGGTTAGTGTTAGGTTTAGACTAAGGTTTACTTTTTGGGTTAGGGTTAGGTTTAGGATTAGGGTTAGGGTTAGGTTTAGGATTAGGTTTAGGGTTAGGTTTAGGGTTAGGGTTTGGGTTAGGGTTAGTGTTTGGGTTAGGGTTAGGATTAGGGTTAGGGTTAGGGTTTGGTTTATGTTTAGTGCTATTTTTTGGGTTAGTTTTAGGGTTAGGGTTAGTGTTAGGGTTAGGGTTTGGGTTAGGGTTAGGGTTTTGGTTAGGGTTTGGGTGAGGGTTAGGTTTAGGTTTAGTGTTTGGCATAGTGTTTGGGTAAAGCTTAGGGTTAGCCTTAGGGTTAGGAATAGGGTAAGTTTAGGGTTAGGGTTAGGGTTAGGAATAGGGTTAGGGTTAGGGTTATTGTTAGGGTTTGGGTTAGGGTTAGGTTTAGGTTTTGGGTTAGGGTTAGAGTTCGGGTTAGGGTTTGAGTTAGGGTTAGAGTTAAGGTTAGGATTAGGGTTTGGGTTAGGGTTTAGGGTTAGGGTTTGGGTTAGGTTTTGGTTTAAGGTTAGGGTTAGTGTTAGGTTTAGGAACAGGGTTAGGGTTAGGGTTAGGGTTTGAGTTAGGGTTAGGGTTAGGGTTATGGTTAGGTTTTGGGTTATGGTTAGGGTTAGGGTTAGGGGTTGAGTTTGGCTTACGGTTAGGGCTAGGATTAGGGTTTGGGTTACGGTTAGGATTAGGGATACGTTTAGGTTTTGGGTTAGGATTAGGTTTAGGGTTAGGGTTAGGGTTAGGCTTAGGTTTAGGTTTAGTGTTAGGATTACAGTTAGGGTAAGGGTTTTGGTTTGGGTTAGGGTTAGAGTTAGGGTTTCGGTTAGTGTTAGGGTTAGGGTTAGTGTTAGGGTTAGGGTTAGGGTTAGGGTTAGAGTTAGGATTAGGGTTAGGTTTAGGGTTTGGGTTAGGGTTACGGTTATGGTTACGATTAGGGTTAGGGTTAGGATTAGAGTTAGGTTTAGTTTTTGGGTTAGGGTTAGGTTTAGGATTACGGTAAGGATTAGGTTTCGGGTTAGGGTTTGGGTTAGGTTTAGGGTTCTGGTTAGGATTAGGGTTAGGGTTAGGATTAGAGTTAGGTTTAGGCTTTTGGTTAGGGTTAGGGTTAGGTTTTGGGATAGTGTTAGGGTTAGTGTTAGTGTTATGTTTAGGGTTTGGGTTAGGTTTAGTGTTAGGTTTAGGATTAGGGTTAGCGTTAGTGTTAGTGTTAGGGTTTGGCTTAGGGTTCGGGTTTGAGTTAGGGTTTGGTTTAGGGTTAGGGTTAGAGTTAGGAGTTGGGTATGGGTTAGGGTTAGGGTTAGGATTTGGGTTAGGCTTAGAGTTAGGATTAGGGTTAGGTTTAGTGTTTGGGTTAGGGTTAGGGTTATGGTTAGAATTAGGGTTAGGGTTAGGATTAGAGTTAGGGTTAGGCTTTTGGTTTGGGTTAGGGTTAGTGTTAGGTTTAGGATTAGGGTTAGCGTTAGTGTTAGTGTTAGGGTTGGGCTTAGGTTTAGGGTTTGAGTCAGGGTTAACGTTAAGGTAAGGATTAGGATTACGGTTAGGGTTCGGGATTGGGTTAGGTTTAGGGTTAGGGTAAGGTTTACTTTTTGGGTTAGGGATAAGGTTAGGTTTAGGATTAGGGTTTGGGTTAGGGTTAGGATTAGGATTAGGATTAGGTTTAGGGTTAGGGTTTGGGTTAGGGTTAGGGTTAGGGTTAGGGTTTGGGTTGTGGTTAGGTTTAGGGTTAAGGTTTGGTTAGGGTTTGGTTTAAGGTTAGGGTTAGGGTTAGGGTTAGGGTTAGGGTTTGAGTTAGGGTTTAGGCTTAGGGTTTGGGAAAAGGTTAGGTTTAGCGTTAGGTTTAGGAATAGGGTTAGGGTTAGGGTTTGGGTTAGGGTTATTGTTAGAATTAGGGTTTGGGTTAGGGTTCGGGTTAGGATAGGTTTTGGGTTAGGGTTAGGTTTAGGATTAGGGTTAGGGTCAGGTTTAGGGTTAGGGTTTGGGTGAGGGTTAGTGTTTGGGTTAGGGTTAGGATTAGGTTTAGGGTTAGGGTTTGGTTTAGGTTTAGTGCTATTTTTTGGGTTAGTGTTAGGGTTAGGGTTATGGTTAGGGTTTGGGTTAGGGTTATGGTTTGGGTTAGGGTTTTGGTGAGGGTTAGGTTTAGGGTTAGTGTTTGGCATAGTGTTTGGGTAAAGGTTAGGGTTAGGGTTAGGGTTAGGAATAGGGTAAGTTTAGGGTTAGGGTTAGGGTTAGGAATAGGGTTAGGGTTAGGGTTATTTTTAGGGGGGGGGGGGGGGGGGGGGGGAGGGTTTGGGTTAGGGTTAGAGTTCGGCTTAGGGTTTGAGTTAGGGTGAGAGTTAAGGTGAGGGTTAGGGTTTGGGTTAGGGTTTAGGGTTAGGGTTAGGATTAGGGTTAGGGTTTGGGTTAACGTTTGTTGTTAGGGTTAGGGTTAGGGTTTTGGTTTGGGTTAGGGTTAAGGTTAGGGTTAGGGTTTGGGTTAGTGTTAGGATTAGTGTTAGTGTTAGTGTTAGGGTTAAAGTTTGCGTTAGGGTTAGGGTTAGGGTAAGGTATTGAGTTTGAGTTAGGTTTAGGTTTAGCGTTAGGGTTAACGTTAGGGTTAGTGTTATGGTTTGATTAGGGTTAGGGTTAGAGGTAGCGATAGGGTTAGGGTTTGGGTTAGGGTTAGAGTTAGGGTTAGGGTTTGGGTTAGGGTTAGGGTTAGAGTTAGGGTTAGGTTTAGGGTTAAGGTTAGGTTTTGGGTTAGGGTTAGGTTTAGGTTTTGATTTTTGTTACTGTTATGGTTAGGGATGGTGTGAAGTTTAGGGTTTGGGTTAGGTTTAGGGCTAGGGTTTGGGTTAGGGTTAGTGTTTAGGTTAGGGTTAGGGTTAGGTTTAGGTTTACTTTTTGGGTTAGGGTTAGGGTTAGGGTTAGGTTTAGGATTAGGATTTGGGTTAGGGTTAGGGTTTGGGTTAGGGTTAGGGTTAGGGTTAGTTTTTGGGTTAGGGTTAGTGTTAGGGTTAGTTTTTGGTTTAGGGTAAGGGTTAGGATTAGGGTTAGGGTTAGGTTTAGGGTTAGGGTTTGAGTTAGGGTTAGGGTTAGGGTTAGGGTTAGGTTTAGGTTTACTTTTTGGGTTATGGTTAGGGTCAGGTTTAGGATTAGGGTTAGGGTTAGTGTTAGGGTTAGGGTTAGGGTTAGTTTTTGGGTTAGGGTTAGGATTAGGTTTAGGGTATGTTTTAGGGTTAGGGTTTGGGTTAGGGTTAGGGTTTGGGTTAGGGTTAGGTTTAGGTTTAGGGTTTGGGTTAGGTTTTGGGTTAAGGTTAGGGTTAGCGTTAGGGTTAGGAATAGGATTAGGGTTAGGGTTAGGGTTAGGGTTAGGGTTTTGGTTTGGGTTAGGTTTAGGGTTAGGGTTTGGGTTAGATTTAGGGTTAGGGTTTGGGTGAGCATTAGGATTAGGGTTAGGGTTTGGGTTAGGGTTAGGGTTAGGAATAGGGTTATGGTTAGGGTTATTGTTAGGGTTTGGTTTAGGGTTTCGGTTAGGGTTAGGTTTAGGTTTTGGGTTAGGTTTAGAGAGGGTTAGGGTTAGGTTTAGGATTAGGGTTTGGGTTAGGGTTAGGATTAGGATTAGGGTTATGGTTAGGGTTTGGGTTAGGCTTAGGGTTAGGGTTAGGTTTACTTTTTGGGTTAGGGTTAGGTTTAGGTTTAGGATTAGGGTTAGGGTTAGTGTTAGTTTTAGGGTTAGGGTTAAGGTGAGGGTCTAGGTTAGGGTTAGCGTTAGGGTTAGGATTAGGATTAGGGTTACGGTTAGAGATTGGGTTAGGGTTAGGGTGAGGGTTATGTTTTGGGTTAGGTTTAGATTTAGGTTAGGGTTTCGGTTAGGGTTTCGGTTAAGGTTAGGGTTAGGGTTAGGGTTTAGGTTAGAATTAGGATTAGGGTTAGGCTTAGCGTTACGGTTTTGGTTAAGGTTAGGGTTAGGGTTAGGGTTAGGAATAGGGTTAGGTTTAGGGTTAGGGTTTGTGTTAAGTTTAGCGTTAGGTTTAGGATTTGGTTTAGGGTTAAGTTTAGCGTTAGGGTTTGGGTTTGGTTTAGGTTTAGGTTTAGGTTATGGGTTAGGATTGGGTTTATGGTGTAGGTTTGGGTTACGGTTAGGGTTAGGATTAGGTTTAGGTTTAGGGTTAGGGTTTGTGTTTTGGTTAGGGTTAGGGTTAGGGTTAGGGTAAGGGTTAGGGTTAGGGTTTGGGTTTGGGTTAGGTTTAGGGTTAGGGTTAGGGTTAGGGTTAAGTTTCCGGTTAGCGTTAGAGTTAGGGTTTGGATTAGGGTTAGGGTTAGGTTTAGGGATTGGGATTGGGTTAGGCGTAGGGTTAGGGTTTGGGTTAACGTTTGTTGTTAGGGGTTAGGGATTAGCTTTAGGGTTAGGGTTAGGGTTATGGTTAGGGTTTGGGTTAGGGTTAGGGTTAGGTTTAGGATTAGGGTTAGATTTAGTGTTAGGGTTAATGTTTGGGTTAGGGTTAGGGTTTGATTTAGGGTTTGGGTTAGGTTTAGGTTTAGGGTTAGGGTTAGGTTTTGGGTTAGGGTTAGGGTTAGGTTTAGGGTTTGGGTTAGGGTTAGGGTTTGGGTTAGTGTTAGGGTTAGTGATAGTGTTAGGGTTAGGGTTTGGCTTAGGGTTAGTGTTAGGTTTAGGTTTAGGGTTAGGGTTTGGATGAAGGTTAGGGTTTGGGTTAGGGTTAGGATTAGGGTTAGTTATTGGGTTATGGTTAGGTTTAGGGTTTGAGTTAGGGTTAGGGTTAGGGTTAGGGTTAGGGTTTGGGTTAGGGTTAGGGTTAGGATTTGGGTTAGGCTTAGGGTTAGGGTTCGGGTTTGGGTTAGAGTTATGGTGAGGGTTAGGGGTTGAGTTAGGGTTAGGGTTAGGGTTACGGTTAGGATTAGGGTTAGGGTTAGGATTTGGATTAGGGTTAGTTTTAGGGTTTGGGTTTGGTTGGGGGTAAGGGTTAGGTTTAGGGTTAGGAGTAGGTTTAGGATTTAGGTTTTCGGTTAGGGTTAGTGTTAGGGTTAGGGTTAGGATTAGCGTTTGGTTTAGGGTTAAAGTTAAGGTTAGGGTTAGTGTTAGGGTTAGGGTTAGGATTAGCATTTGGTTTAGGGTTAAAGTTAAGGTTAGGGTTAGTGTTAGGGTTAGGGTTACGATTAGCGTTTTGTTTAGGGTTAAGTTTAGGGTTAGGGTATGGGTTAGGGTTAGGGTTAGGGTTAGGGTTTGGGTTAGGGTTATGGTTAGGTTTCGGGTTTGGGTTAGGGTTAGGGTTAGGGTTAGGGTTAGGGTTACGATTAGGGTTAGGGTTTGGGTTAGGGTTAGCCTTAGGTTTGAATTTGGGTTACTGTTAGGGCTAGGGTTAGTGTAATGTTTAGGGTATGGATTTGGGTTAGGGTTAGGGTTTGAGTTACGATTAGGGTCAAGTTTCGGGATTCGGTTTGGGTTAGTTTTATGGTTAGCGTTAGGGTTATGGTTAGGTTTAGGGTTAGGGTTAGGGTTAGGGTTTGGGTTAGAATTGGGTTAGGGTTATGTTTAGGGTTAGGTTTTAGGGTTAGGATTACGTTTAGGGTTTGGGTTAGGTTTAGGTATAGGGTTAGGGTTAGGTTAGGATTATGGATGGGGTTAGGTTTGGAGTTAGGTTAAGGTTTTGAGTTATGTTTAGGGTTAGGATTAGGGTTTGGATTAGGTTTAGGTTTAGGGTTAGCGTGAGGATTAGGGTTAGGGTTAGGGTTAGGTTTTAGGGTTATGGTTAGGGTTATTGTTTGTGTTAAGGTTAAGGTTAGGGTTAGGGTTAGGAATAGGGTTAGGGTTAGTGTTAGGGTTAAGGTTTGGTTTACGGTTTGGGTTAGGGTTAGAGTTAGTTTTTGGGTTAGGGTTAGGGTTAGGATTAGGGTTAGGGTTAGGTTTAGAGTTAGGGTTTGGGTTAGGCTTAGGGTTAGGGTTAGGGTTAGGTTAAAAGTTAGGGTTTGGGTTAGGGTTAGGGTTAGGTTTAGAGTTAGGGTTTGAGTTAGGGTTAGGGTTAGGGTTAGTGTTTGGGTTAGGGTTAGGGTTAGGTTTAGGGGTTGGTTTTGGGTTCGGGTTAGGGTTAGGGCTAGGATTTGGGTTAGGTTTAGGGTTACGATTAGGGTTAGGTTTACGGTTTGGGTTAGGGTTAGGGTTAGGATTTGGTTTGGGTTAGGGCTATGGTTAGGGTTTGGGTTAGTGTTAGGTTTAGTGTGTTAGGGTTAGGGTTTGTGTTAAGGTTAGGTGTAGGTTTTGATTTGGGTTAGTTTTAGGGTTAGGGTTAGAGTTAAGTTTAGGGTTTGGGTTAGGGTTATGATTAGGGTTAGGGTAACGATTAGGGTTAAATTTAGGGTTTGGGTTTGGGTTAGGTGTAGGGTTAGCGTTAGGGTTAGGGTTAGGTTTAGGGTTAGTGTTACGGTTAGGGATTGGGTTAAGGTTAGGGTTAGGGTTTGGGATAGGGTTAGTTTTGCGGTGGGGGTTCGGGTAAGGGATAGGGTTAGGGTTTGGTTTTAGGTTAGGGTTAGATTTAGCTTTAGGGTTAGGGTTAGGCTTAGGGTTAGGTTTAGGGTTAGGGTTAGGTTTTAGGGTTATGGTTAGGGTTAGGGTTAGGGTTAGGGTTAGGGTTAGTTTTAGGGTTAGGGTTTGGGTTAGGGTTAGGGTTTGGGTTAGGTTTAGGGTTAGGAATAGAGTTAGGGTTAGGGTTATTGTTGGGGGTTGGGTTAGGTTTGGCTTAGGGTTAGGTTTAGGTTTTATGTTAGTGTTAGTGAGGATTAGGGTTTGGGCTAGGGTTAGGTCTCGGCTTAGGGTTTCAGTTAGGGTTCGCATTAGGATTAGGGTTAGGGTTAGTGTTTGGGCTAGGCTTACGGTTAGGTTCAGGTTTACTTTTTGGTTAGCGGTAGCGTTAGGTTTAGGATTAGGTTTAGGGTTAGTTTTAGGTTTAGGGTTAGGGTTAGGGTTAGGGTTTGTGTTAGGGTTAGCGTTAGGGTTAGGATTAGGATTAGGGTTAAGGTTAGGGATTCAGTTAGGTTTAGGGTGAGTGTTAGGTTTTGTGTTAGAATTAGATTTAGGGTTAGGGTTTGGGTTAGGGTTTGGGTTAAGGTTAGGGTTAGGGTTAGGGTTAAGGTTAGGATTAGGATTAGGGTTAGTGTTAGGGTTAGGGTTTGGGTTAAGGTTGAGTTAGGGTTTGGGTTAGGTTTAGGGTTGAGGTGAGGGATAGGGTTAACTTTTTGGTTAGGGTTAGGGTTATGGTTTAGGTTAAGGTTAGGGTTAGGTTTAGGGTAAGGAATAGGGTTAGGTTTAGGGTTAGGGTTAGGGTATGGATTAGCGTTAGGTTTAGGGTTTGGATTAGCGTTAGGTTTGGTTTAGAGTTAGGGTTTGTGTTAGGGTTAGGGTTAGGGTTAGGTTTACGGGTTGGGTTTGGGTTCGGGTTAGGGTTAGGGCTAGGATTAGTGTTAGGGTTAGGGTTAGGGTTAGGATTAGGGTTAGGTTTAGGGTTTGGGTTAGGGTTAGGGTTAGGGTTAGGGTTTTATATTGGGTAAGGGTTAGGGATAGGGTTTGGGTTAGTGTTAGGGTTAGGGTTTGGGTTAGGGTTAGGTTTAGGTTTTGATTTGGGTTAGTGTTAGGGTTAGGGTTAGTGATAACGTTAGGGTTTGGCTTAGGGTTAGGATTAGTGTTAGGGTAATGATTAGGTTTAAGTTTAGGGTTTGGGTTTGGGTTAGTTTTAGGGATAGCGTAAGGGTTAGCGTTAGGTTTAGGGTTAGTGTTACGGTTAGGGTTTGGGTTAAGGTTAGGGTTAGGGTTAGAGTTAGGTTTTGGTATAGGGTTAGTGTTAGGGTTTGGATTAGGGTTTAGGGTTAGGGTTTGTGTTAGGGTTTGGGTTAACGTTAGGGTTAGGGTTAGAGTTAGGAATAGGGTTACGGTTAGAGTTTGGCTTAGGGTTAGGGTTAGGGTTTGGGTTAAGGTTAGGGTCAGGGTTAGGGTTTGGTTTTGGGTTAGGTTTTGGGTTAAGGTTAGGGTTATGGTTAGAGTTAGGAATAGGGTTAGGGTTAGGGTTTGGGTTAGGATTAGGGTTAGGGTTAGGATTAGGATTGGTTTACAGTTTGGCTTAGGGTTAGGGTTAGGAATAGGGCTAGGGTTAGGGATATTGTTAAGGTTTTGGTTAGGGTTTGGTTTAGGGTTAGGTTTAGGTTTTATGTTAGGGTTAGAGAGGATTAGGGTTTGGGTTAGGGTTAGGTTTACGATTAGGGTTTGAGTTAGGGTTAGCATTAGGATTAGGATTAGGGTTAGGGTTTGGGTTAGGCTTACGGTTAAGGTTAGGTTTATTTTTGGGTTAGGGGTAGGGTTAGATTTAGGATTAGGGTTAGGGTTAGTGTTAGGTTTAGGGTTAGGGTTAGGGTTAGTGTTTGTGTTAGGGTTAGCGTTAGGGTTAGGATTAGGATTAGAGTTAAGTTTAGGGATTGGCTTAGGGTTAGGGTGAGGGTTAGGGTTTGTGTTAGGGTTAGATTTAGGGTTAGGGTTTGGGTTAGGGTTTCGGTTAAGGTTAGGGTTAGGGTTAGGGTTAAGGTTAAGGTAAGGATTAGGATTAGGTTTAGGGTTAGGGTTAGCGTTTGGGTTAAGGTTGGGTTAGGGTTTGGGTTAGGGTTGGGTTTACGGTGTGGGTTTAGAATAGGGTTAGGGTTAGGGTAAGGGTTAACGTTAGGGTTTGGGTTTGAGTTAGGTTTAGGGTTAGGGTTAGGGTAAGGAATAGGGTTAGGTTTAGGGTTAGGGTTAGGGTTAGGGTTAGGGTTAGGGTTAGGGTAAGGATTTGGGTTAGGCTTAGGGTTAGGGTTCGGGTTTGGGTTAGAGTTATGGTGAGGGTTAGGGGTTGGGTTAGGGTTAGGGTTAGGGTTACGGTTAGGATTAGGGTAAGGGTTAGGGTTTGGATTAGTGTTAGTTTTAGGGTTTGGGTTAGGGGTAGGGTTAGGGTTAGGGTTAGGGTTAGGGTTAGGATTTGGGTTAGGTTTAGGGTTAGGGTTCGGGTTAGTGTTTGGGTTAGGGTTAGGGTTAGGTTTAGGGGTTGGTTTTGGGTTCGGGTTAGGGTTAGGGCTAGGATTTGGGTTAGGTTTAGGGTTACGATTAGGGTTAGGTTTACGGTTTGGTTTAGGGTTAGGGTTAGGATTTGGTTTGGGTTAGGGCTATGGTTAGGGTTTGGGTTAGTGTTAGGTTTTGTGGGGAGAAATAAAGATGGCATCCTGCTGCTGCTTCCTCCTAGAGCCGGGAGGTTGCCAAGGTTACAGGAAGGAAGTATGACTGGTTGCTAAAAGCATGCAGGCCTTGTGACCTGCGTGTGATGTTTACCACGACTGGAGGCTCGCCGCCCACGACTTGACCTTTTAGGTGATTGGCTAAGCTAGGGGATATAAAAGGAGAAGAAGCCCAGGAAGGAGTTAGTTCGAGTTACTGTTGGAGAGTTCAGGTTGCTATCAGTTAGTTGGAGTTGCTGTCTGGGGGAAGAGTTGCTGTCTTGAAAGAAGGACTGAATAAAACTGCTTGCAACCGGTATGTCTGGAGCGCGGTTTTTCCTTGCCGGTCGAGGGCCACAACAGATGGTGCCGTGACTCGGATCGATGACTCGGATCGGTGAGTAAGCTAAGAGTACTTAATAAGCCTGTTACGACAGGGAAGGGCCCATAATCATTAGCTGAGATAGTCCCAGGGAGCCGCGGAAAAGCGGGACACGTACGTGAGGTTCGCGGGGAAAGCGACTAGCCCAGGAAGTCATGGGGAATTTAAATTAATAAGGATTCTTTCAATGTTAATTATAAGTTTTATTGCATTGAGGTCAAAAAATGCAAGAAATCATTTCAATGTTTTTAAATGAGGTTTATTTTATGCCCTAGTATGTGGTCAGCTTTGGAGAAAGATCTGACAGTACTGAACAAAATGTGTACTCTTTGGTATTTAGATAGGATATTCAGTAGATGCCTGTTAGGTAGGTTCATTTTAAGTAAGATGTCTCTCTGTTTATTTTCTTTCCTGTTGAACTGTCTAATGGAGTTTGAGTGTCTGGAAAAATTTTACTGTAAATTTATCTGGGTCTCAGCTTTTATCATTCCAGAGGTTTTTGTATTACTCTTACAATTTCTTTATGTGTTATGGGTGGTCAGGAGCCATTTTTTTTGTTTATGTGTTAAGGTAAAACATTCCAACCTGCAGGGGAGCTCATTAAGCTCAGGAAGTAAACAAGTCAGGAGCTTCAGGAAGTCCCTGAAACTGACCAGGTTCACTAATTTGACTTCCTGCCTAAATTCCTGTGCTCTAATTAAAGGTAAAAATAGAATGAGCAAAACAAAGTTGGAGCCTCAGTATTTCAGAGTCTATTCAGATAGAAAAGGTTCAAAAAAAAAAAAAAAAAAAGACAAATGCAAATGGATCTGGGATTGAAACTCAAATGTAGGAGGAAAGTAAAACTAAGCCTTCAGATCTGTTGGAGGGGCCAGCTTTTGTGGAACCTCAAATCAAACAGTTCCTCAAGAGTCTTTAGATCCCAAAGAAAAAGAGGAGAGAGAAAAGGAAGCTGTTAGATATCTGAGAGAGGAGGATTTTAACAGTTGTTTTCATCCCTCCTAAGTAATTGCTGAACTCAACAGCTCTTCATGTAAACCACTGAGTGTAAAAGAAATAAATCTTTGTGTGTAAATTTTGGATAACACTGAGAGATTGACTCTGGAGCTGAATTGGCCACCTAGCTTCAGACTCAATCCCACTTCAGAATGTTCTTCAAAACCTGTTGTGGGATAAGGCTGGCCACCTTACCCTATAACAAATAAAAGAAAGAACAATACAGTCTCAGTGCAAAGACATTGTGCTGTTGATGAATAACTAAGGGATAAACTAATTTCAACAGATTATCATTCATCTTCCTCATATACTCAAGGTAGTGCTGGCTGCCGCTTTAAATGTTATTCTAACTAAAACTAAGCATTTCAAGTTTTTGTTAACAGGAGAGTCATATACCATACAGTATAGAATATGTAACTGGAGGCCTCCAAGAGATCATAATAATCTAAAAATCTCCTGGGCCACAGGCGTTTAATCACATGTCCTAATCCTATTCTTTTTATAAAAAATTTGCTATTACCCACATTACTAACATCCCCTATAATCCTACAGGTCAAAGTGTGGTCGAGGGAGCACACGCTACAATTAAAAACCTTCTTATAAAACAAAAAGGGGGAGTAGGAGCCAAACTATACCCACAGAGTAATTTTTTAAAGCTGGATGCTTTTGGCCTATCCACGGCTGAGCATCATGCCCCAGGCCATGACTCCCCACGTGAATATGTTAGATGGAGGGATGTCATAACAAACAATGGAAGGGCCCGCATCCGGTCTTACGCCGGACGCGAGGAGCTGTTTGTGTTTTTCCGCAGGATGCAGATGCTCCGGTATGGATTCCTGATAGACTGGTGAGAACAGTAAAAGGATATTCGGAAAAAGACAACGCAGATGACCTGGCTAAAAATGGCAAGGATCTTCGTGAGGACACAACATAGTTTTGCAGAGAAGCTGGAGTTGTGGGCTGTGGCCAAGGCGTGGCCGGTCCCACTGCCGGTTATCAATAACTCCTCCCTGCTGCCACCCATCTTCGCCACCAATGGGTAAAGAAGAATCTTATGGAATGGACGATTGAGTTGCCCGGAACAGTACTATGGCAGTTCAACAGGCCATGAACCTTCACTCAAAGACAGGACTGCTGTTAGTTAGTACTTAATTCTGGCTCATGGGCAACGCTTATGTGTTAAACCTTCCTGGGCTTTGTGTTACTCCTTTATTTGTTGATAATGCCTTTAAGGCATTAAATTTGTCCCAACAAATTGGTTGTATGCTAGGTCCTAACGGATCCTGGTCATATAACCTTTATTGACCAATGGACCAAATGGATCAGGCAAGGATTCTCGTTTGCCAAGCAGTGGGCCGAAATGAATAACTTAAAAATAATCGTTGTCCTCCTGGTAACAGTTGGCTTCAAAAACAGCAGTAGGCTTTTCCGGCACACGCCATCTTAGCTCTCCATCACCATGATTCCCCAGAAGTATGGCTCACTATGCTGGACCGGTAGTCAGTGACGGGTAAGCACCCGGTAATGCTCTACCAACCTAAGACAGGTCCCTTAGCCGGAGGGGTAGCCGATGACGGGTAAGGAGATGCAAAACCCGGGGCACCTAAGACAGGCACGGTCCCTTAGAAAAACAAAAAGGGGGAATTGTGGGGAGAAATAAAGATGGCATCCTGCTGCTGCTTCCTCCTAGAGCCGGGAGGTTGCCAAGGTTACAGGAAGGAAGTATGACTGGTTGCTAAAAGCATGCAGGCCTTGTGACCTGCGTGTGATGTTTACCACGACTGGAGGCTCGCCGCCCACGACTTGACCTTTTAGGTGATTGGCTAAGCTAGGGGATATAAAAGGAGAAGAAGCCCAGGAAGGAGTTAGTTCGAGTTACTGTTGGAGAGTTCAGGTTGCTATCAGTTAGTTGGAGTTGCTGTCTGGGGGAAGAGTTGCTGTCTTGAAAGAAGGACTGAATAAAACTGCTTGCAACCGGTATGTCTGGAGCGCGGTTTTTCCTTGCCGGTCGAGGGCCACAACAGATGGTGCCGTGACTCGGATCGATGACTCGGATCGGTGAGTAAGCTAAGAGTACTTAATAAGCCTGTTACGACAGGGAAGGGCCCATAATCATTAGCTGAGATAGTCCCAGGGAGCCGCGGAAAAGCGGGACACGTACGTGAGGTTCGCGGGGAAAGCGACTAGCCCAGGAAGTCATGGGGAATTTAAATTAATAAGGATTCTTTCAATGTTAATTATAAGTTTTATTGCATTGAGGTCAAAAAATGCAAGAAATCATTTCAATGTTTTTAAATGAGGTTTATTTTATGCCCTAGTATGTGGTCAGCTTTGGAGAAAGATCTGACAGTACTGAACAAAATGTGTACTCTTTGGTATTTAGATAGGATATTCAGTAGATGCCTGTTAGGTAGGTTCATTTTAAGTAAGATGTCTCTCTGTTTATTTTCTTTCCTGTTGAACTGTCTAATGGAGTTTGAGTGTCTGGAAAAATTTTACTGTAAATTTATCTGGGTCTCAGCTTTTATCATTCCAGAGGTTTTTGTATTACTCTTACAATTTCTTTATGTGTTATGGGTGGTCAGGAGCCATTTTTTTTGTTTATGTGTTAAGGTAAAACATTCCAACCTGCAGGGGAGCTCATTAAGCTCAGGAAGTAAACAAGTCAGGAGCTTCAGGAAGTCCCTGAAACTGACCAGGTTCACTAATTTGACTTCCTGCCTAAATTCCTGTGCTCTAATTAAAGGTAAAAATAGAATGAGCAAAACAAAGTTGGAGCCTCAGTATTTCAGAGTCTATTCAGATAGAAAAGGTTCAAAAAAAAAAAAAAAAAAAGACAAATGCAAATGGATCTGGGATTGAAACTCAAATGTAGGAGGAAAGTAAAACTAAGCCTTCAGATCTGTTGGAGGGGCCAGCTTTTGTGGAACCTCAAATCAAACAGTTCCTCAAGAGTCTTTAGATCCCAAAGAAAAAGAGGAGAGAGAAAAGGAAGCTGTTAGATATCTGAGAGAGGAGGATTTTAACAGTTGTTTTCATCCCTCCTAAGTAATTGCTGAACTCAACAGCTCTTCATGTAAACCACTGAGTGTAAAAGAAATAAATCTTTGTGTGTAAATTTTGGATAACACTGAGAGATTGACTCTGGAGCTGAATTGGCCACCTAGCTTCAGACTCAATCCCACTTCAGAATGTTCTTCAAAACCTGTTGTGGGATAAGGCTGGCCACCTTACCCTATAACAAATAAAAGAAAGAACAATACAGTCTCAGTGCAAAGACATTGTGCTGTTGATGAATAACTAAGGGATAAACTAATTTCAACAGATTATCATTCATCTTCCTCATATACTCAAGGTAGTGCTGGCTGCCGCTTTAAATGTTATTCTAACTAAAACTAAGCATTTCAAGTTTTTGTTAACAGGAGAGTCATATACCATACAGTATAGAATATGTAACTGGAGGCCTCCAAGAGATCATAATAATCTAAAAATCTCCTGGGCCACAGGCGTTTAATCACATGTCCTAATCCTATTCTTTTTATAAAAAATTTGCTATTACCCACATTACTAACATCCCCTATAATCCTACAGGTCAAAGTGTGGTCGAGGGAGCACACGCTACAATTAAAAACCTTCTTATAAAACAAAAAGGGGGAGTAGGAGCCAAACTATACCCACAGAGTAATTTTTTAAAGCTGGATGCTTTTGGCCTATCCACGGCTGAGCATCATGCCCCAGGCCATGACTCCCCACGTGAATATGTTAGATGGAGGGATGTCATAACAAACAATGGAAGGGCCCGCATCCGGTCTTACGCCGGACGCGAGGAGCTGTTTGTGTTTTTCCGCAGGATGCAGATGCTCCGGTATGGATTCCTGATAGACTGGTGAGAACAGTAAAAGGATATTCGGAAAAAGACAACGCAGATGACCTGGCTAAAAATGGCAAGGATCTTCGTGAGGACACAACATAGTTTTGCAGAGAAGCTGGAGTTGTGGGCTGTGGCCAAGGCGTGGCCGGTCCCACTGCCGGTTATCAATAACTCCTCCCTGCTGCCACCCATCTTCGCCACCAATGGGTAAAGAAGAATCTTATGGAATGGACGATTGAGTTGCCCGGAACAGTACTATGGCAGTTCAACAGGCCATGAACCTTCACTCAAAGACAGGACTGCTGTTAGTTAGTACTTAATTCTGGCTCATGGGCAACGCTTATGTGTTAAACCTTCCTGGGCTTTGTGTTACTCCTTTATTTGTTGATAATGCCTTTAAGGCATTAAATTTGTCCCAACAAATTGGTTGTATGCTAGGTCCTAACGGATCCTGGTCATATAACCTTTATTGACCAATGGACCAAATGGATCAGGCAAGGATTCTCGTTTGCCAAGCAGTGGGCCGAAATGAATAACTTAAAAATAATCGTTGTCCTCCTGGTAACAGTTGGCTTCAAAAACAGCAGTAGGCTTTTCCGGCACACGCCATCTTAGCTCTCCATCACCATGATTCCCCAGAAGTATGGCTCACTATGCTGGACCGGTAGTCAGTGACGGGTAAGCACCCGGTAATGCTCTACCAACCTAAGACAGGTCCCTTAGCCGGAGGGGTAGCCGATGACGGGTAAGGAGATGCAAAACCCGGGGCACCTAAGACAGGCACGGTCCCTTAGAAAAACAAA
Source organism: Eospalax fontanierii (assembly GCA_035773235.1). Classification (NCBI taxonomy): domain Eukaryota; kingdom Metazoa; phylum Chordata; class Mammalia; order Rodentia; family Spalacidae; genus Eospalax; species Eospalax fontanierii. The sequence continues at coordinate 5,929,348 of CM069541.1, forward strand.
AAGGGGGAATTGTGGGGAGAAATAAAGATGGCATCCTGCTGCTGCTTCCTCCTAGAGCCGGGAGGTTGCCAAGGTTACAGGAAGGAAGTATGACTGGTTGCTAAAAGCATGCAGGCCTTGTGACCTGCGTGTGATGTTTACCACGACTGGAGGCTCGCCGCCCACGACTTGACCTTTTAGGTGATTGGCTAAGCTAGGGGATATAAAAGGAGAAGAAGCCCAGGAAGGAGTTAGTTCGAGTTACTGTTGGAGAGTTCAGGTTGCTATCAGTTAGTTGGAGTTGCTGTCTGGGGGAAGAGTTGCTGTCTTGAAAGAAGGACTGAATAAAACTGCTTGCAACCGGTATGTCTGGAGCGCGGTTTTTCCTTGCCGGTCGAGGGCCACAACAAGGTTTAGTGTTAGTGTTAGGGTTAGGGTTTGTGTTAGGGTTAGGTGTAGGTTTTGATTTGGGTTAGGGTTAGGGTTAGAGTTAAGGTTAGGGTTTGGGTTAGGGTTTGGGTTAAGGTTGGGTTAGGGTTTGGGTTAGGGTTGGGTTTACGGTGTGGGTTTGGAATAGGGTTAGGGTTAGGGTAAGGGTTAGGGTTAGGGTTTGGGTTTGAGTTAGGTTTAGGGTTAGGGTTAGGGTAAGGAATAGGGTTAGGTTTAGGGTTAGGGTTAGGGTTAGGGTTAGGGTTAGGGTTAGGGTTAGGATTTGGGTTAGGCTTAGGGTTAGGGTTCGGGTTTGGGTTAGAGTTATGGTGAGGGTTAGGGGTTGGGTTAGGGTTAGGGTTAGGGTTATGGTTAGGATTAGGGTTAGGGTTAGGGTTTGGATTAGGGTTAGTTTTAGGGTTTGGGTTTGCGTAAGGGTAAGGGTTAGGTTTAGGGTTAGGAGTAGGTTTAGGGTTTAGGTTTTCGGTTAGGGTTAGTGTTAGGGTTAGGGTTAGGATTAGCGTTTGGTTTAGGGTTAAAGTTAAGGTTAGGGTTAGTGTTAGGGTTAGGGTTAGGATTAGCGTTTGGTTTAGGGTTAAGGTTAGGTTTAGGGTATGGGTTAGGGTTAGGGTTAGAGTTAGGGTTAGGGTTTGGGTTAGGGTTATGGTTAGGTTTCGGGTTTGGGGTAGCGTTAGGGTTAGGGTTAGGGTTACGATGAGGGTTAGGGGTTGGGTTAGGGTTAGCCTTAGGTTTGAATTTGGGTTAGTGTTAGGGCTAGGGTTAGTGTAATGTTTAGGGTTTGGATTTGGGTTAGGGTTAGGGTTTGAGTTACGATTAGGGTAAAGTTTAGGGTTTAGGTTTGGGTTAGGTTTATGTTTAGGGTTAGGGTTAGGGTTATGGTTAGGTTTAGGGTTAGGGTTAGGGTTAGCGTTTGGGTTAGAATTGGGTTAGGGTTATGTTTAGGGTTAGGTTTTAGGGTTAGGATTACGTTTAGGGTTTGGGTTAGGTTTAGGTATAGGGTTAGGGTTAGGTTAGGATTATGGATGGGGTTAGGTTTGGAGTTAGGTTAAGGTTTTGAGTTATGTTTAGGGTTAGGATTAGGGTTTGGGTTAGGTTTAGGGTTAGGGTTAGCGTGAGGGTTAGGGTTAGGGTTAGGGTTAGGTTTTAGGGGTATGGTTAGGGTTATTGTTTGTGTTAAGGTTAGGGTTAGGGTTAGGGTTAGGAATAGGGTTAGGGTTAGTGTTAGGGTTAGGGTTTGGTTTACGTTTTGGATTAGGGTTAGAGTTAGTTTTTGGGTTAGGGTTAGGGTTAGGATTAGGGTTAGGGTTAGGTTTAGAGTTAGGGTTTGGGTTAGGGTTAGGGTTAGGTTAAAAGTTAGGGTTTGGGTTAGGGTTAGGGTTAGGTTTAGAGTTAGGTTTGAGTTAGGGTTAGGGTTAGGGTTAGGGTTAGGGTTAGTGTTTGGGTTAGGGTTAGGGTTAGGTTTAGGGGTTGGTTTTGGGTTCGGGTTAGGGTTAGGGCTAGGATTTGGGTTAGGTTTAGGGTTACGATTAGGGTTAGGTTTACGGTTTGGTTTAGGGTTAGGTTTAGGATTTGGTTTGGGTTAGGGCTATGGTTAGGGTTTGGGTTAGTGTTAGGTTTAGTGTTAGTGTTAGGGTTAGGGTTTGTGTTAGGGTTAGGTGTAGGTTTTTATTTGGGTTAGTGTTAGTGTTAGGGTTAGAGTTAAGGTTAGGGTTTGGGTTAGGGTTATGATTAGGGTTAGGGTAACGTTTAGGGTTAAATTTAGGGTTTGGTTTTGCGTTAGGTTTAGGGTTAGCGTTAGGGTTAGGGTTAGGTTTAGGGTTAGTGTTACGGTTAGGGATTGGGTTAAGGTTAGGGTTAGGGTTTGTGTTAGGGTTAGTTTTACGGTGTGGGTTTGGGTAAGGGATAGGGTTAGGGTTTGGTTTTAGGTTAGGGTTAGGTTTAGGTTTAGTTTTAGGGTTTGGGTTTGGATTAGGGTTAGGGTTAGGGTTAGTTTTAGGGTTAGGGTTTGGGTTAGGGTTAGGGTTTGGGTTAGGTTTAGGGTTAGGAATAGAGTTAGGGTTAGGGTTATTGTTAGGGTTTGGGTTAGTTTTGGCTTAGGGTTAGGTTTAGGTTTTATGTTAGGGTTAGTGAGGATTAGGGTTTGGGTTAGGGTTAGGTTTAGGATTAGGGTTTGAGTTAGGTTTCGCGTTAGGATTAGGGTTAGGGTTAGGGTTTGGGTTAGGCTTACGGTTAGGTTTAGGTTTACTTTTTCGGTTAGCGGTAGGGTTAGGTTTAGGATTAGGGTTAGGGTTTGTGTTAGGTTTAAGGTTAGGGTTAGGGTTAGGGTTTGTGTTAGGGTTAGCGTTAGGGTTAGGATTAGGATTAGGGTTAAGGTTAGGGATTCAGTTAGGTTTAGGGTGAGTGTTAGGGTTTGTGTTAGGGTTAGATTTAGGGTTAGGGTTTGGGTTAGGGTTTGGGTTAAGGTTAGGGTTAGGGTTAGGGTTAAGGTTAGGATTAGGATTACGGTTAGGGTTAGGGTTAGGTTTTGGGTTAAGGTTGGGTTAGGGTTTGGGTTAGGTTTAGGGTTAGGGTGAGGGTTAGGGTTAACTTTATGGTTAGGGTTAGGGTTATGGTTTAGGTTAAAGTTAGGGTTAGGGTTAGGGTAAGGAATAGGGTTAGGTTTAGGGTTAGGGTTAGGGTATGGATTAGCGTTAGGTTTAGGGTTTGGATTAGGGTTAGGGTTAGGTTTAGAGTTAGGGTTTGTGTTAGGGTTAGGGTTAGGGTTAGGTTTAGGGGTTGGGTTTGGGTTCGGGTTAGGGTTAGGGCTAGGATTAGGGTAGGGTTAGGGTTAGGGTTAGGATTAGGGTTAGGTTTAGGGTTTGGGTTAGGGTTAGGGTTAGGGTTAGGGTTTTATTTTGGGTTAGGGTTAGGGATAGGGTTTGCGTTAGTGTTAGGGTTAGGGTTAGTGTTAGGGTTAGGGTTTGGGTTAGGGTTAGGTTTAGGATTTGATTTGGGTTAGTGTTAGGGTTAGGGTTAGTGATAACTTTAGGGTTTGGCTTAGGGTTAGGAATTGGGTTAGGGTAATGATTAGGGTTAAGTTTAGGGTTTGGGTTTGGGTTAGTTTTAGGGATAGCATAAGGGTTAGGGTTAGGTTTAGGGTTAGTGTTACGGTTAGGGTTTGGGTTAAGGTTAGGTTTAGGGTTAGGGTTAGGTTTTGGTATAGGGTTAGTGTTAGGGTTTGGATTAGGGTTTAGGGTTAGGGTTTGTGTTAGGGTTTGGGTTAAGGTTAGGGTTAGGGTTAGAGTTAGGAATAGGGTTACGGTTAGAGTTTGGGTTAGGGTTAGGGTTAGGGTTTGGGTTAAGGTTAGGGTCAGGGTTAGGGTTTGGTTTTGGGTTAGGTTTTGGGTTAAGGTTAGGGTTATGGTTAGAGTTAGGAATAGGGTTAGGGTTAGGGTTTGGGTTAGGATTAGGGTTAGGGTTAGGATTAGGATTGGTTTAGGTTTAGGGATATTGTTAGGGTTTGGGTTAGGGTTTGGATTAGGGTTAGGTTTAGGTTTTATGTTAGGGTTAGAGAGGATTAGGGTTTGGGTTAGGGTTAGGTTTACGATTAGGGTTTGAGTTAGGGTTAGCATTAGGATTAGGAATAGGGTTAGGGTTTGGGTTAGGCTTACGGTTAAGGTTAGGTTTATTTTTGGGTTAGGGGTAGGGTTAGGTTTAGGATTAGGGTTAGGGTTAGTGTTAGGTTTAGGGTTAGGGTTAGGGTTAGTGTTTGTTTTAGGGTTAGCGTTAGGGTTAGGATTAGGATTAGGGTTAAGTTTAGGGACTGGGTTAGGGTTAGGGTGAGGGTTAGGGTTTGTGTTACGGTTAGGTTTAGGGTTAGGGTTTGGGTTAGGGTTTGGGTTAAGGTTAGGGTTAGGGTTAGGGTTAAGGTTAGGATTAATATTAGGGTTAGGGTTAGGGTTAGGGTTTGGGTTAAGGTTGGGTTAGGGTTTGGGTTAGGGTTGGGTTTACGGTGTGGGTTTGGAATAGGGTTAGGGTTAGGGTAAGGGTTAGGGTTAGGGTTTGGGTTTGAGTTAGGTTTAGGGTTAGGGTTAGGGTAAGGAATAGGGTTAGGTTAAGGGTTAGGGTTAGGGTAAGGATTAGCATTAGGTTTAGGGTTTGGATTAGGGTTAGGGTTAGGGTTAGGGTTAGGGTTAGAGTTTGGGTTAGGGTTAGGTTTAGGGTTTTGGTTTCGGTTAGGGTTAGGGTTAGGGTTAGGGTTTGGGTTTGTGTTAGGGTAATGGATAGGGTTTGGGTTAGGGTTAGGGTTAGGGTTAGGGTTAGATTTTTGGTTTGGGTTAGGTTTGGGGTTTTGGTTTGGGTTAGGTTTAGGGTTAGGGTTTGGGTTAGGTTTAGGGTTAGGGTTTGGGTTAGTGTTAGGGCTAGGGTTAGTGTTAGGGTTAGGGTTTGGGTTAGGGTTAGGTTTAGGTTTTGATTTGAATTAGTGTTAGGCTTAGGGTTAGTGTTAGGAATAGGGTTAGGGTTAGGGTTATTGTTAGGATTAGGGTTAGGATCAGAGTTAGGTTTAGGCTTTTGGTTTGGGTTAGGGTTAGGGTTAGGTTTTGGGTTAGGGTTAGGGTTAGGTTTAGGGTTTGGGTTAGGCTTAGGGTTTGGGTTAGTGTTAGGGTTAGTGATAGTGTTAGAGTGAGGGTTTGGCTTAGGGTTAGTGTTAGGTTTAGGTTTAGGGTTAGGGTTTGTATGAGGGTTAGGGTTTGGGTTAGGGTTAGGGTTAGGTTTAGTTCTTGGGTTATGGTTACGGTTAGGGTTTGAGTTAGGGTTAGTGTTAGGGTTAGGGTTAGGGTTTGGGTTAGGGTTAGGGTTAGGATTTGGGTTAGGCTTAGGGTTAGGGTTCGGGTTTGGGTTAGAGTTATGGTGAGGGTTAGGGGTTGGGTTAGGGTTAGGGTTAGGGTTACGGTTAGGATTAGGGTTAGGGTTAGGGTTTGGATTAGGGTTAGTTTTAGGGTTTGGGTTAGAGTTATGGTTAGGTTTCGGGTTTGGGTTAGGGTTAGGGTTAGGGTTAGGGTTACGATTAGGGTTAGGGTTTGGGTTAGGGTTAGCCTTAGGTTTGAATTTGGGTTAGTGTTAGGGCTAGGGTTAGTGTAAAGTTTAGGGTTTGGATTTGGGTTAGGGTTAGGGTTTGAGTTACGATTAGGGTAAAGTTTAGGGTTTAGGTTTGGGTTAGGTTTATGGTTAGGGTTAGGGTTATGGTTAGGTTTAGGGTTAGGGTTAAGGTTAGGGTTTGGGTTAGAATTGGTTTAGGGTTATGTTTAGGGTTAGGTTTTAGGGTTAGGATTACGTTTAGGGTTTGGGTTAGGTTTAGGTATAGGGTTAGGGTTAGGTTAGGATTATGGATGGGGTTAGGTTTGGAGTTAGGTTAAGGTTTTGAGTTATGTTTAGGGTTAGGATTAGGGTTTGGGTTAGGTTTAGGGTTAGGGTTAGCGTGAGGGTTAGGGTTAGGGTTAGGGTTAGGATTTAGGGTTATGGTTAGGGTTATTGTTTGTGTTAAGTTTAGGGTTAGAGTTAGGGTTAGGAAAAGGGTTAGATTTAGTGTTAGGGTTAGGGTTTGGTTTACGGTTTGGGTTAGGGTTAGAGTTAGTTTTTGGGTTAGGGTCAGGGTTAGGATTAGGGTTAGGGTTAGGTTTAGAGTTAGGGTTTGGGTTAGGGTTAGGGTTAGGGTTAGGGTTAGGTTAAACGTTAGGGTTTGGGTTAGGGTTAGGGTTAGGTTTAGAGTTAGGGTTTGAGTTAGGGTTAGGGTTAGGGTTAGTGTTTGGGTTAGGGTTAGGGTTAGGTTTAGGGGTTGTTTTTGGGTTCGGGTTAGGGTTAGGGCTAGGATTTGGGTTAGGTTTAGGGTTACGATTAGGGTTAGGTTTACGGTTTGGGTTAGGTTTAGGGTTAGGATTTGGTTTGGGTTAGGGCTATGGTTAGGGTTTGGGTTAGTGTTAGGTTTAGTGTTAGTGTTAGGGTTAGGGTTTGTGTTAGGGTTAGGTGTAGGTTTTGATTTGGGTTAGTGTTAGTGTTAGGGTTAGAGTTAAGGTTAGGGTTTGGGTTAGGGTTATGATTAGAGTTCGGGTAACGATTAGGGTTAAATTTAGGGTTTGGTTTTGGGTTAGGTTTAGGGTTAGCGTTAGGGTTAGGGTTAGGTTTAGGGTTAGTGTTACGGTTAGGGATTGGGTTAAGTTTAGGGGTTAGGGTTTGGGTTAGGGTTAGTTTTGCGGTGTGGGTTTGGGTAAGGGATAGGGTTAGGGTTTGGTTTTAGGTTAGGGTTAGGTTTAGGTTTAGTTTTAGGGTTTGGGTTTGGATTAGGGTTAGGGTTAGGGTTAGTTTTAGGGTTAGGGTTTGGGTTAGGGTTAGGGTTTGGGTTAGGTTTAGGGTTAGGAATAGAGTTAGGGTTAGGGTTATTGTTAGGGTTTGGGTTAGGTTTGGCTTAGGGTTAGGTTTAGGTTTTATGTTAGGGTTAGTGAGGATTAGGGTTTGGGTTAGGGTTAGGTTTAGGATTAGGGTTTGAGTTAGTTTTCGCGTTAGGATTAGGGTTAGGGTTAGGGTTTGGGTTAGGCTTACGGTTAGGTTTAGGTTTACTTTTTCGGGTAGCGGTAGGGTTAGGTTTAGGATTAGGGTTAGGGTTTGTGTTCGGTTTAAGGTTAGGGTTAGGGTTAGGGTTTGTGTTAGGGTTAGCGTTAGGGTTAGGATTAGGATTAGGGTTAAGGTTAGGGATTCAGTTAGGTTTAGGGTGAGTGTTAGGGTTTGTGTTAGGGTTAGATTTAGGGTTAGGGTTTGGGTTAGGGTTTGGGTTAAGGTTAGGGTTAGGGTTAGGGTTAAGGTTAGGATTAGGATTAGGGTTAGGGTTAGGGTTAGGTTTTGGGTTAAGGTTGGGTTAGGGTTTGGGTTAGGTTTAGGGTTAGGGTGAGGGTTAGGGTTAACTTTATGGTTAGGGTTAGGGTTATGGTTTAGGTTAAAGTTAGGGTTAGGGTTAGGGTAAGGAATAGGGTTAGGTTTAGGGTTAGGGTTAGGGTATGGATTAGCGTTAGGTTTAGGGTTTGGATTAGGGTTAGGGTTACGTTTAGAGTTAGGGTTTGTGTTAGGGTTAGGGTTAGGGTTAGGTTTAGGGGTTGGGTTTGGGTTCGGGTTAGGGTTAGGGCTAGGATTAGGGTTAGGGTTAGGGTTAGGGTTAGGATTAGGGTTAGGTTTAGGGTTTGGGTTAGGGTTAGGGTTAGGGTTAGGGTTTTATTTTGGGTTAGGGTTAGGGATAGGGTTTGCGTTAGTGTTAGGGTTAGGGTTAGTGTTAGGGTTAGGGTTTGGGTTAGGGTTAGGTTTAGGTTTTGATTTGGGTTAGTGTTAGGGTTAGGGTTAGTGATAACTTTAGGGTTTGGCTTAGGGATAGGAATTGGGTTAGGGTAATGATTAGGGTTAAGTTTAGAGTTTGGGTTTGGGTTAGTTTTAGGGATAGCATAAGGGTTAGGGTTAGGTTTAGGGTTAGTGTTACGGTTAGGGTTTGGGTTAAGGTTAGGGTTAGTGTTAGGGTTAGGTTTTGGTATAGGGTTAGTGTTAGGGTTTGGATTAGGGTTTAGGGTTAGGGTTTGTGTTAGGGTTTGGGTTAAGGTTAGGGTTAGGGTTAGAGTTAGGAATAGGGTTACGGTTAGAGTTTGGGTTAGGGTTAGGGTTAGGGTTAGGGTTAGGATTAGGGTTAAGGTTAGGGTTTTGTTTTGGGTTAGGGTTAGGGTTAGCGTTTGAGTTAGTGTTAGGGTTAGGTTTAGGGTTAGGTTTAGGTTTTGGGTTAGGTTTACGGTTAGGGTTATGGTTTGGATTTGGGTTACAATTAGGATTAGGGTTAGGGTTAGGTTTGGGTTTAAGTTTTGGGTTAGGTTTGGGGTTAGGGTTAGTTTTTGAGTTTAAGTTAGGTATAGATTTAGCGTTAGGGTAAACGTTAGGGTTAGTGTTATGGTTTCATTAGGGTTAGGGTTAGAGTTAGCGATAGGGTTAGGGTTTGTGTTAGGGTTAGGGTTAGGGTTAGGGTTAGGGTTAGGATAAGGAATAGGGTTAGGTTTAGGGTTAGGGTTAGGGTTAGGATTAGCGTTAGGGTTAGGGTTTGGATTAGGGTTAGGATTAGGTTTAGGGTTTGGGATTGGGTTAGGCTTAGGGTTAGGGTTTGGGTTAACGTTTGTTGTTAGGGGTTAGGGATTAGGTTTAGGGTTAGGGTTAGGGTTAGGGTTGTGTTAGGGTTAGGGTTAGGGTTAGGTTTAGGCTTACTTTTTGGGTTAGGGTTAGTGTTAGATTTAGGATTAGGGTTAGGGTTAGTGTTAAGATTAGGATTTGGGTTAGGGTTAGGGTTTGGGATAGAGTTTGGGTTAGGGTTAGGTTTACGGTTAGGTTTGGGTTAGGGTTTGGTTTAAGGTCACGGTTAGGGTAAGGGTTAGGAATAGGATTAGCATTAGGTTTTGGTTTAGGGTGAGGGTTAGGATTATAATTTGGGTTAGGGCTAGGGTTTGTGTTTGGGTTAGGGTTAGGGTTAGTTTTTGGGTTAGGGTAAGGTTTAGGATTAGAGTTAGGGTTAGGTTTAGGGTTAGGGTTTGGGTTAGGGTTAGGGTTTGGGTTAGGGTTAGGGGTAGGTTTAGGTTTACTTTTTGGGTTAGGGTTAGGGTTAGGTTTAGGATTAGGGTTAGGGTTAGTGTTAGGGTTAGGATTTGGGTTAGGGTTAGGGTTTGGGTTAGTGTTTGGTTTAGGGTTAGATTTAGGGTCAGGGTTTGCATTAGGGTTTGGGTTAAGGTTACGCTTAGGGTAAGGGTTAGGAATAGGGTTAGGGTTAGGTTTGGGTTAGGGTTAGGGTTAGGGCTAGTGTTTGGGTTTGGGTTAGAGTTAGGGTTATTTTTTGGGTTAGGGTTAGAGTTAGAAAAAGGCTTCGGGTTAGGTTTACTGTTAGGTTTAGGGTTAGGCTTAGGGTTAGGGTTAGGCTTAGGGTTAGGGTTTGAGTTAGGGTTAGTGTTAGTGTTAGGGTTAGGTTTAGGGTTTGGTTTAGGGTTAGGGTTAGGGTTAGGGATTGGGTTTGGATTAGGGTTAGGTTTATGGTTAGGATTAGGCTTAGCGTAAGGTTTAGGATTAGGTTAGGTTTAAGGTTTGGGTTAGGATTAGGGTTAAGATTGCGGTTCGGGTTAGGATCAGGGTTCGTGATAGGGTTTTGGTTTGGGTTATGGTTAGGATTAGCGTATGGGTAAGTGTTAGGTTTAGGATCAAGGTTAGGGTTAGTGTTAGTGTAAGGGTTTGGGTTAGGGTTAGGATTTGAGTTAGGGTTAGCATTAGGGTTAGGATTAGAATTACGGTTAGGGTTAGGGTTTGGGTTAGGGTTAGGATTAGTGTTATGGTTTGGGTTAGGGTTAGGGTTAGTTTTTGGGTTATGGTTATGGTTAGGGTTAGGTTTAGGTTAAGGGTTAGTGTTAGGATTTGTTTTAGGGTTTGGGTTAGGGTTAGGTTTAGGTTTTGGGTTAGGGTTAGGGTTAGGGTTAGGGTTTGGTTTAGGGTTAGTGTTAGGTTTAGGATTAGGGTTAGGGTTAGGATTAGAATTTGGGTTAGGCTTAGGTTTTGGGTTAGGGTTAGGGTTAGGGTTAGGGTTAGGGTTTGAGTTAGGGTTTGGGTTAGGGTTAGGGTTAGGGTTAGGGTTTGGGTTAGGATTAGGTTTAGGGTTTAGTTTAGGGTTAGGGTTAGGGTTTGGTTTAGGGTTAGTGTTAGGTTTAGGATTAGGGTTAGAGTTAGGATTAGGATTTGGGTTAGGCTTAGGGTTTGGGTTAGGGTTAGGGTTAGTGTTAGGTTTACTTTTTCGGTTAGGGTTAGGGTTAGGTTTAGGATTACGGTTATGGTTAGTGTTTTGGTTAGTGTTAGTGTTAGGTTTAGGATTAGGGTTATGGTTAGTGTTTGTGTTAGGTTTTGGGTTAGGGTTAGTGTTTATGTTAGGGTTTGGGGTAGGGTGAGGGTTAGGGTTAGATTGTAGTTTAGGGTTAGGTTCAGAATTACCGTTAGGGTTAGGTTTAGGGTTAGGGTTTGGGTGAGGGTTAGGGTTAGGGTTAGTTTTTGGGTTAGGGTTAGGTTCAGAATTACCGTTAGGGTTAGGTTTAGTTTTAGTGTTTGGGTTAGGGTTAGGGTTTGGGTTAGGGTTAGGGTTTGGGTTAGGGTTAGGGTTAGGGTTAGGGTTAGGGTTAGGGTTAAGGTTAGGGTTTGGGT
>CM069541.1:5942500-5945000 GCA_035773235.1 Eospalax fontanierii
AGGGTTAGGGTTTGGGTTCGGGTTAGGGTTAGGTTTAGGGGTTAGGGTTAGGGTTAGGGTTAGGGTTAGGGTTAGGGTTACGGTTTATGTTTCGGTAAGGGTTAGGGTTAGGGTTAGGGTTATGGTTAGTGTTAGGGTTTGGGTTTGGGTTAGGGTTATGGATAGGGTTACGGTTAGGGTTAGAGTTACGATTAGGGTTATATTAGGGTTAGGGTTCGGGTTAGGGTTAGGGTTAGGGTTAGGATTAGAGTTAGGGTTAGGGTTTTGGTTTTGGGTTAGGGTTAGGGTTAGGGTTTGGGTTCGGGATAGAATTAGGGTTATGGTTATGGTTTGAGTTGGGGTTAGTGTTAGGGTTAGGGTTAGGGTTATGGTTAGGGTTTGGGTTAGGGTTAGGTTTAGGTTTAGGGGTTGGGTTAGGGTTAGGTTTAGGGTTAGGATTTAGATTAGGGTTAGGTTTAGGTTTTGATTTGGCTTAGTGTTAGGGTTAGGGTTAGTGTTAAGGTTAGGGTTTGGGTTAGGGTTAGTGTTAGGGTTAGGGTTACGATTACGGTTATGTTTAGGGTTTGGGTTTGGGTTAGGTTTAAGGTTAGGGTTAGGGTTAGGGTTAAGTTTACGGTTAGGGTTAGGGTTGTGGTTTGGAGTAAGGTTAGGGTTAGGGTTAGGGTAAGGAATAGGTTTAGGTTTAGGGTTAAGGTTAGGGTTAGGGTTAAGTTTATGCTTAGGCTTAGGGTTATGGTTTGGGTTAAGGTTAGGGTTAGGGTTAGGGTAAGAAATAGTGTTAGGTTTAGGGTTAGGCTTAGCATTAGCGTTAGGTTTAGTGTTTGGATTAGGGTTAGGGTTAGTTTCAGGGTTTGGTATTGGGTTAGGGTTAGGGTTTGGGTTTGGGTTAACGTTTGTTTTTAGGGGTTAGGGATTAGGTTTAGGGTTAGGGTTAGGGTTAGTGTTAGGACTAGGGTTAGGTTAAGGTTAGGGTTAGGTTTAGGGTTAGGGTTAGAGTTAGGGTTTGGGTTAGGGTTAGGGTTAGGGTTAGGTTCAGGGTTAGTGTTTAGGTTAGGGTTAGGTTTAGGGTTTGATTTGGGTTAGTGTTAGGGTTAGGGTTAGTGTTAAGGTTAGGGTTTGTGTTAGGGTTAGGGTTAGGGTTAGGGTTAGGGTTAGGACTAGGTTAGGGTTAGGTTTAGGGTTAGGGTTTGGTTTAGGGTTAGGGTTAGGGTTAGTGTTAGGGTTAGGGTTAGGGTTAGTGTTTGGGTTAGGGATAGAGTTTGGGTTAGGCTTAGGGTTAGGTTTAGGGTTTTGGTTAAGGTTAGGTTTAGGGTTAGGGTTTGGGTTTGGGTTAGGTTTTGCGTTAAGGTTAGGGTTAGGTTAGGAATAGGGTTAGGGTTAGGGTTTGGGTTAGGGTTAGTTTTAGGGTTAAAGTTTGGGTTAGGGTTAGGGTTAGGGTTAGGATTAGGATTAGGGTTAGGGTTTGGGTTAGGGTTAGGGTTAGGAATAGGGTTAGTGTTAGGGTTATTGTTAGGGTTTAGGTTAGGGATTGGGTTAGTGTTAGGTTTAGGTTTTGGGTTAGGGTTAGAGAGGATTAGGTTTGCGTTTTGGTTAGGGTTAGGGTTAGGGTTTGAGTTAGGGTTAGGTTTAGGTTTAGGGTTAGGTGTTGGTTTTGGGTTAGGGTTAGGATTACGGTTAGGATTAGGGTTAGGGTTTGGATTAGGATTAGGGATAGGTTTAGGGTTTGGGTTAGGGTTAGGGTTAGGCTTAGGGTTGGGATTAGGGTTACGTCAGGGTTACGATTATGGTTAAGTTTAGGGTTTGTGTTTGGGTTAGGTTTAGCGTTAGGGTTAGGTTTAGGGTTAGGGTTTGGGTTAGTGTTAGGTTTAGGGTTTGGGTTAGGGTTAGGGTTAGGGTTAGGGTTAGGGTTAGGGTGAGGGTTTAGGTAAGCATTAGGGTTAGGTTTAGGGTTAGGGTTAGTGTTAGGATTAGAGTTAGGTTTAGTGTTTTGGTTTGGGTTAGGGTTAGGGTTACGGTTTATGTTTCGGTTAGGGTTAGGGTTAGGGTTACGGTTAGGTTTATGGTTAGTGTTAGGGTTTGTGTTTGTGTTAGGGTTATGAATAGGGTTACGGTTAGGGTTAGAGTTACGATTAGGGTTATTTGAGGGTTAGAGTTAGGGTTAGGGTTAGGGTTAGGTTTAGGGTTAGGGTTAGTGTTAGGATTAGAGTTAGGTTTAGTGTTTTGGTTTGGGTTAGGGTTAGGGTTACGGTTTGGGTTAGTGTTAGGGTTAGGGTTAGTGTTAGGTTTAGTGTTTGGGTTAGGGGTAGGGTCAGTATTAGGTTTAGTTTTAGGGTTAGGTTTAGGGGTTGGGTTTCGGTTAGGATTAGGGTTAGGGTTAGGGTTAGGGTTAGGGTTTGAGTTAGTGTTAGGATTAGGGTTAGGTTTAGGGTTAGGGTATGGGTTAGGGTTAGGCTTAGAAATAGGGTTAGGGTTAGGGTTTGGGTTAGGGTTTCGGTTAGGG
>CM069541.1:5950000-5975000 GCA_035773235.1 Eospalax fontanierii
TTTTGGAAGGGGTTAGGGTTAGGGTTAGGTTTTGGGTTAGTGTTAGGGTTAGTGTTAGTGTTAGGGTTAGGGTTTGGGTTATGGTTAGTGTTAGGTTTAGGACTAGGGTTAGCGTTAGTGTTAGTGTTAGGTTTTGGCTTAGGGTTAGGGTTTGAGTCAGGGTTAACGTTAAGGTAACGATTAGGATTACGGTTAGGGTTAGGGTTTGGGTTAGTGTTAGGGTTAGACTAAGGTTTACTTTTTGGGTTAGGGTTAGGTTTAGGATTAGGGTTTGGTTAGGGTTAGGATTAGGATTAGGTTTAGGGTTAGGGTTTCGGTTAGGGTTAGGGTTAGGGTTAGGGTTTGGGTTACGGTTAGGTTTAGTGTTAGGGTTTCGTTAGGGTTTGGTTTAAGGTTAGGGTTAGGGTTAGTGTTAGGAATAGGGTTAGGGTTAGGGTTAGGGTTAGGGTTAGGAATAGGGTTAGGGTTAGGGTTATTGTTAGGGTTTGGTTAGGGTTTGGGTTAGGGTTAGGTTTAGGTTTTGGGTTAGTGTTAGAGTTAGGATTAGGGTTTGGGTTAGGGTTAGGGTTAGGGTTAGGGTTTGGGTTAGGGTTAGGGTTAGGGTTAGGGTTAAAGTTTGCGGTACGGTTCAGGGTTAGGGTTTGGATTAGGGTTTGGTTTAAGGTTAGGTTTAGGGTTATGGTTAGGAATAGGGTTAGGGTTAGGGTTATGGTTAGAATTAGGGTTTGTGTTAGGGTTCGGGTTAGTGTTAGTTTTTGGGTTAGGGTTAGGGTTAGTATTAGGTTTATGGTTTGGGTTTGTGTTAGGGTTTGGGTTAGAGTTAGTTTTAGGGTTTGGGTTAGGGTTAGGGTTTGGTTTAGGGTTAGTGTAATTTTTTGGGTTAGAGTTGAGGGTAGGATAAGGGTTAGGGTTAGGTTTAGGGTTAGGGTTTGGGTTAGTGTTAGGGTTAGTGTTAGTGTTAGTGTTAGGGTTAAGGTTTGGGTTAGGTTTAGGGTTAGGGTTAGGTTTTGAGTTTGAGTTAGGTTTAGGTTTAGCGTTAGGGTTAACATTAGGATTAGTGTTATGGTTTGATTAGGGTTAGGGTAAGAGTTAGTGATAGGATTAGGGTTTGGTTTAGGGTTAGGGTTAGGGTTAGGGTTAGGGTTAAGTTTACGGTTAGGGTTAGGGTTATGGTTTGGGTTAAGGTTAGGGTTAGGGTTTGGGTAATAAATAGGGTTAGGATTAGGGTTAGGGTTAGATTTAGGATTAGTGTTAGGTTTAGTGTTTGGATTAGGGTTAGGTTTAGGTTTAGGGTTTGGATTGGGTTAGGGTTCGGGTTAGGGTTTCGGTTAACGTTTGTTGTTAGGGGTTAGGGATTAGGTTTAGGGTTAGGGTTAGCGTTAGGGTTTGGGTTAGGGTTTGGGTTAAGGTTACGGTTTGGGTAAGGGTTAGGAATAGGGTTAGGGTTAGGGTTAGGGTTACGATTAGGGTTAAGTTTTGGGTTTGGGTTTGTGTTAGGTTTAGGGTTAGCGTTAGGGTTAGGGTTAGGTTTATGGTTAGTGTTAGGATTAGGGTTTGGGTTAAGGTTAGGGTTAGGGTTAGGGTTAGGAATAGGGTTAGGTTTAGGGTTTGGGTTACGGTTAGGGTTAGGGTTAGGGTTAGGGTTAGGGTTTGGGTTAAGGTTAGGGTTAGTTTTTGGGTTAGGGTTAGGGTTAGGATTACGGCTAGGTTTAGGTTAAGGGTTAGGGTTTGAGTTAGAGTTAGGGTTCGGGTTAACGTTTGTTGTTAGGGGTTAGGGATTAGGTTTAGGGTTAGTTTCACGGTGTGGGTTTGGGTTAGGGATAGAGTTAGTGTTTGGGTTTGGGTTAGGGTTAGGTTTAGGTTTAGTTTTAGGGTTTGGGTTTGTGTTAGGGTTAGGGTTAGGATTAGGGATTGGGTTAGGGTTATGGTTAGGAATAGAGTTAGGGTTAGGGTTACTGTTAGTGTTTGGGTTAGGGTTTGGGTTAGGTTTAGGTTTAGGTTTTGGGTTAGGGTTAGAGTTAGGGTTAGGGTTTGGGTTAGGGTTAGGGTTGGGTTTGGGTTAGGGTTACGTTTAGGGTTAGGTTTTACGTTTAGGATTACGTTTAGGTTTTGGGTTAGGGTTATGGATAGGGTTAGGGTTAGGTTACGATTATGGATAGGGTTAGGTTTAGGGTTAGGTTTAGGTTTTGAATTATGTTTACGATTAGGATTAGGGTTTGGGTTAGGGTTAGGGTTAGGGTTAGCGTGAGGGTGAGGGTTAGGGTTAGTGTTAGATTTAGGGTTAGGTTTTAGGGTTATGGTTAGGGTTATTGTTTGGCTTAAGGTTAGGGTTAGGGTTAGGGTTAGGGTTAGGGTTTGGTTTACGGTTTGGGTTAGGGTTAGGGTTAGTTTTTGGGTTAGGGTTAGAGTTAGGATTAGGGTTAGGGTTAGTTTTTGGGTTAGGGTTAGAGTTAGGATTAGGGTTAGGGTTAGGGTTAGGGTTAGGGTTAGGGTTTGGAATAGGGTTAGGGTTAGAGTTAGGGGTTGGGTTTGTATTAGGCTTAGGGTTAGGGTTAGGGTTAGGGTTAGGGTTAGGGTTAGGGTTAGGGTTAGGGTTAGTGTTAGGGTTAGGGTTAGGTTTACTTTTTGGGTTAGGGTTAGGTTTAGGATTACGGTTAGGATTAGGTTTCGGGTTAGGGTTTCGGTTAGGGTTAGGGTTTGGGTTGGGGTTAGGGTTAGGGTTAGGGTTTGGGTTAGGGTTCGGGTTATTTTTTCGGTTAGGCTTAGGGTTAGGAAAAGTGTTAGGTTTAGGTTTAGTGTTAGGGTTTGCGTTAGGGTTAGGGTTAGGGTTAGGTATTGAGCTAGGGTTTGATTTAGGGTTAGGGTTAGGGTTAGGGGTTGAGTTTGGGTTAGGGTTAGGGTTACGGTTAGGATTAGGGTTAGGGTTATGGTTAGGATTAGGGTTAGGGTTAGGATTAGAGATAGGTTTAGGCTTTTGGTAAGGGTTAGGGTTAGGGTTAGGTTTTGGGTTAGTGTTAGGGTTAGTGTTAGTGTTAGGGTTAGGGTTTGGGTTAGGGTTAGTGTTAGGTTTAGGATTAGGGTTAGCGGTAGTGTTAGTGTTAGGTTTTGGCTTAGGGTTAGGGTTTGAGTCAGGGTTAACGTTAAGGTAACGATTAGGATTACGGTTAAGGTTAGGGTTTGGGTTAGTGTTAGGTTTAGACTAAGGTTTACTTTTTGGGTTAGGGTTAGGTTTAGGATTAGGGTTAGGGTTAGGTTTAGGATTAGGTTTAGGGTTAGGTTTAGGGTTAGAGTTTGGGTTAGGGTTAGTGTTTGGGTTAGGGTTAGGTTTAGGGTTAGGGTTAGGGTTTGGTTTATGTTTAGTGCTTTTTTTTGGGTTAGTTTTAGGGTTAGGGTTAGTGTTAGGGTTAGGGTTTGGGTTAGGGTTAGGGTTTTGGTTAGGGTTTGGGTGAGGGTTAGGTTTAGGTTTAGTGTTTGGCATAGTGTTTGGGTAAAGCTTAGGGTTAGCCTTAGGGTTAGGAATAGGGTAAGTTTAGGGTTAGGGTTAGGGTTAGGAATAGGGTTAGGGTTAGGGTTATTGTTAGGGTTTGGGTTAGGGTTAGGTTTAGGTTTTGGGTTAGGGTTAGAGTTCGGGTTAGGGTTTGAGTTAGGGTTAGAGTTAAGGTTAGGATTAGGGTTTGGGTTAGGGTTTAGGGTTAGGGTTTGGGTTAGGTTTTGGTTTAAGGTTAGGGTTAGTGTTAGGTTTAGGAACAGGGTTAGGGTTAGGGTTAGGGTTTGAGTTAGGGTTAGGGTTAGGGTTATGGTTAGGTTTTGGGTTATGGTTAGGGTTAGGGTTAGGGGTTGAGTTTGGGTTAGGGTTAGGGCTAGGATTAGGGTTTGGGTTACGGTTAGGATTAGGGATACGTTTAGGTTTTGGGTTAGGATTAGGTTTAGGGTTAGGGTTAGGGTTAGGCTTAGGTTTAGGTTTAGTGTTAGGATTAGAGTTAGGGTTAGGGTTTTGGTTTGGGTTAGGGTTAGAGTTAGGGTTTCGGTTAGTGTTAGGGTTAGGGTTAGTGTTAGGGTTAGGGTTAGGGTTAGAGTTAGGATTAGGGTTAGGTTTAGGGTTTGGGTTAGGGTTACGGTTATGGTTACGATTAGGGTTAGGGTTAGGATTAGAGTTAGGTTTAGTTTTTGGGTTAGGGTTAGGTTTAGGATTACGGTAAGGATTAGGTTTCGGGTTAGGGTTTGGGTTAGGTTTAGGGTTCTGGTTAGGATTAGGGTTAGGGTTAGGATTAGAGTTAGGTTTAGGCTTTTGGTTAGGGTTAGGGTTAGGTTTTGGGATAGTGTTAGGGTTAGTGTTAGTGTTATGTTTAGGGTTTGGGTTAGGGTTAGTGTTAGGTTTAGGATTAGGGTTAGCGTTAGTGTTAGTGTTAGGGTTTGGCTTAGGGTTCGGGTTTGAGTTAGGGTTTGGTTTAGGGTTAGGGTTAGAGTTAGGAGTTGGGTATGGGTTAGGGTTAGGGTTAGGATTTGGGTTAGGCTTAGAGTTAGGATTAGGGTTAGGTTTAGTGTTTGGGTTAGGGTTAGGGTTATGGTTAGAATTAGGGTTAGGGTTAGGATTAGAGTTAGGGTTAGGCTTTTGGTTTGGGTTAGGGTTAGTGTTAGGTTTAGGATTAGGGTTAGCGTTAGTGTTAGTGTTAGGGTTGGGCTTAGGTTTAGGGTTTGAGTCAGGGTTAACGTTAAGGTAAGGATTAGGATTACGGTTAGGGTTCGGGATTGGGTTAGGTTTAGGGTTAGGGTAAGGTTTACTTTTTGGGTTAGGGATAAGGTTAGGTTTAGGATTAGGGTTTGGGTTAGGGTTAGGATTAGGATTAGGATTAGGTTTAGGGTTAGGGTTTGGGTTAGGGTTAGGGTTAGGGTTAGGGTTTGGGTTGTGGTTAGGTTTAGGGTTAAGGTTTGGTTAGGGTTTGGTTTAAGGTTAGGGTTAGGGTTAGGGTTAGGGTTAGGGTTTGAGTTAGGGTTTAGGCTTAGGGTTTGGGAAAAGGTTAGGTTTAGCGTTAGGTTTAGGAATAGGGTTAGGGTTAGGGTTTGGGTTAGGGTTATTGTTAGAATTAGGGTTTGGGTTAGGGTTCGGGTTAGGATAGGTTTTGGGTTAGGGTTAGGTTTAGGATTAGGGTTAGGGTTAGGTTTAGGGTTAGGGTTTGGGTTAGGGTTAGTGTTTGGGTTAGGGTTAGGATTAGGGTTAGGGTTAGGGTTTGGTTTAGGTTTAGTGCTATTTTTTGGGTTAGTGTTAGGGTTAGGGTTATGGTTAGGGTTTGGGTTAGGGTTATGGTTTGGGTTAGGGTTTGGGTGAGGGTTAGGTTTAGGGTTAGTGTTTGGCATAGTGTTTGGGTAAAGGTTAGGGTTAGGGTTAGGGTTAGGAATAGGGTAAGTTTAGGGTTAGGGTTAGGGTTAGGAATAGGGTTAGGGTTAGGGTTATTTTTAGGGTTTGGGTTAGGGTTAGGTTTAGGTTTTGGGTTAGGGTTAGAGTTCGGGTTAGGGTTTGAGTTAGGGTTAGAGTTAAGGTTAGGGTTAGGGTTTGGGTTAGGGTTTAGGGTTAGGGTTTGGGTTAGGGTTAGGGTTAGAGTTAGGGTTAGGTTTTAGGGTAATGGTTAGGTTTATTGTTTGGGTTAGGGTTAGGGTTAGAGTTAGGGTTAGGGTTAGGGTTTGGGTTAGGGTTAGTGTTATTTTTTGGGTTAGGGTTAAGGGTAGGATAAAGGTTAGACGTAGGTTTAGAGTTAGGGTTAGGGTTAGGGTTTGAATTAGGGTTTGGGTTAGGGTTCGGGTTAGGATTAGTTTTTGTGTTAGGGTTAGGGTTAGGATTAGGGTTAGGGTTAGGGTTGGGTTTTGGTTTTGGGTTTGCATTAGGGATAGGATTTGGGTTAGAGTTAGGGTTAGGGTTTGGGTTAGGGTTAGGGTTTGCGTTAGGGTTAGTGTTATTTTTTGGGTTAGGGTTAGGGTTAGGGTTAGGGTTAGGGTTTGGGTTAGGGTTATGGTTTGGGTTAGGGTTTGGGTGAGGGTTAGGTTTAGGGTTAGTGTTTGGCATAGTGTTTGGGTAAAGGTTAGGGTTAGGGTTAGGGTTAGGAATAGGGTAAGTTTAGGGTTAGGGTTAGGGTTAGGAATAGGGTTAGGGTTAGGGTTATTTTTAGGGTTTGGGTTAGGGTTAGGTTTAGGTTTTGGGTTA
Source organism: Eospalax fontanierii (assembly GCA_035773235.1). Taxonomy (NCBI): domain Eukaryota; kingdom Metazoa; phylum Chordata; class Mammalia; order Rodentia; family Spalacidae; genus Eospalax; species Eospalax fontanierii. The sequence goes on from CM069541.1 coordinate 5,956,197, forward strand.
GGGTTAGAGTTCGGGTTAGGGTTTGAGTTAGGGTTAGAGTTAAGGTTAGGGTTAGGGTTTGGGTTAGGGTTTAGGGTTAGGGTTTGGGTTAGGGTTAGGGTTAGAGTTAGGGTTAGGTTTTAGGGTTATGGTTAGGTTTATTGTTTGGGTTAGGGTTAGGGTTAGAGTTAGGGTTAGGGTTAGGGTTTGGGTTAGGGTTAGTGTTATTTTTTGGGTTAGGGTTAAGGGTAGGATAAAGGTTAGACGTAGGTTTAGGGTTAGGGTTAGGGTTAGGGTTTGAATTAGGGTTTGGGTTAGGGTTCGGGTTAGGATTAGTTTTTGTGTTAGGGTTAGGGTTAGGATTAGGGTTAGGGTTAGGGTTTGCGTTAGGGTTAGTGTTATTTTTTGGGTTAGTGTTAGGGTTAGGGTTATGGTTAGGGTTTGGGTTAGGGTTATGGTTTGGGTTAGGGTTTGGGTGAGGGTTAGGTTTAGGGTTAGTGTTTGGCATAGTGTTTGGGTAAAGGTTAGGGTTAGGGTTAGGGTTAGGAATAGGGTAAGTTTAGGGTTAGGGTTAGGGTTAGGAATAGGGTTAGGGTTAGGGTTATTTTTAGGGTTTGGGTTAGGGTTAGGTTTAGGTTTTGGGTTAGGGTTAGAGTTCGGGTTAGGGTTTGAGTTAGGGTTAGAGTTAAGGTTAGGGTTAGGGTTTGGGTTAGGGTTTAGGGTTAGGGTTTGGGTTAGGGTTAGGGTTAGAGTTAGGGTTAGGTTTTAGGGTTATGGTTAGGTTTATTGTTTGGGTTAGGGTTAGGGTTAGAGTTAGGGTTAGGGTTAGGGTTTGGGTTAGGGTTAGTGTTATTTTTTGGGTTAGGGTTAAGGGTAGGATAAAGGTTAGACGTAGGTTTAGGGTTAGGGTTAGGGTTAGGGTTTGAATTAGGGTTTGGGTTAGGGTTCGGGTTAGGATTAGTTTTTGTGTTAGGGTTAGGGTTAGGATTAGGGTTAGGGTTAGGGTTGGGTTTTGGTTTTGGGTTTGCATTAGGGATAGGATTTGGGTTAGAGTTAGGGTTAGGGTTTGGGTTAGGGTTAGGGTTTGCGTTAGGGTTAGTGTTATTTTTTGGGTTAGGGTTAAGGGTAGGATAAAGGTTAGAGTTAGGTTTAGGGTTAGGGTTTGGGTTAGGGTTAGGGTTAGGGTTTGAGTTAGTGTAAGGGATAGGGTTAGGGTTAGTGTTAGAGTTAGGGTTAGGTTTAGGATTAGAGTTAGGGTTAGGGTTTTGGTTTGGGTTAGGGTTAGGGTTAGGGTTTGGGTTAGTGTTAGGGTTAGTGTTAGTGTTAGTGTTAGGGTTAAGGTTTGGGTTAGGTTTAGGGTTAGGATTAGGTTTTGAGTTTGAGTTAGGTTTAGGTTTAGCGTTAGGGTTAACGTTAGGATTAGTGTTATGGTTTGATTAGGGTTAGGGTAAGAGTTACCGATAAGATTAGGGTTTAGTTTAGGGTTAGGCTTAGGGTTAGGGTTAGGGTTCAGTTTACGGTTAGGGTTAGGATTATGGTTTGGGTTAAGGTTAGGGTTAGGGTTAGGGTAAGAAATAGGGTTAGGTTTAGGTTTAGGGTTAGGGTTAGGATTAGCATTAGGTTTAGTGTTTGGATTAGGTTTAGGTTTAGTTTTAGGGTTTGGATTGGGTTAGGGTTAGGGTTAGGGTTTGGGTTAACGTTTGTTGTTAGGGGTTAGGGATTAGGTTTAGGGTTAGTTTCACGGTGTGAGTTTGGGTTAGGGATAGAGTTAGGGTTTCGGTTTGGGTTAGGGTTAGGTTTAGGTTTAGTTTTAGGGTTTGGTTTTGTGTTAGGGTTAGGGTTAGGGTTAGGGATTGGCTTAGGGTTATGGTTAGGAATAGAGTTAGGGTTAGGGTTACTGTTACTGTTTGGGTTAGGGTTTGGGTTAGGTTTAGGTTTAGGTTTTGGGTTAGGGTTAGAGTTAGGGTTAGGGTTTGGGTTAGGGTTAGGTTTGGGTTTGGGTTAGGGTTATGTTTAGGGTTAGGTTTTACGTTTAGGATTACGTTTAGGTTTTGGGTTAGGGTTATGGATAGGGTTAGGGTTAGGTTACGATTATGGATAGGGTTAGGTTTAGGGTTAGGTTTAGGTTTTGAGTTATGTTTACGATTAGGATTAGGGTTTGGGTTAGGGTTAGGGTTAGGGTTAGCGTGAGGGTTAGGGTTAGGGTTAGTGTTAGGGTTAGGGTTAGGTTTTAGGGTTATGGTTAGGGTTATTGTTTGGCTTAAGGTTAGGGTTAGGGTTAGGGTTAGGGTTACGGTTTGGTTTACGGTTTGGGTTAGGGTTAGGGTTAGTTTTTCGATTAGGGTTAGAGTTAGGATTAGGGTTAGGGTTAGGGTTAGGGTTAGGGTGAGGGTTAGGGTTAGGGTTTGGAATAGAGTTAGGGTTAGGGTTAGGGCTTGGGTTTGGATTAGGCTTAGGGTTAGGGTTAGGGTTAGGGTTAAGGTTAGGTTTAGGGTTAGGTTTACTTTTTGGATTAGGGTTAGGTTTAGGATTACGGTTAGGATTAGGTTTCTGGTTAGGGTTTCGGTTAGGGTTAGGGTTAGGGTTAGGGGTTGGGTTTGGATTAGGCTTAGGGTTAGGGTTAGGGTTAGGGTTAGGGTTAGGGTTAGGGTTAGGTTTACTTTTTGGGTTAGGGTTAGGTTTAGGATTACGGTTAGGATTAGGTTTCGGGTTAGGGTTTCGGTTAGGGTTAGGGTTTGGGTTGGGGTTAGGGTTAGGGTTAGGGTTTGGGTTAGGGTTCGGGTTATTTTTTCGGTTAGGCTTAGGGTTAGGAAAAGTGTTAGGGTTAGGTTTAGGGTTGGGGTTTGCGTAAGGGTTAGGGTTAGGGTAAGGTATTGAGCTAGGGTTTGATTTAGTGTTAGGGTTAGGGTTAGGGGTTGAGTTTGGGTTAGGGTTAGGGTTAGGGTTAGGATTAGGGTTAGGGTTATGGTTAGGATTAGGGTTAGGGTTAGGATTAGAGTTAGATTTAGGCTTTTGGTAAAGGTTAGGGTTAGGGTTAGGTTTTGGGTTAGTGTTAGGGTTAGTGTTAGTGTTAGGGTTAGGGTTTGGGTTAGGGTTAGTGTTAGGTTTAGGATTAGCGTTAGTGTTTGAGTTAGGGGTTGGGTTAGGGTTAGGATTAGGGTTAGGCGTTGGGTATGGGTTAGGGTTAGGGTTAGGGTTAGGATTTGGGTTAGGGTTAGAGTTAGGATTAGGGTTAGGTTTAGGGTTTGGGTTACGGTTAGGGTTATGGAGAGGATTAGAGTTAGGGTTAGGATTAGAGTTAGGTTTGGGTTTTGTTTTGGGTTAGGTTTAGGGTTAGGTTTTGGGTTAGTGTTAGGGTTAGTGTTAGTGTTAGGGTTAGGGTTTGGGTTAGGGTTAGTGTTAGGTTTAGGATTAGGGTTAACGTTAGATTTAGGTTTAGGGTTTGGCTTAGGGTTAGGGTTTGAGTCAGGATTAACGTTAAGGTTACAATGAGGATTACGGTTAGGATTAGGGTTTGATTTAGGATTAGGGTTAGGGTAAGGTTTACTTTTTGGGTTAGGGTTAGGTTTAGGATTAGGGTTTGGGTTAGGGTTAGGATTAGGATTAGGTTTAGGGTTAGGGTTTCGGTTAGGGTTAGGGTTAGGGTTAGGGTTTGGGTTACGGTTAGGTTTAGGGTTATAGTTTCATTAGGGTGTGGTTTAAGGTTAGGGTTAGGGTTAGTGTTAGGAAAAGGGTTAGGGTTAGGGTTAGGGTTAGGGTTAGGGTTAGGATTAGGATAAGGGTTAGTTTTAGGGTTAGGGTTTGAGTTAGGGTTAGGGTTAAGGTTAGGAGTAGGGTTTGGGTTAGGGTTTATGGTTAGAGTTAGGGTTAGGGTTAGCGTTTGGTTTAGGGTTAGCGTTAGGGTTAGGTTTTGGTTTAGGGTTAGGGTTAGGGTTTGGGTTTTTCTTAGCGTTAGGGTTAGGGTTTGTGTTAATGTTTTTGGTTATGGGTAAGGTGTTACGTTAGGTTTAGGGTTAGGGTTAGCGTTAGTGTTTGAGTTAGGGTTTGGTTTAGGGTTAGGATTAGGGTTAGGCGTTGGGTATGGGTTAGGGTTAGGGTTAGGGTTAGGATTTGGGTTAGGGTTAGAGTTAGGATTAGGGTTAGGTTTAGGGTTTGGGTTAGGGTTAGGGTTATGGTTAGGATTAGGGTTAGGGTTAGGATTAGAGTTAGGTTAGGCTTTTGTTTTGTGTTAGGTTTAGGGTTAGGTTTTGGGTTAGTGTTAGGGTTAGTGTTAGTGTTAGGGTTAAGGTTTGGCTTAGGGTTAGGGTTTGAGTCAGGGTTAACGTTAAGGTTACTATTAGGATTACGGTTAGGGTTAGGGTTTGGGTTAGGATTAGGGTTAGGGTAAGGTTTACTTTTTGGGTTAGGGTTAGGGTTAGGTTTAGGGTTAGGGTTTGGGTTACGGTTAGGATTAGGATTAGGGTTAGGTTTAGGGTTTGGGTTAGCATTAGGGTTAGGGTTAGGGTTTGGGTTACGGTTAGATTTAGCGTTAGGGTTTGGTTAGGGTTTGGTTTAAGATTAGGGTTAGGGTTAGGGTTAGGGTTAGGGTTAGGGTTTGCGTTAGGGTTTAGGGTTAGGGTTTGGGTTAGGGTTTGGGTTAAGGTTAGGTTTAGGGTTAGGGTTAAGAATAGGGTTAGGGTTACGGTTTGGGTTAGGGTTAGGGTTAGAATTAGGGTTTGGTTTAGGGTTCGGATTAGGATTAGTTTTTGGGTTAGGGTTAGGTTTAGGATTAGGATAAGGGTTAGTTTTAGGGTTAGGGTTTGAGTTAGGGTTAGGGTTAAGGTTAGGGTTAGGGTTTGGGTTAGGGTTTAGGGTTAGAGTTAGGGTTAGGGTTAGCGTTTGGTTTAGGGTTAGCGTTAGGGTTAGGCTTTGGTTTAGGGTTAGGGTTAGGGTTTGGGGTTTTCTTAGGGTTAGGGTTAGGGTTTGTGTTAATGTTTTTGGTTATGGGTAAGGTGTTACGTTAGGTTTAGGGTTAGGGTTAGCGTTAGTGTTTGAGTTAGGGTTTGGTTTAGGGTTAGGATTAGGGTTAGGCGTTGGGTATGGGTTAGGGTTAGGGTTAGGGTTAGGATTTGGGTTAGGGTTAGAGTTAGGATTAGGGTTAGGTTTAGGGTTTGGGTTAGGGTTAGGGTTATGGTTAGGATTAGGGTTAGGGTTAGGATTAGAGTTAGGTTAGGCTTTTGTTTTGGGCTAGGTTTAGGGTTAGGTTTTGGGTTAGTGTTAGGGTTAGTGTTAGTGTTAGGGTTAGGGTTTGGGTTAGGGTTAGGGTTTGAGTCAGGATTAACGTTAAGGTTACAATGAGGATTACGGTTAGGGTTAGGGTTTGATTTAGGATTAGGGTTAGGGTAAGGTTTACTTTTTGGGTTAGGGTTAGGGTTAGGTTTAGGATTAGGGTTTGGGTTACGGTTAGGATTAGGATTAGGGTTAGGGTTAGGGTTTGAGTTAGGTTTAGGGTTTGGGTTACGGTTAGATTTAGGGTTAGGGTTTGGTTAGGGTTTGCTTTAAGTTTAGGGTTAGGGTTAGGGTTAGGGTTAGGTTTACGGTTAGTGTTTGCGTTAGGGTTTAGGGTTAGGGTTTGGGTTAGGGTTTGGGTTAAGTTTAGATTTAGGTTTAGGGTTAGGAATAGGGTTAGTGTTACGGTTTGGGTTAGGGTTAGGGTTAGAGTTAGGGTTTGGGTTGGGGTTGGGGTTAGGTTTAGTTTTTGAGTGAGGGTTAGGTTTAGGATTAGGGTTAGTGTTAGGTTGAGGATTAGGGTTTGGGTTAGGGTTAGGGTTCGGTTTAGGGTTAGGATTAGAGTTAGGGTTAGGGTTTGGGTTAGGGTTAGTGTTATTTTTTGCGTTATTTTAGGGTTAGGGTTAGTGTTAGGGTTAGGGTTTGGGTTAGGGTTATGTTTTGGGTTACGGTTTGGTTTAGGGTTAGGTTTAGGGTTAGTGTTTGTGATAGGGTTTGGGTAAAGGTTAGGGTCAGGGTTAGGGTTAGGAATAGGGTAAGAGTTAGGATTAGGGTTAGGGTTAGGAATAGGGTTAGGGTTATTGTTATTGTTAGGGTTTGGGTTAGGGTTAGGTTTAGATTTTGGGTTAGCGGTAGAGTTAGGGTTAGGGTTTGAGTTAGGGTTAGGATTAAGGTTAGGGTTAGGGTTTAGGGTTAGGAGTTGGGTTAGGTTTTGGGTTAAGTTTAGGGTTAGGGTTAGGGTTAGGAATAGGGTTAGGCTTAGGGTTTGGGTTAGGGTTAGTTTTAGGTTTAGGGTTTGTTTTAGGGTTAGGGTTAGGTTTAGTTTTTGGGTTAGGGTTAGGTTTAGGATTACGGTTAGGATTAGGTTTGGGGTTAGGGTTTCGGTTAGGGTTAGGTTTTGGGTTGGGGTTAGGGTTAGGGTTAGGGTTTGGGTTAGGTTTCGGGTTATTTTTTCGGTTAGGCTTAGCGTTAGGAAAAGGGTTAGGGTTAGGTTTAGGGTTAGGGTTTGCGTTAGGGTTAGGGTTAGGGTTAGGTATTGAGCTGGGGTTTGATTTAGGGTTAGGGTTAGGGTTAGGGGTTGAGTATGGGTTAGGGTTAGGGTTAGGGTTAGGATTAGGGTTAGGGTTATGGTTAGGATTAGGGTTAGTGTTAGGATTAGAGTTAGGTTTAGGTTTTTGGTAAGGGTTAGGGTTTGGGTTAGGTTTTGGGTTAGTGTTAGGGTTAGGGTTAGTGTTAGGGTTAGGGTTTGGGTTAGGGTTAGTGTTAGGTTTAGGATTAGGGTTAGCGTTAGTGTTAGTGTTAGGTTTTGGCTTAGGGTTAGGGTTTGAGTCACGGTTAACGTTAAGGTAAGGATTAGGATTACGGTTAGGGTTAGGGTTTGGGTTAGGGTTAGGGTTAGACTAAGGTTTACTTTTTGGGTTAGGGTTAGGTTTAGGATTAGGGTTTGGGTTAGGGTTAGGATTAGGATTAGGTTTAGGGTTAGGGTTTCGGTTAGGGTTAGGGTTAGGGTTAGGGTTTGGGTTACGGTTAGGTTTAGGGTTATAGTTTCGTTAGGGTGTGGTTTAAGGTTAGGGTTAGGGTTAGTGTCAGGAAAAGAGTTAGGGTTAGGGGTAGGGTTAGGGTTAGGGTTAGGATTAGGATAAGGGTTAGTTTTAGGGTTAGGGTTTGAGTTAGGGTTAGGGTTAAGGTTAGGGTTAGGGTTTGGGTTAGGGTTTATGGTTAGAGTTAGGGTTAGGGTTAGCGTTTGGTTTAGGGTTAGCGTTGGGGTTAGGTTTTGGTTTAGGGTTAGGGTTAGGGTTTGGGTTTTTCTTAGCGTTAGGGTTAGGGTTTGTGTTAATGTTTTTGGTTATGGGTAAGGTGTTACGTTAAGTTTAGGGTTAGGGTTAGCGTTAGTGTTTGAGTTAGGGTTTGGTTTAGGGTTAGGATTAGGGTTAGGCGTTGGGTATGGGTTAGGGTTAGGGTTAGGGTTAGGATTTGGGTTAGGGTTAGAGTTAGGATTAGGGTTAGGTTTAGGGTTTGGGTTAGGGTTAGGGTTATGGTTAGGATTAGGGTTAGGGTTAGGATTAGAGTTAGGTTAGGCTTTTGTTTTGGGTTAGGTTTAGGGTTAGGTTTTGGGTTAGTGTTAGGGTTAGTGTTAGTGTTAGGGTTAGGGTTTGGGTTAGGGTTAGTGTTGGGTTTAGGATTAGGGTTAACGTTAGATTTAGGTTTAGGGTTTGGCTTAGGGTTAGGGGTTGAGTCAGGATTAACGTTAAGGTTACAATGAGGATTACGGTTAGGGTTAGGGTTTGATTTAGGATTAGGGTTAGGGTAAGGTTTACTTTTTGGGTTAGGGTTAGGGTTAGGTTTAGGATTAGGGTTTGGGTTACGGTTAGGATTAGGATTAGGGTTAGGGTTAGGGTTTGAGTTAGGTTTAGGGTTTGGGTTACGGTTAGATTTAGGGTTAGGGTTTGGTTAGGGTTTGCTTTAAGTTTAGGGTTAGGGTTAGGGTTAGGGTTAGGTTTACGGTTTGTGTTTGCGTTAGGATTTAGGGTTAGGGTTTGGGTTAGGGTTTGGGTTAAGTTTAGGTTTAGGTTTAGGGTTAGGAATAGGGTTAGTGTTACGGTTTGGGTTAGGGTTAGGGTTAGAATTAGGGTTTGGGTTAGGGTTCGGTTAGGGTTAGTTTTTGAGTGAGGGTTAGGTTTAGGATTAGGGTTAGTGTTAGGTTGAGGATTAGGGTTTGGGTTAGGGTTAGGGTTTGGTTTAGGGTTAGGATTAGAGTTAGGGTTAGGGTTTGGGTTAGGGTTAGTGTTATTTTTTGCGTTATTTTAGGGTTAGGGTTAGTGTTAGGGTTAGGGTTTGGGTTAGGGTTATGTTTTGGGTTAGGGTTTGTTTTAGGGTTAGGTTTAGGGTTAGTGTTTGTGATAGGGTTTGGGTAAAGGTTAGGGTCAGGGTTAGGGTTAGGAATAGGGTAAGAGTTAGGATTAGGGTTAGGGTTAGGAATAGGGTTAGGGTTATTGTTATTGTTAGGGTTTGGGTTAGGGTTAGGTTTAGATTTTGGGTTAGCGGTAGAGTTAGGGTTAGGGTTTGAGTTAGGGTTAGGATTAAGGTTAGGGTTAGGGTTTAGGGTTAGGAGTTGGGTTAGGTTTTGGGTTAAGTTTAGGGTTAGGGTTAGGGTTAGGAATAGGGTTAGGCTTAGGGTTTGGGTTAGGGTTAGTTTTAGGTTTAGGGTTTGTTTTAGGGTTAGGGTTAGGTTTAGTTTTTGGGTTAGGGTTAGGTTTAGGATTACGGTTAGGATTAGGTTTGGGGTTAGGGTTTCGGTTAGGGTTAGGGTTTGGGTTGGGGTTAGGGTTAGGGTTAGGGTTTGGGTTAGGTTTCGGGTTATTTTTTCGGTTAGGCTTAGCGTTAGGAAAAGGGTTAGGGTTAGGTTTAGGGTTAGGGTTTGCGTTAGGGTTAGGGTTAGGGTTAGGTATTGAGCTGGGGTTTGATTTAGGGTTAGGGTTAGGGTTAGGGGTTGAGTATGGGTTAGGGTTAGAGTTAGGGTTAGGATTAGGGTTAGGGTTATGGTAATGATTACGATTAGGGTAAGGAATAGATTTAGGTTTAGGTTTTTGGTAAGGGTTAGGGTTTGGGTTAGGTTTTGGGTTAGTGTTAGGGTTAGGGTTAGTGTTAGGGTTAGGGTTTGGGTTAGGGTTAGTGTTAGGTTTAGGATTAGGGTTAGCGTTAGTGTTAGTGTTAGGTTTTGGCTTAGGGTTAGGGTTTGAGTCAGGGTTAACGTTAAGGTAAGGATTAGGATTACGGTTAGGGTTAGGGTTTGGGTTAGGGTTAGGGTTAGACTAAGGTTTACTTTTTGGGTTAGGGTTAGGTTTAGGATTAGGGTTTGGGTTAGGGTTAGGATTAGGATTAGGTTTAGGGTTAGGGTTTCGGTTAGGGTTAGGGTTAGGGTTAGGGTTTGGGTTACGGTTAGGTTTAGGGTTATAGTTTCGTTAGGGTGTGGTTTAAGGTTAGGGTTAGGGTTAGTGTTAGGAAAAGGGTTAGGGTTAGGGTTAGGGTTAGGGTTAGGGTTAGGGTTAGGAATAAGGTTAGGGTTAGGGTTAGGGTTAGGGTTAGGAATAGGGTTAGGGTTAGTTTTAGGTTTAGGGTTTGGGTTTGTGTTAGGGTTAGGGTTCGCGCTAGGGTTAGTTTTTGGGTTAGGGTTAGGGTTAGGATTAGGGTTAGGGTTAGTATTAGGTTTAGGGTTTGGGTTTGTGTTAGGCTTAGGGTTTGGGTTAGAGTTAGGGTTAGGGTTTGGGTTAGGGTTTGGGTTAGGGTTAGTGTAATTTTTTGGGTTAGGGTTAAGGGTAGGATAAGGGTTAGGGTTAGATTTAGGGTTAGGGTTTGGGTTAGGGTTAGGGTTAGGGTTTGAGTTAGGGTTAGGGATAGGGTTAAGGTTAGGGTTAGGGTTAGGGTTAGGATTAGGATTAGAGTTAGGGTTAGGGTTTTGGTTTGGGTTAGGGTTAGCGTTAGGGTTTGGGTTAGTGTTAGGGTTAGTGTTAGTGTTAGGGTTAAGTTTTGGGTTAGGTTTAGGGTTAGGGTTAGGTTTTGAGTTTGAATTAGGTTTAGGTTTAGCGTTAGGGTTAGCGTTAGGATTAGTGTTATGGTTTGATTAGGGTTAGGGTAAGATTTAGCGATAGGATTAGGGTTTGGTTTAGGGTTAGGTTTAGGGTTAGGGTTAGGGTTAAGTTCACGGTTAGGGGTAGGGTTATGGTTTGGGTTAAGGTTAGGTTTAGGGTTAGGTTAAGGAATAGGGTTAGGTTTAGGTTTAGGGCTAGGGTTAGGGTTAAGTTTATGGTTAGGGTTAGGGTTATGGTTTGGGTTAAGGTTAGGGTTAGGGTTAGGGTAATAAATAGGGTTAGGTTTAGGGTTAGGGTTAGATTTAGGATTAGCGTTAGGTTTAGTGTTTGGATTAGGGTTAGGTTTAGGTTTAGGGTTTGGATTGGGTTAGGGTTCGGGTTAGGGTTTGGGTTAACGTTTGTTGTTATGGGTTAGGGATTAGGTTTAGGGTTAGTTTCACGGTGTGGGTTTGGGTTAGGGATAGGGTTAGGGTTTGGGTTTGGGTTAGGGTTAGGTTTAGGTTTAGTTTTAGGGTTTGGGTTTGGGTTTGGGTTAGGGTTAGGGTTAGGGTTAGGGTTTTTGTTAGGGTTAGGGTTGGGTTTGGGTTAGGGTTATGTTTAGGGTTAGGTTTTACGGTTAGGATTACGTGTAGGGTTTGGGTTAGGGTTAGGGATAGGGTTCGGATTAGGTTAGGATTATGGATAGGGTTAGGTTTACGGTTAGGTTTAGGTTTTGAGTTATGTTTAGGGTTAGGATTAGGGTTTGGGTTAGGGTTAGGTTTAGGGTTAGCGTGAGGGTTAGGGTTAGGGCTAGGATTAGGGTTAGGGTAACGGTTAGGATTAGGGTTAGGTTTAGGGTTTGGATTAGGGTTAGGTTTAGGGTTACGTTTATTGTTAGGATTAGGTTTAGGTTTAGGGTTAGGATTAAAGTTAGTTTTAGGGTTTTGGTTTGGGTTAGGGTTACTGTTAGGGTTTGGGTTAGTGTTAGGGTTAGGGTTAGTGTTAGGTTTAGGGTTTGTGTTAGGGTTAGGTTTAGGATTTGATTTGGGTTAGTTTTAGGGTGAGGGATAATGTTAAGGTTAGGGTTTGTCTTAGGGTCAGGATTAGGGTTAGGTTTACGATTAGGTTTAGGGTTAGGGTTAGGGTTAGGGTTAGGGTTTGGGTTAGGGATATGGTTTGGGTTAGGGTTTGGGTTAGGGTTAGGTTTAGGGTTAGTGTTTGGGTTAGGGTTTGGGTAAAGGTTAGGGTTAGGGTTAGGGTTAGGAATAGGGTAAGGGTTAGGGTTAGGGTTAGGGTTAGGAATAGGGTTAGGTGTAGGGTTATTGTTAGGGTTTGGGTTAGGGTTAGGTTTAGGTTTTGGGTTAGGGTTAGAGTTAGGGTTAGGGTTTGAGTTAGGGTTACATTTAAGGTTAGGGTTAGTGTTTGGGTTAGGGTTTAGGGTTAGGGTTTCGGTTAGGTTTTGGTTTAAGGTTAGGGTTAGGGTTAGGGTTAGTTTTAGGGTTAGGGTTTTGGTTAGGGTTAGGGTTAAGTTTAGTTTTTGGGTTAGGGTTAGATTTAGGATTACGGTTAGGATTAGGTTTCGGGTTAGGGTTTGGGTTAGGGTTAGGGTTTGAGTTGCTGCTAGGGTTAGTTTTAGGGTTTGGGTTAGGTTTAGGGTTATTTTTTGGGTTAGGAAAAGGGTTAGGGTTAGGTTTAGGGTTAGGGTTTGCGTTAGGGTTAGGGTTAGGGTTTGAGTTAGCGTTTGTTTTAGGGTTAGAGTTAGTGTTAGGGGTTGAGTATGGGTTAGGGTTAGGGTTAGGATTAGGGTTAGGGTTAGGGTTAAGGTTAGGGTTAGGGTTAGTTTTTGGGTTAGGTTTAGGGTTAGGATTAGGGTTAGGGTTACGTTTAGGGTTAGGGTTTGGGTTTGCATTAGGGTTAGTGTTTGGGTTAGGGTTAGGGTTAGGGTTAGGGTTTGGGTTAGGGTTAGTGTTATTTTTTGGGTTAGGGTTAAGGGTAGGATAAGGGTTAGGGTTAGGTTTAGGTTTAGGGTTTGGGTTAGGGTTAGGGTTAGGGTTTGAGTTAGGGTTAGGGATAGGGTTAGGGTTAGGTTAGGTTTAGGATTAGAGTTAGGGTTAGGGTTTTGGTTTGGGTTAGGGTTAGGGTTAGGGTTTGGGTTAGGTTTAGTGTTATTTTTTCTGTTAGTGTTAGGGTTAGGGTTAGTGTTAGGGTTGGTGTTTGGGTTAGGGTTATGGTTTGGGTTAGGGTTTCGTTTAGGGTTAGGTTTAGGGTTAGTGTTTGGGATAGGGATTGGGTAAAGGTTAGGGTTAGGGTTAAGGTTAGGAATATGGTAAGGGTTAGGGTTAGGGTTAGGAATAGGGTTAGGGTTAGTGTTATTGTTAGGGTTTGGGTTAGGGTTAGGTTTAGGTTTTGGGTTAGGGTTAGAGTTAAGGTTAGGGTTTGAGTTAGGGTTAGGGTTAAGGTTAGGGTTGGGTTTGGGTTAGGGTTTAGGGTTAGGGTTTGGGTTAGGTTTTGGGTTAAGTTTAGGGTTAGGGTTAGGGTTAGGAATAGGGTTAGGCATAGGGTTTGTGTTAGGGTTAGGGTTATTTTTTGGGTTAGGGTTATGGTTAGGAAAAGGGTTAGGGTTAGGTTTAGGGTTAGAGTTTGCGTTAGGGTTAGGGTTTGAGTTAGGGTTTGTTTTAGGGTTAGGGTTAGGGTTAGGGGTTGGGTATTGGTTAGGGTTAGGGTTAGGATTAGGGTTAGGGTTAGAGTTAGGATTAGGGTTAGGTTTAAGGTTTGGGTTAGGGTTAGGGTTATGGTTAGGATTAGGGTTAGGGTTAGGATTAGAGTTAGATTTAGGCTTTTGGTAAGGGTTAGGTTTTGGGTTAGTGTTTGGGTTAGTGTTAGTGTTAGGGTTACTGTTTGAGTTAGTGTTAGTGTTAGGGTTAGGGTTTGGGTTAGCGTTAGTGTTAGTTTTAGGGTTGGGCTTAGGTTTAGGGTTTGAGTCAGGGTTAACATTAAGGTAAGTATTAGGATTACGGTTAGGGTTAGGGTTTGGCTTAGGGTTAGGGTTAGGGTTTTGGTTTGGGTTAGGGTTAGCGTTAGGTTTTGGGTTAGTGTTAGGGTTAGTGTTAGTGTTAGTGTTAGGGTTAAGGTTTGGGTTAGGTTTAGGGTTAGGGTTAGGGTTAGGTTTTGAGTTTGAGCTAGGTTTAGGTTTAGCGTTAGGGTTAACGTTAGGATTAGTGTTATGGTTTGATTAGGGTTAGGGTAAGAGTTAGCGATAGGATTAGGGTTTGGTTTAGGGTTAGGGTTAGGGTTAGGTTTAGGTTTTGAGTTATGTTTAGGGTTAGGATTAGGGTTTGGGTTAGGGTTAGGTTTAGGGTTAGCGTGAGCGTTAGGGTTAGGGCTAGGATTAGGGTTAGGGTTACGGTTAGGATTAGGGTTAGGTTTAGGGTTTGGATTAGTGTTAGGTTTAGGGTTACGGTTAGGGTTAGGATTAGGTTTAGGTTTAGGGTTAGAATTAGAGTTAGTTTTAGCGTTTTGGTTTGTGTTAGGGTTACTGTTAGGGATTGGGTTAGTGTTAGGGTTAGGGTTAGTGTTAGGTTTAGGGTTTGTGTTAGGGTTAGGTTTAGGATTTGATTTGGGTTAGTTTTAGGGTGAGGGATAATGTTAAGGTTAGGGTTTGGGTTAGGGTCAGGATTAGGGTTAGGGTTACGATTAGGGTTAAGTTTTGGGTTTGGGTTTGTGTTAGGTTTAGGGTTAGCGTTAGGGTTAGGGTTTGGTTTAGGGTTAGTGTTAGGGTTAGGGTTTGGGTTTAGGTTAGGGTTAGGGTTACGGTTGGGAATAGGGTTAAGGTTAGGGTTAGGGTTAGGGTTTGGTTTAGGGTTAGCGTTAGGGTTAGGTTTTGGGTTAGGGTTAGTGTTAGGGTTAGTGTTAGTGTTAGGGTTAGGGTTTGGGTTAGCGTTAGTGTTAGTGTTAGGGTTGGGCTTAGGTTTAGGGTTGAGTCAGGGTTAACGTTAAGGTAAGGATTAGGATTACGGTTAGGGTTATGGTTTGCGTTAGGGTCAGGATTAGGGTTAGGGTTACGATTAGGGTTAAGTTTTGGTTTTGGGTTTGTGTTAGGTTTAGGGTTAGCGTTAGGGTTAGGGTTTGGTTTAGGGTTAGTGTTAGGGTTAGGGTTTGGGTTTAGGTTAGGGTTAGGGTTACGGTTGGGAATAGGGTTAAGGTTAGGGTTAGGGTTAGGGTTTGGTTTAGGGTTAGCGTTAGGGTTACGTTTTGGGTTAGGGTCAGGGTTAGGGTTAGGGTTTGGGTTTGGGTTAGGATTAGGGTTAGGGTTTGTGTTAATGTTTGGGGTTAGGGGTAAGGGGTTAGGTTACGGTTAGGGTTAGGGTTAGGGTTAGTGTTTGAGTTAGGGTTTGGTTTAGGATTAGGGTTAGGGTTAGGGTTAGGGTTAGGGTTAGGGTTAGTGTTTGGGTTAGGGTTAGGGTTTGGGTTAGGGTTTGGGTTAGGGTTAGGTTTAGGGTTAGTGTTTGGGATAGGGTTTGGGTAAAGTTTAGGGTTAGGGTTAGGCTTAGGAATAGGGTATGGGTTAGGGTTAGGGTTAGGGTTAGGAATAGGGTTAGGGTTAGGGTTATTGTTAGGGTTTGGGTTAGGGTTAGGTTTAGGTTTTGGGTTAGGGTTAGAGTTAGGGTTAGCGTTTGAGTTAGGGTTAGAGTTAAGGTTAGGGTTAGGGTTTGGGTTAGGGTTTAGAGTTAGGGTTTGGGTTAGGTTTTGGTTTAAGGTTAGGGTTAGGGTTAGGGTTAAGCATAGGGTTAGGGTTAGGATTTGGGTTAGGGTTAGTGTTATTTTTTGGGTTAGGGTTAAGGGTAGGATAAGGCTTAGGGTTAGGTTTAGGGTCAGGGTTTGTGTTAGGGTTAGGGTTAGGGTTTGAGTTAGGGTTAGGGATAGGGTTAGGGTTAGGGTTAGGGTTAGGTTTAGGGTTAGGGTTTGGTTTAAGGTTAGGGTTAGGGTTAGGGTTAGGGTTAGGGTTAGGATTTGCGTTAGGGTTTAGGCTTAGGGTTTGGGTTAAGGTTAGGTTTAGCGTTAGGGTTAGGAATAGGGTTAGGGTTAGAGTTTGGGTTAGGGTTAGGGTTAGAATTAGGGTTTGGGTTAGGGTTCGGGTTAAGGTTAGTTTTTCGGTTAGGGTTAGGTTTAGGATTAGGGTTAGGGTTAGGTTTAGGGTTAGGGTTTGCGTGAGGGTTAGTGTTTTTGTTAGGGTTAGGATTAGGGATAGGGTTAGGGTTTGGTTTAGGTTTAGTGTTATTTTTTGTGTTAGTGTTAGGGTTAAGGTTAGTGTTAGGGTTAGGTTTAGGATTAGGGTTATGGTTTGGGTTAGGGTTTGGGTTAGGGTTAGGTTTAGGGTTAGTGTTTGGGATAGGGTTTGGGTAAAGTTTAGGGTTAGGGTTAGGGTTACGAACAGGGTAAGGTTTAGGGTTAGGGTTAGGGTTAGGAATAGGGTTAGGGTTAGGGTTATTGTTAGGGTTTGGGTTAGGGTTAGGTTAATTTTTGGGTTAAGGTTAGAGTTAGGGTTAGGGTTTGAGTTAGGGTTAGAGTTAAGGTTAGGGTTAGTGTTTGGGTTAGTGTTTGGGTTAGGGTTAGGGTTAGGTTTAGGGTTTGGGTTAGGGTTAGTGTTATTTTTTGGGTTAGGGTTAAGGGTAGGATAAGGTTTAGGGTTAGGTTTAGGGTTAGGGTTTAGGTTAGGTTAGGGTTAGTGTTTGAGTTAGGGTTAGGGATAGGGTTAGGGTTAGGGTTAGTTTTAGGATTAGAGTTAGTGTTAGGGTTTTGGTTTGGGTTAGGGTTAGGGTTAGGGTTTGGGTTAGGTTTAGTGTTATTTTTTCTGTTAGTGTTAGGGTTAGGGTTAGTGTTAGGGTTGGTGTTTGGGTTAGGGTTATGGTTTGGGTTAGGGTTTCGTTTACGGTTAGGTTTAGGGTTAGTGTTTGGGATAGGGATTGGGTAAAGGTTAGGGTTAGGGTTAGGGTTAGGAATAGGGTTAGGGTTAGTGTTATTGTTAGGGTTTGGGTAAGGGTTAGGTTTAGGTTTTGGGTTAGGGTTAGAGTTAAGGTTAGGGTTTGAGTTAGGGTTAAGGTTAAGGTTAGGGTTGGTTTTGTGTTAGGGTTTAGGGTTAGGGTTTGGGTTAGGTTTTGGGTTAATTTTAGGGTTAGGGTTAGGGTTAGGAATAGGGTTAGGGTAGGGTTTGGGTTAGGGTTAGTTTTAGGGTTAGTATTTGGGTTAGGGATAGGGTTAGATTGTGTTTTTGGGTTAGGGTTAGGTTTAGGATTACGGTTAGGATTCGGTTTCGGGTTAGGGTTTGGGTTAGGGTTAGGGTTTGGGTTAGGGTTAGGGTTAGGGTTAGGGTTTGGGTTAGGGTTAGGGTTATTTTTTGGGTTAGGGTTAGGGTTAGGTTTAGGGTTAGAGTTTGCATTAGGGTTAGGTTTAGGGTTAGGGTTTGAGTTAGGGTTTGTTTTAGGGTTAGGGTTAGGGTTAGGGGTTGGGTATTGGTTAGGGTTAGGGTTAGGATTAGGGTTAGGGTTAGAGTTAGGATTAGGGTTAGGTTTAAGTTTTGGGTTAGTATTAGGGTTATGGTTAGGATTAGAATTAGGGTTAGGATTAGAGTTAGATTTAGGCTTTTGGTAAGGGTTAGCGTTAGGGTTAGGTTTTGGGTTAGTCTTTGGGTTAGTTTTAGTGTTAGGGTTAGTGTTAGGGTTAGTGTTAGTGTTAGGGTTAGGGTTTGGGTTAGCGTTAGTGTTAGTGTTAGGGTTGGGCTTAGGTTTAGGGTTGAGTCAGGGTTAACGTTAAGGTAAGGATTAGGATTACGGTTAGGGTTATGGTTTGGGTTAGGGTCAGGATTAGGGTTAGGGTTACGATTAGGGTTAAGTTTTGGGTTTGGGTTTGTGTTAGGTTTAGGGTTAGCGTTAGGCTTAGGGTTTGGTTTAGGGTTAGTGTTAGGGTTAGGGTTTGGGTTTAGGTTAGGGTTAGGGTTACGGTTGGGAATAGGGTTAAGGTTAGGGTTAGGGTTAGGGTTTGGTTTAGGCTTAGCGTTAGGGTTAGGTTTTGGGTTAGGGTCAGGGTTAGGGTTAGGGTTTGGGTTTGGGTTAGGATTAGGGTTAGGGTTTGTGTTAATGTTTGGGGTTAGGGGTAAGGGGTTAGGTTACTGTTAGGGTTAGGGTTAGGGTTAGGGTTAGTGTTTGAGTTAGGCTTTGGTTTAGGATTAGGGTTAGGGTTAGGGTTAGGGTTAGGGTTAGGGTTAGGGTTAGTGTTTGGGTTAGGGTTAGGGTTTGGGTTAGGGTTTGGGTTAGGGTTAGGTTTAGGGTTAGTGTTTGGGATAGGGTTTGGGTAAAGCTTAGGGTTAGGGTTAGGCTTAGGAATAGGGTATGGGTTAGGGTTAGGGTTAGGGTTAGGGTTAGGGTTAGGAATAGGGTTAGGGTTAGGGTTATTGTTAGGGTTTGGCTTAGGGTTAGGTTTAGGTTTTGGGTTAGGGTTAGAGTTAGGGTTAGCGTTTGAGTTAGGGTTAGAGTTAAGGTTAGGGTTAGGGTTTGGGTTAGGGTTTAGAGTTAGGGTTTGGGTTAGGTTTTGGTTTAAGGTTAGGGTTAGGGTTAGGGTTAAGCAGAGGGTTAGGGTTAGGATTTGGGTTAGGGTTAGTGTTATTTTTTGGGTTAGGGTTAAGGGTAGGATAAGGGTTAGGGTTATGTTTAGGGTCAGGGTTTGTGTTAGGGTTAGGGTTAGGGTTTGAGTTAGGGTTAGGGATAGGGTTAGGGTTAGGGTTAGGGTTAGGTTTAGGGTTAGGGTTTGGTTTAAGGTTAGGGTTAGGGTTAGGGTTAGGGTTAGGGGTAGGATTTGCGTTAGGGTTTAGGCTTAGGGTTTGGGTTAAGGTTAGGTTTAGCGTTAGGGTTAGGAATAGGGTTAGGGTTAGGGTTTGGGTTAGGGTAAGGGTTAGAATTAAGGTTTGGGTTAGGGTTCGGGTTAGGGTTAGTTTTTCGATTAGGGTTAGGTTTAGGATTAGGGTTAGGGTTAGGTTTAGGGTTAGGGTTTGGGTTAGGGTTAGTGTTTTTGTTAGGGTTAGGATTAGGGTTAGGGTTAGGGTTTGGTTTAGGTTTAGTGTTATTTTTTGTGTTAGTGTTAGGGTTAAGGTTAGTGTTAGGGTTAGGGTTTGGATTAGGGTTATGGTTTGGGTTAGGGTTTGGGTTAGGGTTAGGTTTAGGGTTAGTGTTTGGGATAGGGTTTGGGTAAAGTTTAGGGTTAGGGTTAGTGTTACGAATAGGGTAAGGTTTAGGGTTAGGGTTAGGGTTAGGAATAGGGTTAGGGATAGGTTTATTTTTAGGGTTTGGGTTAGGGTTAGGTTAAAGTTTTGGGTAAGGGTTAGAGATAAGGTTAGGGTTTGAGTTAGGGTTAGAGTTAAGGTTAGGGTTAGTGTTTGGGTTAGTGTTTGGGTTAGGGTTAGGGTTAGGTTTAGGGTTTGGTTTAGGGTTAGTGTTATTTTTTGGGTTAGGGTTAAGGGTAGGATAAGGGTTAGGGTTAGGTTTAGGGTTAGGGTTTGGGTTAGGGTTAGGGTTAGGGTTTGAGTTAGGGTTAGGGATAGGGTTAGGGTTTGGGTTAGGTTTAGGATTAGAGTTAGTGTTAGGGTTTTGGTTAGGGTTAGGGTTAGGGTTTGGGTTAGGTTTAGTGTTATTTTTTCTGTTAGTGTTAGGGTTAGGGTTAGTGTTAGGGTTGGTGTTTGGGTTAGGGTTATGGTTTGGGTTAGGGTTTCGTTTACGGTTAG
>CM069541.1:5980000-5995000 GCA_035773235.1 Eospalax fontanierii
TTAGGTTTAGGTTTACGGTAAAGAATAGGGTTTGGTTTACGGTTAGGGTTAGGGTTAGGGTTAAGTTTACAGTTCGGGTTAGGGTTATGGTTTGGGTTAAGTTTAGGGTTAGGGTTAGGGCAAGAAATAGGGTTAGGTTTAGGGTTAGGGTTAGGGTTAGGGTTTTGGTTTGGGTTAGGGTTAGGGTTAGGGTTACGGTTAGGGTTTGAGTTAGTTTTAGGGATAGGGTTAGGGTTAGGGTTAGGGTTAGGTTTAGGATTAGAGTTAGGTTTAGGGTTTTGGTTTGGGTTAGGGTTAGGGTTAGGGTTTGGGTTAGGTTTAGTGTTATTTTTTGGGTTAGTGTTAGGGTTAGGGTTAGTGTTAGGGTTAGGGTTTGGGTTAGGGTTATGATTTGGGTTAGGGTTTCTGTTAGGGTTACGTTTAGGGTTAGTGTTTGGGGTCGGGTTTGGGTAAAGTTTAGGATTAGGGTTAGGGTTAGGAATAGGGTAAGGGTTAGGGTTTGGGTTAGGGTTAGAAATAGGCTAAGGGTTAGGGTTATTGTTAGGGTTTGGGTTAGGGTTAGGTTTAGTTTTTGGGTTAGGTTTAGAGTTAGGGTTAGGATTTGAGTTAGGGTTAGGGTTAAGGTTAGGGTTAGGGTTAGGGTTAGGGTTTGGGTTAGGTTTTGGGTTAAGGTTAGGGTTAGGGTTAGGGTTAGGAATAGGGTTAGGGTTAGGGTTAGGGTTACGGTTAGTTTTAGGGTTAGGGATTGGGTTAGGGTTAGGGTTAGATTTAGTTTTCGGGTTAGGGTTAGGTTTAGGATTACGGTTAGGATTCGGTTTCGGGTTTGGGTTTGGGTTAGGGTTAGGGTTTGGGTTGGGGTTAGGGTTATGGTTAGGGTTTGGGTTATGTTTAGGGTTATTTTTTGGTTAGAGTTAGGGTTAGGAAAAGGGTTAGGGTTAGGTTTAGGGTTAGAGTTAGCGTTAGGGTTAGGGTTTGAGTTAGGGTTTGTTTTAGGGTTAGGGTTAGGGTTAGGGTTTGGGTATGGTTTAGGGTTACTGTTAGGGTTAGCATTAGGGTTAGGGTTAGAGTTAGGATTAGGGTTAGGTTTAGGGTTTGTGTTAGGGTTAGGGATATGGTTAGGATTAGGATTAGGGTTATGATTAGAGTTAGGTTTAGGCTTTTGGTAATGGTTAGGGTTAGGGTTACGTTTTTGGTTAGTGTTAGGGTTAGTGTTAGTGTTAGGGTTAGGGTTTGGGTTAGGGTTAGTGTTATGTTTAGGATTAGGGTTAGCGTTAGAGTTAGTGTTAGGGTTGGGCTTAGGTTTAGGGTTTGAGTGAGGGTTAACGTTAAGGTAAGGATTAGGATTATGGTTAGGGTTAGGGTTTGGGTTAGGGTTAGGGTTAGGATTAGGTTTAGGGTTAGGGTTTTGGTTAGGGTTTGGGTAGGGGTTAGGTTTTGGGTTACGCTTAGGTTTAGGGTTAGGGTTTGGTTAGGGTTTGGTTTAAGGTTAGGGTTAGGGTTAGTGTTAGGAATAGGGTAAGGGTTAGGGTTAGGGTTAGGGATAGGGTTAGGGTTAGGGTTATTGTTAGGGTTTGTCTTAGGGTTTGGGTTAGGGTTAGGTTTAGGTTTTGGGTTAGTGTTAGTGTTAGGGTTAGGGTTTGGGTTAGGGTTAGGGTTAGGGTTAGGGTTTGGGTTAGGGTTAGGGTTAAGGTTTGTGTTAGGGTTTAGGGTTAGGGTTTGGGTTAGGGTTTGGTTTAATGTTAGGTTTAGGGTTATGGTTAGGAATGGGGTTATGGTTAGGGTTAGGGATAGGGTTAGGAATAGGGTTAGGGTTAGGGTTATTATTAGGGTTTGGGTTAGGGTTACGGTTAGGATTAGGGTTAGGTTACGTTTAGGGTTAGGGTTTGGGTTTGCGTTAGGGTTAGTGTTTCGGTTAGGGTTAGGGTTAGGGTTAGGGTTAGGAATAGGGTTTGGGTTAGGGTTAGTGTTATTTTTTGGGTTAGGGTTAAGGGTAGAATAAGGGTTAGGTTTAGGTTTAGGGTTAGGGTTTGGTTTAGGGTTAGGGTTAGGGTTTGAGTTAGGGTTAGGGATAGGGTTGGGGTTAGGGTTAGGGTTAGGGTTAGGTTTAGGATTAGAGTTAGGGTTAGGGTTTTGGTTTGGGTTAGGGTTAGGGTTAGGGTTTGGGTTAGGTTTAGTGTTATTTTTTGGGTTAGTTTTAGGGTTAGGGTTATTGTTAGGATTAGGGTTATGATTTGGGTTAGGGTTTGGGTTAGGGTTAGGTTTAGGTTTAGTGTTTGGGATAGGGTTTGGGTAAAGGTTAGGGTTACGGTTAGGGTTAGGAATAGGGTAAGGGTTAGGGTTAGGGATAGGGTTAGGAATAGGGTTAGGGTTAGGGTTATTGTTAGGGTTTGGTTTAGGGTTAGGTTGAGTTTTTGGGTTAGGGTTAGAGTTAGGGTTAGGGTTTGAGTTAGGGTTAGGGTTAAGGTTAGGGTTAGGGTTTGGGTTAGGGTTTAGGGTTAGGGTTTGGGTTAGGTTTTGGGTTAGGGTTAGGGTTAGGGTTAGGAATAGGGTTAGGGTTAGTGTTAGGTTTAGGGTTAGTTTTAGGGTTAGGGTTTGGGTTAGGGTTAGGGTTAGATTTAGTTTTCGGGTTAGGGTTAGGTTTAGGATTACGGTTAGGATTCGGTTTCGGGTTAGGGTTTGGGTTAGGGTTAGGGTTTGGGTTA
Organism: Eospalax fontanierii; assembly: GCA_035773235.1. Lineage (NCBI taxonomy): Eukaryota > Metazoa > Chordata > Mammalia > Rodentia > Spalacidae > Eospalax > Eospalax fontanierii. The sequence goes on from CM069541.1 coordinate 5,982,703, forward strand.
GGGTTAGGGTTAGGGTTAGCGTTTGGGTTAGGGTTAGGGTTATTTTTTGTGTTAGGGTTAGGGTTAGGAAAAGGGTTAGGGTTAGGTTTAGGGTAAGAGTTTGCGTTAGGGTTAGGGTTTGAGTTAGGGTTTATTTTACGGTTAGGGTTAGGGTTAGGGTTTGGGTTAAGGTTAGGGTTAGTTTTTGGGTTAGGGTTAGGGTTAGGATTAGGGTAGGTTTAGGTTTAGGGTTAGGGTTTGCATTAGGGTTAGGGTTAGGGTTACGGTTTGAGTTAGGGTTAGGGTTAGGGTTAGGGTTTAGGTTAGGGTTAGGGTTAGGAATAGGGTTAGGGTTAGGGTTATTGTTAGGGTTTGGGTTAGGGTTTGGGTTAGGATTAGGATTAGGGTTAGAGTTAGGTTTTGGGTTAGGGTTAGGTTTTGGGTTAGGGTTTGGTTTAGGGTTAGGTTTAAGTTTAGGGTTTGCGTTAGGGTTTGGGTTAAGGTTAGGTTTAGGGTTAGGGTTAGGGTTAGGGTTAGGAATAGGGTTATGGTTAGGGTTAGGGTTAGGTTTAGGGTTAGTGTTAGGTTTAGGATTAGGGTTATCGTTAGTGTTAGGGTTAGGGTTTGTTTTAGGGTTAGGGTTTGAGTTAGGGTTAGCGTTAGGTTTAGGATTAGGATTATGGTTAGGGTTAGGGTTTGGGTTAGGGTTAGGGAAATGGTTAGGTTTTAGGGTTATGGTTAGGGTTATTGTTTGGGTTAAGGTTAGGTTTAGGGTTAGGGTTAGGAATAGGTTTAGGGTTAGGGTTAGGGTTTGGTTTACGGTTTGGGTTAGGGTTAGTTTTTGGGTTAGGGTTAGGCTTAGGATTAGGGTTAGGGTTAGGTTTAGAGTTAGGGTTTGTGTTAGGGTTAGGGTTAGGGTTAGGGTTAGTGTTAGGGTTAGTGTTAGGGTTACGTTTAGGTTTTGATTTAGCATTAGGCTTAGGGTTAGGGTTTGGGTTTGGGTTAGGTTAGGGTTAGGGTTAGGGGTTGTGTTTGGGTTAGGGTTAGGGTTATGGTTAGGGTTAGGGTTGGTGTCAGGTTTAGGATTAGGGTTACGGTTAGTGTTAGGGTTAGGGTTTGGGTTGGGTTTAGGTTTTGAGTTAGGGTTAGCGTTAGGGTTAGGATTAGGATTAGGGTTAGGGTTAGAGTTTGGGTTAGGATTAGAGTTAGGGTTAGGGTTTTGGTTTGGATTAGGGTTAGGGTTTTGGTTTGGATTAGGGTTTGGGTTAGGGTTTGGGTTTGGGTTAGGGTTAGGGTTATTTTTTGGGTTAGGGTTAGGGTTAGGTTCAGGGTTAGAGTTTGCATTAGGGTTAGGTTTAGGGTTAGGGTTTGAGTTAGGGTTTGTTTTAGGGTTAGGGTTAGGGATAGGGGTTGGGTATTGGTTAGGGTTAGGGTTAGGATTAGGGTTAGGGTTAGAGTTAGGATTAGGGTTATTTTAAGTTTTGGGTTAGGGTTAGGGTTATGGTTAGGATTAGTGTTAGGGTTAGGATTAGAGTTAGATTTAGGCTTTTGGTAAGGGTTAGGGTTAGGGTTAGGTTTTGGGTTAGTGTTTGGTTTAGTGTTAGTGTTAGGGTTAGTGTTTGGGTTAGTGTTAGTGTTAGGGTTAGGGTTTGGGTTAGCGCTAGTGTTAGTGTTAGGGCTGGGCTTAGGTTTAGGGTTTGAGCCAGGGTTAACGTTAAGGTAAGGATTAGGATTACGGTTAGGGTTATGGTTTGGGTTAGGGTTAGGGTTAGGGTAAGGTTGAATTTTTGGGTAGGGTTAGGGTTAGGTTTAGAATTGGTGTTTGGGTTAGGGTTAGGATTAGGATTAGGTTTAGGGTTAGGGTTTTGGTTAGGGTTAGGTTTAGGGTTAGGGTTTGGGTTACAGTTAGGTTTAGGGTTAGGGTTTGGTTAGGGTTTGGTTTAAGGTTAGGGTTAGTGTTAGGAATAGGGTTAGGGTTAGGGTTAGGGTTAGGGTTAGGGTTAGGAATAGGGTTAGGGTTAGGGTTATTGTTAGGGTTTGGGTTAGGGTTTGGGTTCGGGTTAGGTTTAGGTTTTGGGTTAGTGTTAGAGTTAGGGTTAGGGTTTGAGTTAGGGTTAGGGTTAGGGTTAGGGTTTGGGTTAAGGTTAGGGTGAGGGTTAGGATTAAGGTTTGCGTTAGGGTTTAGGGTTAGGGTTTGTGTTAGGGTTTGTTTTAAGGTTAGGTTTAGCGTTATGGTTAGGAATAGGGTTAGGGTTAGGGTAAGGGTTAGAATTACGGTTTGGGTTAGGGTTCGGGTTAGGGTCAGTTTTTGGGTTAGGGTTAGGGTTAGGATTAGGGTTAGGGTTAGGTTTAGGGTTAGGGTTTGGGTTTGCGTTAGGGTTAGTGTTTGGCTTAGGGTTATTGTTAGGGTTAGGGTTTAGGTTAGGGTTAGTGTTATTTTTTGGGTTAGGGTTAAGGGTAGGATAAGGATTAGGGTTAGGTTTAGGGTTAGGGTTTGGGTTAGGGTTAGGGTTAGGGTTTGAGTTAGGGTTAGGGATAGTGTTAGGGTTAGGGTTAGGGTTAGGGTTAGGTTTAGGATTAGAGTTAGGGTTAGGGTTTTGGTTTGGGTTAGGGTTAGGGTTAGGGTTTGGGTTTGGTTTAGTGTTATTTTTTGGGTTAATGTTAGGGTTAGGGTTAGTGTTAGGGTTGGGGTTTGGGTAAGGGTTATGGTTTGGGTTAGGGTTTGTGTTAGGGTTAGGTTTAGGGTTAGTGTTTGGGATAGGGTTTGGGTAAAGGTTAGGGTTAGGGTAGGGTTAGGAATAGGGTAAGGGTTAGGGTTAGGTTTAGGGTTAGGAATAGGGTTAGGGTTAGGGTTATTGTTAGGGTTTGGGTTAGGGTTAGAGTTAGGTTTAGGGTTTGAGTTAGGGTTAGGGTTAATGTTAGGGTTAGGGTTTGGGTTAGGGTTTAGGGTTAGGGTTTGGGTTAGGTTTTGGGTTAAGGTTAGGGTTAGGGTTAGGAATAGCGTTAGGGTTACGGTTTGGGTTAGGGTTAGTTTTAGGGTTAGGGTTTGGGTTAGGGTTAGGGTTAGATTGAGTTTTTGGGTTAGGGTTAGGTTTAGGATTACGGTTAGGATTAGGTGTCGGGTTAGGGCTAGGGTTGGGGATAGGGCTCGGGGTGGGGTTGTGGTTAGGGTTAGTGTTTCGGTTAGGCTTAGGGTTATTCTTTGAGTTAGGGTTAGGGTTAGGAAAAGGGTTAGGGTTAGGTTTAGGGTTAGAGTTTGCGTTAGTTTTAGGGTTAGGGTTAGGATTTGAGTTAGGGTTTGTTTTAGGGTTAGGGTTCAGGTTAGGGGTTGGGTATGGGTTAGGGTTAGGGTTAGGGTTAGGATTAGGGTTAGGGTTAGAATTAGGATTAGGGTTAGGTTTAGGGTTAGGGTTTCGGTTAGGTTTAAGGTTTGGGTTAGGGTTAGGGTTATGTTTAGGATTAGGGTTAGGGTTAGGATTAGAGTTAGGTTTAGGCTTTTGGTAAGGGTTAGGGTTAGGGTTAGGTTTTGGGTTAGTATTAGGGTTAGTGTTAGTGTTAGGGTTAGGGTTTGGGTTAGGGTTAGTGTTAGGTTTAGGATTAGGGTTAGCGTTAGTGTTAGTGTTAGGGTTGGGCTTAGGTTTAGGGTTTGAGTCAGGGTTATCTTTAAGGTAAGGATTAGGATTACGGTTAGGGTTAGGGTTTGGGTTAGGGTTAGGGTTAGGTAAAGGTTTACTTTTTGGGTTAGGGTTAGGGTAAGGTTTAGGATTAGGGTTTGGGTTAGGGTTAGGATTACGATTAGGTTTAGCGTTAGGGTTTCGGTTAGGGTTAGGGTTAGGGTTTGGGTTACGGTTACGTTTAGGGTTAGGGTTTGGTTAGGGTTTGGTTTAAGGTTAGGGTTAGGGTTACTGTTAGGAATAGGGTTAGGGTTAGGCTTAGGAATAGGGTTAGGGTTAGGGTTAGGGTTAGGATTAGGGTTTGGGTTAAGGTTAGGGTTAGGGTTAGGGTTAAGTTTAGAATTAGGGTTTGGATTAGTGTTCGGTTTAGGGTTTGTTTTTGGGTTAGGGTTAGGGTTAGGATTAGGTTTAGGGTTAGGGTATGGATTTGCGTTAGCGTTAGGGTTTGGTTTAGGGGTAGGGTTAGGTTTAGGGTTAGGGTTAGGGTTTGGGTTAGGGTTAGTGTTATTTTTTGGGTTAGGTGTAAGGGTAGGATAAGGGTTAGGGTTAGGTTTAGGGTTAGGGTTTGGGTTAGGGTTAGGTTTAGGGTTTGAGTTAGGGTTAGGGATAGGGTTAGGGTTAGGGTTAGGGTTAGGTTTAGGATTAGAGTTAGGGTTAGGGTTTTGGTTTGGGTTAGGCTTAGGGTTAGGTTTTGGGTTAGGGTTAGGGTTAGGTTTTGAGTTTGAGTTAGGTTTAGGTTTAGCGTTAGGGTTAACGTTAGGATTAGTGTTATGGTTTGATTATGGTTAGTGTAGTAGGTAGCGAAAGGGTTAGGGTATGGGTTAGGGTTACGGTTAGGGTTAGGGTTAAGTTAACGGTTAGGGTTAGGGTTATGGTTTGGCTTAAGGTTAGGTTTAGGTTTACGGTAAAGAATGGGGTTTGGTTTAGGGTTAGGGTTAGGGTTAGGGTTAAGTTTACAGTTCGGTTTAGGGTTATGGTTTGGGTTAAGTTTAGGGTTAGGGTTAGGGTAAGAAATAGGGTTAGGTTTAGGGTTAGGGTTAGGGTTAGGGTTTTGGTTTGGGTTAGGGTTAGGGTTAGGGTTACGGTTAGGGTTTGAGTTAGTTTTAGGGATAGGCTTAGGGTTAGGGTTAGGGTTAGGGTTAGGGTTAGGATTTGAGTTAGGTTTAGGGTTTTGGTTTGGGTTAGGGTTAGGGTTAGGGTTTGGGTTAGGTTTAGTGTTATTTTTTGGGTTAGTGTTAGGGTTAGGGTTAGTGTTAGGGTTAGGGTTTGGGTTAGGGTTATGATTTGGGTTAGGGTTTCTGTTAGGGTTACGTTTAGGGTTAGTGTTTGGGGTCGGGTTTGGGTAAAGTTTAGGATTAGGGTTAGGGTTAGGAATAGGGTAAGGGTTAGGGTTTGGGTTAGGGTTAGAAATAGGCTAAGGGTTAGGGTTATTGTTAGGGTTTGGGTTAGGGTTAGGTTTAGTTTTTGGGTTAGGTTTAGAGTTAGGGTTATGATTTGAGTTAGGGTTAGGGTTAAGGTTAGGGTTAGGGTTAGGGTTAGGGTTTGGGTTAGGTTTTGGGTTAAGGTTAGGGTTAGGGTTAGGGTTAGGAATAGGGTTAGGGTTAGGGTTAGGGTTACGGTTAGTTTTAGGGTTAGGGATTGGGTTAGGGTTAGGGTTAGATTTAGTTTTCGGGTTAGGGTTAGGTTTAGGATTACGGTTAGGATTCGGTTTCGGGTTTGGGTTTGGGTTAGGGTTAGGGTTTGGGTTGGGGTTAGGGTTATGGTTAGGGTTTGGGTTAGGTTTAGGGTTATTTTTTGGTTAGAGTTAGGGTTAGGAAAAGGGTTAGGGTTAGGTTTAGGGTTAGAGTTAGCGTTAGGGTTAGGGTTTGAGTTAGGGTTTGTTTTAGGGTTAAGGTTAGGGTTAGGGTTTGGGTATGGTTTAGGGTTACTGTTAGGGTTAGGATTAGGTTTAGGGTTAGAGTTAGGATTAGGGTTAGGTTTAGCGTTTGTGTTAGGGTTAGGGATATGGTTAGGATTAGGATTAGGGTTATGATTAGAGTTAGGTTTAGGCTTTTGGTAATGGTTAGGGTTAGGGTTACGTTTTTGGTTAGTGTTAGGGTTAGTGTTAGTGTTAGGGTTAGGGTTTGGGTTAGGGTTAGTGTTATGTTTAGGATTAGGGTTAGCGTTAGATTTAGTGTTAGGGTTGGGCTTAGGTTTAGGGTTTGAGTGAGGGTTAACGTTAAGGTAAGGATTAGGATTATGGTTAGGGTTAGGGTTTGGGTTAGGGTTAGGGTTAGGATTAGGTTTAGGGTTAGGGTTTTGGTTAGGGTTAGGGTTAGGGTTAGGTTTTGGGTTACGCTTAGGTTTAGGGTTAGGGTTTGGTTAGGGTTTGGTTTAAGGTTAGGGTTAGGGTTAGTGTTAGGAATAGGGTAAGGGTTAGGGTTAGGTTTAGGGATAGGGTTAGGGTTAGGGTTATTGTTAGGGTTTGTCTTAGGGTTTGGGTTAGGGTTAGGTTTAGGTTTTGGGTTAGTGTTAGTGTTAGGGTTAGGGTTTGGGTTAGGGTTAGGGTTAGGGTTAGGGTTTGGGTTAGGGTTAGGGTTAAGGTTTGCGTTAGGGTTTAGGGTTAGGGTTTGGGTTAGGGTTAGGGTTAGGTTTTGAGTTTGAGTTAGGTTTTGGTTTAGCGTTAGGGTTAACGTTAGGATTAGTGTTAGGGTTTGATTACGGTTAGGGTAAGAGTTAGCGATAGGGTTAGGGTTTGGTTTAGGGTTAGGGTTAGGGTTAGGGTTTAGTTAACTGTGAGGGTTGGTGTTATGGTTTGGCTTAAGGTTAGGTTTAGGTTTACGGTAAAGAATAGGGTTTGGTTTAGGGTTAGGGTTAGGGTTAGGGTTAAGTTTACAGTTCGGGTTAGGGTTATGGTTTGGGTTAAGTTTAGGGTTAGGGTTAGGGCAAGAAATAGGGTTAGGTTTAGGGTTAGGGTTAGGGTTAGGGTTTTGGTTTGGGTTAGGGTTAGGGTTAGGGTTTGGGTTACGGTTAGGGTTTGAGTTAGTTTTAGGGATAGGGTTAGGGTTAGGGTTAGGGTTAGGGTTAGGTTTAGGATTAGAGTTAGGTTTAGGGTTTTGGTTTGGGTTAGGGTTAGGGTTAGGGTTTGGGTTAGGTTTAGTGTTATTTTTTGGGTTAGTGTTAGGGTTAGGGTTAGTGTTAGGGTTAGGGTTTGGGTTAGGGTTATGATTTGGGTTAGGGTTTCTGTTAGGGTTACGTTTAGGGTTACTGTTTGGGGTCGGGTTTGGGTAAAGTTTAGGATTAGGGTTGGGGTTAGGAATAGGGTAAGGGTTAGGGTTTGGGTTAGGGTTAGAACTAGGCTAAGGGTTAGGGTTATTGTTAGGGTTTGGGTTAGGGTTAGGTTTAGTTTTTGGGTTAGGTTTAGAGTTAGGGTTAGGATTTGAGTTAGGGTTAGGGTTAAGGTTAGGGTTAGGGTTAGGGTTAGGGTTTGGGTTAGGTTTTGGGTTAAGGTTAGGGTTAGGGTTAGGGTTAGGAATAGGGTTAGGGTTAGGGTTAGGGTTACGGTTTGTTTTAGGGTTAGGGATTGGGTTAGGGTTAGGGTTAGATTTAGTTTTCGGGTTAGGGTTAGGTTTAGGATTACGGTTAGGATTCGGTTTCGGGTTTGGGTTTGGGTTAGGGTTAGGGTTTGGGTTGGGGTTAGGGTTATGGTTAGGGTTTGGGTTATGTTTAGGGTTATTTTTTGGTTAGAGTTAGGGTTAGGAAAAGGGTTAGGGTTAGGTTTAGGGTTAGAGTTAGCGTTAGGGTTAGGGTTTGAGTTAGGGTTTGTTTTAGGGTTAGGGTTAGGGTTAGGGTTTGGGTATGGTTTAGGGTTACTGTTAGGGTTAGCATTAGGGTTAGGGTTAGAGTTAGGATTAGGGTTAGGTTTAGGGTTTGTGTTAGGGTTAGGGATATGGTTAGGATTAGGATTAGGGTTATGATTAGAGTTAGGTTTAGGCTTTTGGTAATGGTTAGGGTTAGGGTTACGTTTTTGGTTAGTGTTAGGGTTAGTGTTAGTGTTAGGGTTAGGGTTTGGGTTAGGGTTAGTGTTATGTTTAGGATTAGGGTTAGCGTTAGAGTTAGTGTTAGGGTTGGGCTTAGGTTTAGGGTTTGAGTGAGGGTTAACGTTAAGGTAAGGATTAGGATTATGGTTAGGGTTAGGGTTTGGGTTAGGGTTAGGGTTAGGATTAGGTTTAGGGTTGGGGTGTTGGCTAGGTTTAGGGTTGGGGTTAGGTTTTGGGGTACGCTTAGGTTTAGGGATAGGGTTTGGTTAGGGTTTGGTTTAAGGTTAGGGTTAGGGTTAGTGTTAGGAATAGGGAAAGGGTTAGGGTTAGGGTAAGGGATAGGGTTAGGGTTAGGGTTATTGTTAGGGTTTGTCTTAGGGTTTGGGTTAGGGTTAGGTTTAGGTTTTGGGTTAGTGTTAGTGTTAGGGTTAGGGTTTGGGTTAGGGTTAGGGTTAGGGTTAGGGTTTGGGTTAGGGTTAGGGTTAAGGTTTGCGTTAGGGTTTAGGGTTAGGGTTTGGGTTAGGGTTTGGTTTAATGTTAGGTTTAGGGTTATGGTTAGGAATGGGGTTATGGTTAGGGTTAGGGATAGGGTTAGGAATAGGGTTAGGGTTAGGGTTATTATTAGGGTTTGGGTTAGGGTTACGGTTAGGATTAGGGTTAGGTTACGTTTAGGGTTAGGGTTTGGGTTTGCGTTAGGGTTAGTGTTTGGGTTAGGGTTAGGGTTAGGGTTAGGGTTAGGGATAGGGTTTGGGTTAGGGTTAGTGTTATTTTTTGGGAGATGGTTAAAGGTAGAATAAGGGTTAGGGTTAGGTTTAGGGTTAGGGTTTGGTTTAGGGTTAGGGTTAGGGTTTGAGTTAGGGTTAGGGATAGGGTTGGGGTTAGGGTTAGGGTTAGGGTTAGGTTTAGGATTAGAGTTAGGGTTAGGGTTTTGGTTTGGGTTAGGGTTAGGGTTAGGGTTTGGGTTAGGTTTAGTGTTATTTTTTGGGTTAGTTTTAGGGTTAGGGTTATTGTTAGGATTAGGGTTATGATTTGGGTTAGGGTTTGGGTTAGGGTTAGGTTTAGGTTTAGTGTTTGGGATAGGGTTTGGGTAAAGGTTAGGGTTACGGTTAGGGTTAGGAATAGGGTAAGGGTTAGGGTTAGGGATAGGGTTAGGAATAGGGTTAGGGTTAGGGTTATTGTTAGGGTTTGGTTTAGGGTTAGGTTGAGTTTTTGGGTTAGGGTTAGAGTTAGGGTTAGGGTTTGAGTTAGGGTTAGGGTTAAGGTTAGGGTTAGGGTTTGGGTTAGGGTTTAGGGTTAGGGTTTGGGTTAGGTTTTGGGTTAGGGTTAGGGTTAGGGTTAGGAATAGGGTTAGGGTTAGTGTTAGGTTTAGGGTTAGTTTTAGGGTTAGGGTTTGGGTTAGGGTTAGGGTTAGATTTAGTTTTCGGGTTAGGGTTAGGTTTAGGATTACGGTTAGGATTCGGTTTCGGGTTAGGGTTTGGGTTAGGGTTAGGGTTTGGTTTAGGGTTAGGGTTAGGGTTAGCGTTTGGGTTAGGGTTAGGGTTATTTTTTGTGTTAGGGTTAGGGTTAGGAAAAGGGTTAGGGTTAGGTTTAGGGTAAGAGTTTGCGTTTAGGGTTAGGGTTTGAGTTAGGGTTTATTTTACGGTTAGGGTTAGGGTTAGGGTTTGGGTTAAGGTTAGGGTTAGTTTTTGGGTTAGGGTTAGGGTTAGGATTAGGGTAGGTTTAGGTTTAGGGTTAGGGTTTGCATTAGGGTTAGGGTTAGGGTTACGGTTTGAGTTAGGGTTAGGGTTAGGGTTAGGGTTTAGGTTAGGGTTAGGGTTAGGAATAGGGTTAGGGTTAGGGTTATTGTTAGGGTTTGGGTTAGGGTTTGGGTTAGGATTAGGATTAGGGTTAGAGTTAGGTTTTGGGTTTGGGTTAGGTTTTGGGTTAGGGTTTGGTTTAGGGTTAGGTTTAAGTTTAGGGTTTGCGTTAGGGTTTGGGTTAAGGTTAGGTTTAGGGTTAGGGTTAGGGTTAGGGTTAGGGTTAGGAATAGGGTTATGGTTAGGGTTAGGGTTAGGTTTAGGGTTAGTGTTAGGTTTAGGATTAGGGTTATCGTTAGTGTTAGGGTTAGGGTTTGTTTTAGGGTTAGGGTTTGAGTTAGGGTTAGCGTTAGGTTTAGGATTAGGATTATGGTTAGGGTTAGGGTTTGGGTTAGGGTTAGGGAAATGGTTAGGTTTTAGGGTTATGGTTAGGGTTATTGTTTGGTTAAGGTTAGGTTTAGGGTTAGGGTTAGGAATAGGTTTAGCGCTAGGGCTAGGGTTTGGTTTACGGTTTGGGTTAGGGTTAGTTTTTGGGTTAGCGCTAGGCTTAGGAGTAGGGTTAGGGTTAGGTTTAGAGTTAGGGTTTGTGTTAGGGTCAGGGTTAGGGTTAGGGTTAGTGTTAGGGTTAGTGTTAGGGTTACGTTTAGGTTTTGATTTAGCATTAGGCTTAGGGTTAGGGTTTGGGTTTGGGTTAGGTTAGGGTTAGGGTTAGGGGTTGTGTTTGGGTTAGGGTTAGGGTTATGGTTAGGGTTAGGGTTGGTGTCAGGTTTAGGATTAGGGTTACGGTTAGTGTTAGGGTTAGGGTTTGGGTTGGGTTTAGGTTTTGAGTTAGGGTTAGCGTTAGGGTTAGGATTAGGATTAGGGTTAGGGTTAGAGTTTGGGTTAGGATTAGAGTTAGGGTTAGGGTTTTGGTTTGGATTAGGGTTAGGGTTAGGGTTTGGGTTTGAGTTAGGGTTAGGGTTAGGGTTAGGGTTAGGGTTAGGGTTAGGGATAGGGTTAGGGTTAGGGTTATTGTTAGGGTTTGTCTTAGGGTTTGGGTTAGGGTTAGGTTTAGGTTTTGGGTTAGTGTTAGTGTTAGGGTTAGGGTTTGGGTTAGGGTTAGGGTTAGGGTTAGGGTTTGGGTTAGGGTTAGGGTTAAGGTTTGCGTTAGGGTTTAGGGTTAGGGTTTGGGTTAGGGTTTGGTTTAATGTTAGGTTTAGGGTTATGGTTAGGAATGGGGTTATGGTTAGGGTTAGGGATAGGGTTAGGAATAGGGTTAGGGTTATTATTAGGGTTTGGGTTAGGGTTACGGTTAGGATTAGGGTTAGGGTTACGTTTAGGGTTAGGGTTTGGGTTTGCGTTAGGGTTAGTGTTTGGGTTAGGGTTAGGGTTAGGGTTAGGGTTAGGGATAGGGTTTGGGTTAGGGTTAGTGTTATTTTTTGGGTTAGGGTTAAGGGTAGGATAAGGGTTAGGGTTAGGTTTAGGGTTAGGGTTTGGTTTAGGGTTAGGGTTAGGGTTTGAGTTAGGGTTAGGGATAGGGTTGGGGTTAGGGTTAGGGTTAGGGTTAGGTTTAGGATTAGAGTTAGGGATAGGGTTTTGGTTTGGGTTAGGGTTAGGGTTAGGGTTTGGGTTAGGTTTAGTGTTATTTTTTTGGGTTAGTTTTAGGGTTAGGGTTATTGTTAGGATTAGGGTTATGATTTGGGTTAGGGTTTGGGTTAGGGTTAGGTTTAGGTTTAGTGTTTGGGATAGGGTTTGGGTAAAGGTTAGGGTTACGGTTAGGGTTAGGAATAGGGTAAGGTTTAGGGTTAGGGATAGGGTTAGGAATAGGGTTAGGGTTAGGGTTATTGTTAGGGTTTGGTTTAGGGTTAGGTTGAGTTTTTGGGTTAGGGTTAGAGTTAGGGTTAGGGTTTGAGTTAGGGTTAGGTTTAAGGTTAGGGTTAGGGTTTGGGTTAGGGTTTAGGGTTAGGGTTAGGGGTTGGGTTTGGGTTAGGGTTAGGGTTACGATTAGGGTTAAGTTTTGGGTTTGGGTTTGGGTTAGGTTTAGGGTTAGCATTAGGGTTAGGGTTAGGTTTACGGTTAGTGTTAGGGTTAGGGTTTGGGTTAAGGTTAGGGTTAGGGTTATTGTTTGGGTTACGGTTAGGGTTAGGGTTAGGGTTTGGGTTAAGGTTAGGGTTAGTTTTTGGGTTAGGGTTAGGGTTAGGATTAGGGTAGGTTTAGGTTTAGGGTTAGGGTTTGCGTTAGGGTTAGGGTTAGGGTTACGGTTTGAGTTAGGGTTAGGGTTAGGGTTAGGGTTAGCGTTAGGTTTAGGGTTTAGGTTAGGGTTAGGGTTAGGAATAGGGTTAGGGTTAGGGTTATTGTTAGGGTTTGGTTTAGGGTTTGGGTTAGGATTAGAATTAGGGTTAGTGTTAGGTTTTGGTTTAGGGTTAGGGTTTGGTTTAGGGTTAGGTTTAAGTTTAGGGTTTGCGTTAGGGTTTGGGTTAAGGTTAGGTTTAGGGTTAGGGTTAGGGTTAGGGTTAGGAATAGGGTTATGGTTAGGGTTAGGGTTAGGTTTAGGGTTAGTGTTAGGTTTAGGATTAGGGTTATCGTTAGTGTTAGGGTTAGGGTTTGGTTTAGGGTTAGGGTTTGAGTTAGGGTTAGCGTTATGTTTAGGATTAGGATTATGGTTAGGGTTAGGGTTTGGGTTAGGGTTAGGGAAATGGTTAGGTTTTAGGGTTATGGTTAGGGTTATTGTTTGGGTTAAGGTTAGGTTTAGGGTTAGGGTTAGGAATAGGGTTAGGGTTAGGGTTAGGGTTTGGTTTACGGTTTGGTTTAGGGTTAGTTTTTGGGTTAGGGTTAGGCTTAGGATTAGGGT
>CM069541.1:6007500-6010000 GCA_035773235.1 Eospalax fontanierii
TTAGGGTTAGTGTTTTTGTTAGGGTTAGGATTAGGGTTAGGGTTAGGGTTTGGTTTAGGTTTAGTGTTATTTTTTGTGTTAGTGTTAGGGTTAAGGTTAGTGTTAGGGTTAGGGTTTGGATTAGGGTTATGGTTTGGGTTAGGGTTTGGGTTAGGGTTAGGTTTAGGGTTAGTGTTTGGGATAGGGTTTGGGTAAAGTTTAGGGTTAGGGTTAGGGTTACGAATAGGGTAATGTTTAGGGTTAGGGTTAGGGTTAGGAATAGGGTTAGGGTTAGGGTTATTGTTAGGGTTTGGGTTAGGGTTAGGTTAAGGTTTTGGGTTAGGGTTAGAGTTAGGGTTAGGGTTTGAGTTACGGTGAGAGTTAAGGTTAGGGTTAGTGTTTGGGTTAGTGTTTGGGTTAGGGTTAGGGTTAGGTTTAGGGTTTGGGTTAGGGTTAGTGTTATTTTTTGGGTTAGGGTTAAGGGTAGGATAAGGGTTAGGGTTAGGTTTAGGGTTAGAGTTTGCATTAGGGTTAGGTTTAGGGTTAGGGTTTGAGTTAGGGTTTGTGTTAGGGTTAGGGTTAGGGATTGGGTATTGGTTAGGGTTAGGGTTAGGATTAGGGTTAGGGTTAGAGTTAGGATTAGGGTTAGGTTTAAGTTTTGGGTTAGGGTTACGGTTATGGTTAGGATTAGGGTTAGGGTTAGGATTAGAGTTAGATTTAGGCTTTTGGTAAGGGTTAGGGTTAGGGTTAGATTTTGGGTTAGTGTTTGGGTTAGTGTTAGTGTTAGGGTTAGTGTTTGGGTTAGTGTTAGTGTTAGGGTTAGGGATTGGGTTATCGTTAGTGTTAGTGTTAGGGTTGGGCTTAGGTTTAGGGTTGAGTCAGGGTTAACGTTAAGGTAAGGATTAGGATTACGGTTAGGGTTATGGTTTGGGTTAGGTTCAGGATTAGGGTTAGGGTTACGATTAGGGTGAAGTTTTGGGTTTGGGTTTGTGTTAGGTTTAGGGTTAGCGTTAGTGTTAGGGTTTGGTTTAGGGTTAGTGTTAGGGTTAGGGTTTGGGTTTAGGTTAGGGTTAGGGTTACGGTTGGGAATAGGGTTAAGGTTAGGGTTAGGGTTAGGGTTTGGTTTAGGGTTAGCGTTAGGGTTAGGTTTTGGGTTAGGGTAGGGTTAGGGTTAGGGTTTGGGTTTGGGTTAGGGTTAGGGTTAGGGTTAGGGTTTGTGTTAATGTTTGGGGTTAGGGGTAAGGGGTTAGGTTACGGTTAGGGTTAGGGTTAGGGTTAGTGTTTGAGTTAGGGTTTGGTTTAGGGTTAGGGTTAGGGTTAGGGTTAGGGTTTGGGTTAGGGTTAGGGTTAGGGTTTGGGTTAGGGTTAGGGTTAGGTTTAGGGTTAGAGTTTGCAATAGGGTTAGGTTTAGGGTTTGGGTTTGAGTTAGGGTTTGTTTTAGGGTTAGGGTTAGGGTTAGGGGTTGGGTATTGGTTAGGGTTAGGGTTAGGATTAGGGTTAGGGTTAGAGTTAGGATTAGGGTCAGGTTTAAGTTTTGGGTTAGGGTTAGGGTTATGGTTAGGATTAGGGTTAGGGTTAGGATTAGAGTTAGATTTAGGCTTTTGGTAAGGGTTAGGGTTAGGGTTAGGTTTTGGGTTAGTGTTTGGCTTAGTGTTAGTGTTAGGGTTAGTGTTTGGGTTAGGGTTAGGGTTAGGGTTAGGGTTTGGGTTAGCGTTAGTGTTAGTGTTAGGGTTGGGCTTAGGTTTAGGATTTGAGTCAGGGTTAACGTTAAGGTAAGGATTAGGATTACGGTTAGGGTTATGGTTTGGGTTAGGTTTAGGGTTAGGGTAAGGTTGAATTTTTGGGTAGGGTTAGTGTTAGGTTTAGAATTAGGGTTTGGGATAGGGTTAGGATTAGGATTAGGGTTAGGGTTAGGGTTTTGGTTAGGGTTAGGTTTAGGGTTAGGGTTTGGGTTACGGTTAGGTTTAGGGTTAGGGTTTGGTTAGGGTTTGGTTTAAGGTTAGGGTTAGGGTTAGTGTTAGGAATAGGGTTAGGGTTAGGGTTAGGGTTAGGGTTAGGAAAAGGGTTAGGGTTAGGGTTATTGTTAGGGTTTGGGTTAGGGTTTGGGTTCGGGTTAGGTTTAGGTTTTGGGTTAGTGTTAGAGTTAGGGTTAGGGTTTGAGTTAGGGTTAGGGTTAGGGTTAGGGTTTGGGTTAAGGTTAGGGTGAGGGTTAGGATTAAGGTTTGCGTTAGGGTTTAGGGTTAGGGTTTGGGTTAGGGTTTGGTTTAAGGTTAGGTTTAGCGTTATGGTTGGGAATAGGGTTAGGGTTAGGGTAAGGGTTAGAATTAGGGTTTGGGTTAGGGTTCGGGTTAGGGTCAGTTTTTGGGTTAGGGTTAGGGTTAGGATTAGGGTTAGGGTTAGGTTTAGGTTTAGGGTTTGGGTTTGCGTTAGGGTTAGTGTTTGGCTTAGGGTTAGGGTTAGGGTTAGGGTTTGGGTTAGGGTTAGTGTTATTTTTTGGGTTAGGGTTAAGGGTAGGATAAGG
>CM069541.1:6015000-6020000 GCA_035773235.1 Eospalax fontanierii
GTTTGGGTTAGTGTTAGTGTTAGGGTTACTGTTTGGGTTAGTGTTAGTGTTAGGGTTAGGGTTTGGGTTAGTGTTAGTGTTAGGGTTAGTGTTTGGGTTAGTGTTAGTGTTAGGGTTAGGGTTTGGGTTAGCGTTAGTGTTAGTGTTATGGTTGGGCTTAGGTTTAGGGTTGAGTCAGGGTTAACGTTAAGGTAAGGATTAGGATTACGGTTAGGGTTATGGTTTGGGTTAGGGTCAGGATTAGGGTTAGGGTTACGATTAGGGTTAAGTTTTGGGTTTGGGTTTGTGTTAGGTTTAGGGTTAGCGTTAGGGTTAGGGTTTGGTTTAGGGTTAGTGTTAGGGTTAGGGTTTGGGTTTAGGTTAGGGTTAGGGTTACGGTTGGGAATAGGGTTAAGGTTAGGGTTAGGGTTAGGGTTTGGTTTAGGGTTAGCGTTAGGGTTAGGTTTTGGGTTAGGGTAGGGTTAGGGTTAGGGTTTGGGTTTGGGTGAGGGTTAGGGTTAAGGTTTATGTTAATGTTTGGGGCTAGGGGTAAGGGGGAAGGTTAGGGTTAGGGTTAGGGTGAGGGTTAGTGTTTGAGTTAGGGTTTGGTTTAGGGTTAGGGTTAGGGTTAGGGTTAGGGTTTGGGTTAGGGTTAGGGTTAGGGTTTGGGTTAGGGTTTGGGTTAGGGTTAGGTTTAGGGTTAGTGTTTGGGATAGGGTTTGGATAAAGGTTAGGGTTAGGGTTAGGCTTAGGAATAGGGTATGGGTTAGGGTTAGGGTTAGGGTTAGGAATAGGGTTAGGGTTAGGGTTATTGTTAGGGTTTGGGTTAGGGTTAGGTTTAGGTTTTGGGTTAGGGTTAGAGTTAGGGTTAGCGTTTGACTTAGGGTTAGAGTTAAGGTTAGGGTTAGGGTTTGGGTTAGGGTTTAGAGTTAGGGTTTGGGTTAGGTTTTGGTTTAAGGTTAGGGTTAGAGTTAGGGTTAATCATAGGGTTAGGGTTAGGATTTGGGTTAGGGTTAGTGTTATTTTTTGGGTTAGGGTTAAGGGTAGGATAAGGGTTAGGGTTAGGTTTAGGGTCAGGGTTTGTGTTAGGGTTAGGGTTAGGGTTTGAGTTAGGGTTAGGGATAGGGTTAGGGTTAGGGTTAGGGTTAGGTTTAGGGTTAGGGTTTGGTTTAAGGTTAGGGTTAGGGTTAGGGTTAGGGTTAGGGTTAGGATTTGCGTTAGGGTTTAGGCTTAGGGTTTGGGTTAAGGTTAGGTTTAGCGTTAGGGTTAGGAATAGGGTTAGGGTTAGGGTTTGGGTTAGGGTTAGGGTTAGAATTAGGGTTTGGGTTAGGGTTCGGGTTAAGGTTAGTTTTTCGGTTAGGGTTAGGTTTAGGATTAGGGTTAGGGTTAGGTTTAGGGTTAGGGTTTGGGTTAGGGTTAGTGTTTTTGTTAGGGTTAGGATTAGGGTTAGGGTTAGGGTTTGGTTTAGGTTTAGTGGTATTTTTTGTGTTAGTGTTAGGGTTAAGGTTAGTGTTAGGGTTAGGGTTTGGATTAGGGTTATGGTTTGGGTTAGGGTTTGGGTTAGGGTTAGGTTTAGAGTTAGTGTTTGGGATAGGGTTTGGGTAAAGTTTAGGGTTATGGTTAGGGTTACGAATAGGGTAATGTTTAGGGTTAGGGTTAGGGTTAGGAATAGGGTTAGGGTTAGGGTTATTGTTAGGGTTTGGGTTAGGGTTAGGTTAAGGTTTTGGGTTAGGGTTAGAGTTAGGGTTAGGGTTTGAGTTAGGGTTAGAGTTAAGGTTAGGGTTAGTGTTTGGGTTAGTGTTTGGGTTAGGGTTAGGGTTAGGTTTAGGGTTTGGGTTAGGGTTAGTGTTATTTTTTGGATTAGGGTTAAGGGTAGGATAAGGGTTAGGGTTAGGTTTAGGGTTAGAGTTTGCATTAGGGTTAGGTTTAGGGTTAGGGTTTGAGTTAGGGTTTGTTTTAGGGTTAGGGTTAGGGTTAGGGGTTGGGTATTGGTTAGGGTTAGGGTTAGGATTAGGGTTAGGGTTAGAGTTAGGATTAGGGTTAGGTTTAAGTTTTGGGTTAGGGTTACGGTTATGGTTAGGATTAGGGTTAGGTTTAGGATTAGAGTTAGATTTAGGCTTTTGGTAAGGGTTAGGGTTAGGGTTAGATTTTGGGTTAGTGTTTCGGTTAGTGTTAGTGTTAGGGTTAGTGTTTGGGTTAGTGTTAGTGTTAGGGTTAGGGATTGGGTTATCGTTAGTGTTAGTGTTAGGGTTGGGCTTAGGTTTAGGGTTGAGTCAGGGTTAACGTTAAGGTAAGGATTAGGATTACGGTTAGGGTTATGGTTTGGGTTAGGTTCAGGATTAGGGTTAGGGTTACGATTAGGGTTAAGTTTTGGGTTTGGGTTTGTGTTAGGTTTAGGGTTAGCGTTAGGGTTAGGGTTTGGTTTAGGGTTAGTGTTAGGGTTAGGGTTTGGGTTTAGGTTAGGGTTAGGGTTACGGTTGGGAATAGGGTTAAGGTTAGGGTTAGGGTTAGGGTTTGGTTTAGGGTTAGCGTTAGGGTTAGGTTTTGGGTTAGGGTAGGGTTAGGGTTAGGGTTTGGGTTTGGGTTAGGGTTAGGGTTAGGGTTTGTGTTAATGTTTGGGGTTAGGGGTAAGGGGTTAGGTTACGGTTAGGGTTAGGGTTAGGGTTAGTGTTTGAGTTAGGGTTTGGTTTAGGGTTAGGGTTAGGGTTAGGGTTAGGGTTTGGGTTAGGGTTAGGGTTAGGGTTTGGGTTAGGGTTAGGGTTAGGTTTAGGGTTAGAGTTTGCAATAGGGTTAGGTTTAGGGTTTGGGTTTGAGTTAGGGTTTGTTTTAGGGTTAGGGTTAGGGTTAGGGGTTGGGTATTGGTTAGGGTTAGGGTTAGGATTAGGGTTAGGGTTAGAGTTAGGATTAGGGTCAGGTTTAAGTTTTGGGTTAGGGTTAGGGTTATGGTTAGGATTAGGGTTAGGGTTAGGATTAGAGTTAGATTTAGGCTTTTGGTAAGGGGTAGGGTTAGGGTTAGGTTTTGGGTTAGTGTTTGGCTTAGTGTTAGTGTTAGGGTTAGTGTTTGGGTTAGTGTTAGTGTTAGGGTTAGGGTTTGGGTTAGCGTTAGTGTTAGTGTTAGGGTTGGGCTTAGGTTTAGGGTTTGAGTCAGGGTTAACGTTAAGGTAAGGATTAGGATTACGGTTAGGGTTATGGTTTGGCTTAGGTTTAGGGTTAGGGTAAGGTTGAATGTTTGGGTAGGGGTAGTGTTAGGTTTAGAATTAGGGTTTGGATTAGGGGTAGGATTAGGATTAGGTTTAGGGTTAGGGTTTTGGTTAGAGTTAGGTTTAGGGTTAGGGTCTGGGTTACGGTTAGGTTTAGGGTTAGGTTTTGGTTAGGGTTTGGTTTAAGGTTAGGGTTAGGGTTAGTGTTAGGAATAGGGATAGGGTTAGGGTTAGGGTTAGGGTTAGGAAAAGGGTTAGGGTTAGGGTTATTGTTAGGGTTTGGGTTAGGGTTTGGGTTCGGGTTAGGTTTAGGTTTTGGGTTAGTGTTAGAGTTAGGGTTAGGGTTTGAGTTAGGGTTAGGGTTAGGGTTAGGGTTTGGGTTAAGGTTACGGTGAGGGTTAGGATTAAGGTTTGCGTTAGGGTTTAGGGTTAGGGTTTGGGTTAGGGTTTGGTTTAAGGTTAGGTTTAGCGTTATGGTTGGGAATAGGGTTAGCGTTAGGGTAAGGGTTAGAATTAGGGTTTGGGTTAGGGTTCGGGTTAGGGTCAGTTTTTGGGTTAGGGTTAGGGTTAGGATTAGGGTTAGGGTTAGGTTTAGGTTTAGGGTTTGGGTTTGCGTTAGGGTTAGTGTTTGGCTTAGGGTTAGGGTTAGGGTTAGGGATTGGGTTAGGGTTAGTGTTATTTTTTGGGTTAGGGTTAAGGGTAGGATAAGGATTAGGGTTAGGTTTAGGGTTAGGGTTTGGGTTAGGGTTAGGGTTAGGGTTTGAGTTAGGGTTAGGGATAGTGTTAGGGTTAGAGTTAGAGTTAGGGTTAGGTTTAGGATTAGAGTTAGGGTTAGGGTTTTGGTTTGGGTTAGGGTTAGGGTTAGGGTTTGGGTTTGGTTTAGTGTTATTTTTTGGGTTAATGTTAGGGTTAGGGTTAGTGTTAGGGTTGGGGTTTGGGTTAGGGTTATGGTTTGGGTTAGGGTTTCTGTTAGGGTTAGGTTTAGGGTTAGTGTTTGGGATAGGGTTTGGGTAAAGGTTAGGGTTAGGGTAGGGTTAGGAATAGGGTAAGGGTTAGGGTTAGGTTATAGGATAGGAATAGGGTTAGGGTTAGGGTTATTGTTAGGGCTTGGGTTAGGGTTAGAGTTAGGTTTAGGGTTTGAGTTAGTGTTAGGGTTAAGGTTAGGGTTAGGGTTTGGGTTAGCGTTTAGGTTTAGGGTTTGGGTTAGGTTTTGGGTTAAGGTTATAGTTAGGGTTAGGAATAGCAGAGTTAGGGTTTGGGTGAGGGTTAGTTTTAGGGTTAGGGTTTGGGTTAGGGTTAGGGTTAGATTGAGTTTTTGGGTTAGAGTTAGGTTTAGGATTACAGTTTGGATTAGGTGTCGGGTTAGGGTTTGGGTTTGGGTTAGGGCTTGGGCTGGGGTTATGGTTAGGGTTAGTGTTTGGGTTAGGGTTAGGGTTATTCTTTGAGTTAGGGTTAGTGTTAGGATAAGAGTTAGGGTTAGGTTTAGGGTTAGAGTTTGCGTTAGGGTTAGGATTAGGGTTGGGGTTTGTGTTAATGTTTGGGGTTAGGGGTAAGGGGTTAGGTTACGGTTAGGGTTAGGGTTAGGGTTAGTGTTTGAGTTAGGGTTTGATTTAGGGTTAGGGTTAGGATTAGGGTTAGGGTTAGGGTTAGGGTTAGGGTTAGGGTTTGGGGTAGGGTTAGGGTTTGGGTTAAGGTTTGGGTTAGGGTTAGGTTTAGGGTTAGTGTTTGGGATAGGGTTTGGGTAAAGGTTAGGGTTAGGGTTAGGCTTAGGAATAGGGTATGGGTTAGGGTTAGGGTTAGGGTTAGGAATAGGGTTAGGGT
>CM069541.1:6025000-6027500 GCA_035773235.1 Eospalax fontanierii
TAGGGTTTGGTTTAAGGTTAGGGTTAGGGTTAGGGTTAGGGTTAGGGTTAGGATTTGCGTTAGGGTTTAGGCTTAGGGTTTGGGTTAAGGTTAGGTTTAGCGTTAGGGTTAGGAATAGGGTTAGGGTTAGGGTTTGGGTTAGGGTTAGGGTTAGAATTAGGGTTTGGGTTAGGGTTCGGGTTAAGGTTAGTTTTTCGGTTAGGGTTAGGTTTAGGATTAGGGTTAGGGTTAGGTTTAGGGTTAGGGTTTGGGTTAGGGTTAGTGTTTTTGTTAGGGTTAGGATTAGGGTTAGGGTTAGGGTTTGGTTTAGGTTTAGTGTTATTTTTTGTGTTAGTGTTAGGGTTAAGGTTAGTGTTAGGGTTAGGGTTTGGATTAGGGTTATGGTTTGGGTTAGGGTTTGGGTTAGGGTTAGGTTTAGAGTTAGTGTTTGGGATAGGGTTTGGGTAAAGTTTAGGGTTAGGGTTAGGGTTACGAATAGGGTAATGTTTAGGGTTAGGGTTAGGGTTAGGAATAGGGTTAGGGTTAGGGTTATTGTTAGGGTTTGGGTTAGGGTTAGGTTAAGGTTTTGGGTTAGGGTTAGAGTTAGGGTTAGGGTTTGAGTTAGGGTTAGAGTTAAGGTTAGGGTTAGTGTTTGGGTTAGTGTTTGGGTTAGGGTTAGGGTTAGGTTTAGGGTTTGGGTTAGGGTTAGTGTTATTTTTTGGGTTAGGGTTAAGGGTAGGATAAGGGTTAGGGTTAGGTTTAGGGTTAGAGTTTGCATTAGGGTTAGGTTTAGGGTTAGGGTTTGAGTTAGGGTTTGTTTTAGGGTTAGGGTTAGGGTTAGGGGTTGGGTATTGGTTAGGGTTAGGGTTAGGATTAGGGTTAGGGTTAGAGTTAGGATTAGGGTTAGGTTTAAGTTTTGGGTTAGGGTTACGGTTATGGTTAGGATTAGGGTTAGGGTTAGGATTAGAGTTAGATTTAGGCTTTTGGTAAGGGTTAGGGTTAGGGGTAGATTTTGGGTTAGTGTTTGGCTTAGTGTTAGTGTTAGGGTTAGTGTTTGGGTTAGTGTTAGTGTTAGGGTTAGGGTTTGGGTTAGCGTTAGTGTTAGTGTTAGGGTTGGGCTTAGGTTTAGGGTTGAGTCAGGGTTAACGTTAAGGTAAGGATTAGGATTACGGTTAGGGTTATGGTTTGGGTTAGGTTCAGGATTAGGGTTAGGGTTACGATTTTGGTTAAGTTTTGGGTTTGGGTTTGTGTTAGGTTTAGGGTTAGCGTTAGGGTTAGGGTTTGGTTTAGGGTTAGTGTTAGGGTTAGGGTTTGGGTTTAGGTTAGCGTTAGGGTTACGGTTGGGAATAGGGTTAAGGTTAGGGTTAGGGTTAGGGTTTGTTTTAGGGTTAGCGTTAGGGTTAGGTTTTGGGTTAGGGTAGGGTTGGGGTTAGGGTTTGGGTTTGGGTTAGGGTTAGGGTTAGGGTTTGTGTTAATGTTTGGGGTTAGGGGTAAGGGGTTAGGTTACGGTTAGGGTTAGGGTTAGGGTTAGTGTTTGAGTTAGGGTTTGGTTTAGGGTTAGGGTTAGGGTTAGGGTTAGGGTTTGGGTTAGATTTAGGGTTAGGTTTAGGGTTAGAGTTTGCATTAGGGTTAGGTTTAGGGTTTGGGTTTGAGTTAGGGTTTGTTTTAGGGTTAGGGTTAGGGTTAGGGGTTGGGTATTGGTTAGGGTTAGGGTTAGGATTAGGGTTAGGGTTAGAGTTAGGATTAGGGTCAGGTTTAAGTTTTGGGTTAGGGTTAGGGTTATGGTTAGGATTAGGGTTAGGGTTAGGATTAGAGTTAGATTTAGGCTTTTGGTAAGGGTTATGGTTAGGGTTAGGTTTTGGGTTAGTGTTTGGGTTAGTGTTAGTGTTAGGGTTAGTGTTTGGGTTAGTGTTAGTGTTAGGGTTAGGGTTGGGCTTAGGTTTAGGGTTTGAGTCAGGGTTAACGTTAAGGTAAGGATTAGGATTACGGTTAGGGTTATGGTTTGGGTTAGGTTTAGGATTAGGGTAAGGTTGAATTTTTGGGTAGGGTTAGGGTTAGGTTTAGAATTAGGGTTTGGGTTAGGGTTAGGATTAGGATTAGGTTTAGGGTTAGGGTTTTGGTTAGGGTTAGGTTTAGGGTTAGGGTTTGGGTTACGGTTAGGTTTAGGGTTAGGGTTTGGTTAGGGTTTGGTTTAAGGTTAGGGTTAGGGTTAGTGTTAGGAATAGGGTTAGGGTTAGGGTTAGGGTCAGGGTTAGGAAAAGGGTTAGGGTTAGGGTTATTGTTAGGATTTGGGTTAGGGTTTGGGTTCGGGTTAGGTTTAGGTTTTGGGTTAGTGTTAGAGTTAGGGTTAGGGTTTGAGTTAGGGTTAGGGTTAGGGTTAGGGTTTGGGTTAAGGTTAGGGTGAGGGTTAGGATTAAGGGTTGCGTTAGGGTTTAGGTTAGGGTTTGGGTTAGGGTTTGGTTTAAGGTTAGGTTTAGCGTTATGGTTGGGAATAGGGTTAGGGTTAGCGTAAGGGTTAGAA
>CM069541.1:6037500-6040000 GCA_035773235.1 Eospalax fontanierii
GTTTTGGGTTAGGGTTAGAGTTAAGGTTAGGGTTTGAGTTAGGGTTAAGGTTAAGGTTAGGGTTGGGTTTGGGTTAGGGTTTAGGGTTAGGGTTTGGCTTAGGTTTTGGCTTAAGTTTAGGATTAGGGTTAGGGTTAGGAATAGGGTTAGGGTAGGGTTTGGGTTAGGGTTAGTTTTAGGGTTAGTATTTGGGTTAGGGATAGGGTTAGATTGTGTTTTTGGGTTAGGGTTAGGTTTAGGATTACGGTTAGGATTCGGTTTCGGGTTAGGGTTTGGGTTAGGGTTAGGGTTTGGGTTGGGGTTAGGGTTAGGGTTAGGGTTTGGGTTATTTTTTGGGTTAGGGTTAGGGTTAGGTTTAGGGTTAGAGTTTGCATTAGGGTTAGGTTTAGGGTTAGGGTTTGAGTTAGGGTTTGTTTTAGGGTTAGGGTTAGGGTTAGGGGTTGGGTATTGGTTAGGGTTAGGGTTAGGATTAGGGTTAGGGTTAGAGTTAGGATTAGGGTTGGGTTTAAGTTTTGGGTTAGGGTTAGGGTTATGGTTAGGATTAGGGTTAGGGTTAGGATTAGAGTTAGATTTAGGCTTTTGGTAAGGGTTAGGGTTAGGTTTTGGGTTAGTGTTTGGGTTAGTGTTAGTGTTAGGGTTAGTGTTTGGGTTAGTGTTAGTGTTAGGGTTAGGGTTTGGGTTAGCGTTAGTGTTAGTGTTAGGATTGGGCTTAGGTTTAGGGTTTGAGTCAGGGTTAACGTTAAGGTAAGGATTAGGATTACGGTTAGGGTTATGGTTTGGGTTAGGGTTAGGGTTAGGTTAAGGTTGAATTTTTGGGTAGGGTTAGGGTTAGGTTTAGAATTAGGGTTTGGGTTAGGGTTAGGATTAGGATTAGGTTTAGGGTTAGGGTTTTGGTTAGGGTTAGGTTTAGGGTTAGGGTTTGGGTTACGGTTAGGTTTAGGGTTAGTTTTTGGGTTAGGGTTTGGGTTAAGGTTAGGTTTAGGGTGTTAGGAATAGGGTTAGGGTTAGGGTTAGGGTTAGGAATAGGGTTAGGGTTAGGGTTATTGGTAGGGTTTGGGTTAGGGTTTGGGTTCGGGTTAGGTTTAGGTTTTGGGTTAGTGGTAGAGTTAGGGTTAGGGTTTGAGTTAGGGTTAGGGTTAGGGTTAGGGTTTGGGTTAAGGTTAGGGTGAGGGTTAGAATTAAGGTTTGCGTTAGGGTTTAGGGTTAGGTTTTGGGTTAGGGTTTGGTTTAAGGTTAGGTTTAGCGTTATGGTTAGGAATAGGGTTAGAGTTAGGGTAAGGGTTAGAATTATGGTTTGGGTTAGGGTTCGGGTTAGGGTCAGTTTTTGGGTTAGGGTTAGGATTAGGATTAGGGTTAGGGTTAGGTTTAGGGTTAGGGTTTGGGTTTGCGTTAGGGTTAGTGTTTGGCTTAGGGTTAGGGTTAGGCTTAGGGTTTGGGTTAGGGTTAGTGTTATTTTTTGGGTTAGGGTGAAGGGTAGGATAAGGATTAGGGTTAGGTTTAGGGTTAGGGTTTGGGTTAGGGTTAGGGTTAGGGTTTGAGTTAGGGTTAGGGATAGTGTTAGGGTTAGGGTTAGGGTTAGGGTTAGGTTTAGGATTAGAGTTAGGGTTAGGGTTTTGGTTTGGTTTAGGGTTAGGGTTAGGATTTGGGTTTGGTTTAGTGTTATTTTTTGGGTTAATGTTAGGGTTAGGGTTAGTGTTAGGGTTGGGTTTTGGGTTAGGGTTATGGTTTGGGTTAGGGTTTGTGTTAGGGTTAGGTTTAGGGTTAGTGTTTGGGATAGGGTTTGGGGAAAAGTTAGGGTTAGGGTAGGGTTAGGAATAGGGTAAGGGTTAGGGTTAGGTTTAGGGTTAGGAATAGGGTTAGGGTTAGGGTTATTGTTAGGGTTTGGGTTAGGGTTAGAGTTAGGTGTAGGGTTTGAGTTAGGGTTAGGGTTAAGGTTAGGGTTAGGGTTAGGAATAGCGTTAGGGTTAGGGTTTGGGTTAGGGTTAGTTTTAGGGTTAGGGTTTGGGTTAGGGTTAGGGTTAGATTGAGTTTTTGGGTTAGGGTTAGGTTTAGGATTACGGTTAGGATTAGGTGTCGGGTTAGGGTTTGGGTTTGGATTAGGGCTTGGGTTGGGGTTATGGTTAGGGTTAGTGTTTGGGTTAGGTTTAGGATTAGGGTTAGGGTGTGTGTTAATGTTTTTGGTTAGGGGTAAGGGGTTAGGTTACGGTTAGTGTTAGGGTTAGTGTTTGAGTTAGGGTTTGGTTTAGGGTTAGGGTTAGGGTTAGGGTTTGGGTTAGGGTTAGGGTTTGGGTTAGGGTTTGGGTTAGGGTTAGGTTTAGGGTTAGTGTTTGGGATAGGGTTTGGGTAAAGGTTAGGGTTAGGGTTAGGCTTAGGAATAGGGTATGGGTTAGGGTTAGGGTTAGGGTTAGGAATAGGGTTAGGGTTAGGGTTATTGTTAGGGTTTGGGTTAGGGTTAGGTTTAGGTTTTGGGTTAGGGTTAGAGTTAGTGTTAGCGTTTGAG
>CM069541.1:6045000-6055000 GCA_035773235.1 Eospalax fontanierii
TAGGGTTATGGTTTGGGTTAGGGTTAGGGTTAGGGTAAGGTTGAATTTTTGGGTAGGGTTAGGGTTAGGTTTAGAATTAGGGTTTGGGTTAGGGTTAGGATTAGGATTAGGTTTAAGGTTAGGGTTTTGGTTAGGGTTAGGTTTAGGGTTAGGGTTTGGGTTACGGTTAGGTTTAGGGTTAGGGTTTGGTTAGGGTTTGGTTTAAGGTTAGGGTTAGGGTTAGTGTTAGGAATAGGGTTAGGGTTAGGGTTAGGGTTAGGATTAGGAATAGGGTTAGGGTTAGGGTTATTGTTAGGGTTTGGGTTAGGGTTTGGGTTCGGGTTAGGTTTAGGTTTTGGGTTAGTGTTAGAGTTAGGGTTAGGGTTTGAGTTAGGGTTGGGGTTAGGGTTAGGGTTTGGGTTAAGGTTAGGGTGAGGGTTAGGATTAAGGTTTGCGTTAGGGTTTAGCGTTAGGGTTTGGGTTAGGGTTTGGTTTAAGGTTAGGTTTAGCGTTATGGTTAGGAATAGGGTTAGGGTTAGGGTAAGGGTTAAAATTAGGGTTTGGGTTAGGGTTCGGGTTAGGGTCAGTTTTTGGGTTAGGGTTAGGGTTAGGATTAGGGTTAGGGTTAGGTTTAGGGTTAGGGTTTGGGTTTGCGTTAGGGTTAGTGTTTGGCTTAGGGTTAGGGTTAGGGTTAGGGTTTGGGTTAGGGTTAGTGTTATTTTTTGGGTTAGGGTTAAGGGTAGGATAAGGATTAGGGTTAGGTTTAGGGTTAGGGTTTGGGTTAGGGTTAGGGTTAGGGTTAGGGTTTGAGTTAAGGTTAGGGATAGTGTTAGGGTTAGGGTTAGGGTTAGGGTTAGGTTTAGGATTAGAGTTAGGGTTAGGGTTTGGGTTTGGATTAGGGCTTGGGTTGGGGTTATGGTTAGGGTTAGTGTTTGGGTTAGGGTTAGGTTTATTCTTTGAGTTACGGTTAGGGTTAGGAAAAGGGTTAGGCTTAGGTTTAGGGTTAGAGTTTGCGTTAGGGTTAGGATTAGGGTTAGGGTTTGTGTTAATGTTTCGGGTTAGGGGTAAGGGGTTAGGTTACGGTTAGGGTTAGGGTTAGGATTAGTGTTTGAGTTAGGGTTTGGTTTAGGGTTAGGGTTAGGGTTAGGGTTAGGGTTAGGGTTAGGGTTAGGGTTTGGGTTAGGGTTAGGGATTGGGTTAGGGTTTGGGTTAGGGTTAGGTTTAGGGTTAGTGTTTGGGATAGGGTTTGGGTAAAGGTTAGGGTTAGGGTTAGGCTTAGGAATAGGGTATGGGTTAGGGTTAGGGTTAGGGTTAGGAATAGGGTTAGGGTTAGGGTTATTGTTAGGGTTTGGGTTAGGGTTAGGTTTAGGTTTTGGGTGAGGGTTAGAGTTAGGGTTAGCGTTTGAGTTAGGGTTAGAGTTAAGGTTAGGGTTGGGGTTTGGGTTAGGGTTTAGAGTTAGGGTTTGGGTTAGGTTTTGGTTTAAGGTTAGGGTTAGGGTTAGGGTTAAGCATAGGGTTAGGGTTAGGATTTGGGTTAGGGTTAGTGTTATTTTTTGTGTTAGGGTTAAGGGTAGGATAAGGGTTAGGGTTAGGTTTAGGGTCAGGGTTTGTGTTAGGGTTAGGGTTAGGGTTTGAGTTAGGGTTAGGGATAGGGTTAGGGTTAGGGTTAGGGTTAGGTTTAGGGTTAGGGTTTGGTTTAAGGTTAGGGTTAGGGTTAGGGTTAGGGTTAGGGTTAGGATTTGCGTTAGGGTTTAGGCTTAGGGTTTGGGTTAAGGTTAGGTTTAGCGTTAGGGTTAGGAATAGGGTTAGGGTTAGGGTTTGGGTTAGGGTTAGGGTTAGAATTAGGGTTTGGGTTAGGGTTCGGGTTAAGGTTAGTTTTTCGGTGAGGGTTAGGTTTAGGATTAGGGTTAGGGTTAGGTTTAGGGTTAGGGTTTGGGTTAGGGTTAGTGTTTTTGTTAGGGTTAGGATTAGGGTTAGGGTTAGGGTTTGGTTTAGGTTTAGTGTTATTTTTTGTGTTAGTGTTAGGGTTAAGGTTAGTGTTAGGGTTAGGGTTTGGATTAGGGTTATGGTTTGGGTTAGGGTTTGGGTTAGGGTTAGGTTTAGGGTTAGTGTTTGGGATAGGGTTTGGGTAAAGTTTAGGGTTAGGGTTAGGGTTACGAATAGGGTAAGGTTTAGGGTTAGGGTTAGGGTTAGGAATAGGGTTAGGGTTAGGGTTATTGTTAGGGTTTGGGTTAGGGTTAGGTTAAGGTTTTGGGTTAGGGTTAGAGTTAGGGTTAGGGTTTGAGTTAGGGTTAGAGTTAAGGTTAGGGTTAGTGTTTGGGTTAGTGTTTGGGTTAGGGTTAGGGTTAGGTTTAGGGTTTGGGTTAGGGTTAGTGTTATTTTTGGGGTTAGGGTTGAGGGTAGGATAAGGGTTAGGGTTAGGTTTAGGGTTAGGGTTTGGGTTAGAGTTAGGGTTAGGGTTTGAGTTAGGGTTAGGGATAGGGTTAGGGTTAGGGTTAGATTTAGGATTAGAGTTAGTGTTAGGGTTTTGGTTTGGGTTAGGGTTAGGGTTAGGGTTTGGGTTAGGTTTAGTGTTATTTTTTCTGTTAGTGTTAGGGTTAGGGTTAGTGTTAGGGTTGGTGTTTGGGTTAGGGTTATGGTTTGGGTTAGGGTTTCGTTTACGGTTAGGTTTAGGTTTAGTGTTTGGGTTAGGGATTGGGTAAAGGTTAGGGTTAGGGTTAGGGTTAGGAATAGGGTTAGGGTTAGTGTTATTGTTAGGGTTTGGGTTAGGGTTAGGTTTAGGTTTTGGGTTAGGGTTAGAGTTAAGGTTAGGGTTTGAGTTAGGGTTAAGGTTAAGGTTAGGGTTGGGTTTGGGTTAGGGTTTAGGGTTAGGGTTTGGGTTAGGTTTTGGGTTAAGGTTAGGGTTAGGGTTAGGGTTAGGAATAGGGTTAGGGTAGGGTTTGGGTTAGGGTTAGTTTTAGGGTTAGTATTTGGGTTAGGGATAGGGTTAGATTGTGTTTTTGGTTTAGGGTTAGGTTTAGGATTGTGGTTAGGATTCGGTTTCGGGTTAGGGTTTGGGTTAGGGTTAGGGTTTGGGTTGGGGTTAGGGTTAGGGTTAGGGTTTGGGTTAGGGTTAGGGTTATTTTTTGGGTTAGGGTTAGGGTTAGGTTTAGGGTTAGAGTTTGCATTAGGGTTAGGTTTAGGGTTAGGGTTTGAGTTAGGGTTTGTTTTAGGGTTAGGGTTAGGGTTAGGGGTTGGGTATTGGTTAGGGTTAGGGTTAGGATTAGGGTTAGGGTTAGAGTTAGGATTAGGGTTAGGTTTAAGTTTTGGGTTAGGGTTAGGGTTATGGTTAGGATTAGGGTTAGGTTTAGGATTAGAGTTAGATTTAGGCTTTTGGTAAGGGTTAGGTTTAGGGTTAGGTTTTGGGTTAGTGTTTGGTTTACTGTTAGTGTTAGGGTTAGTGTTTGGGTTAGTGTTAGTGTTAGGGTTAGGGTTTGGGTTAGCGTTAGTGTTAGTGTTAGTGTTGGGCTGAGGTTTAGGGGTTGAGTCATGGTTAACGTTAAGGTAAGGATTAGGATTACGGTTAGGGTTATGGTTTGGGTTAGGGTTAGGGTTAGGGTAAGGTTGAATTTTTGGGTAGGGTTAGGGTTAGGTTTAGAATTAGGGTTTGGGTTAGGGTTAGGATTAGGATTAGGTTTAGGGTTAGGGTTTTGGTTAGGGTTAGGTTTAGGGTTAGGGTTTGGGTTACGGTTAGGTTTAGGGTTAGGGTTTGGTTAGGGTTTGGTTTAAGGTTAGGGTTAGGTTTAGTGTTAGGAATAGGTTTAGGGTTAGGGTTAGGGTTAGGGTTAGGGTTAGGGTTATTGTTAGGGTTTGGGTTAGGGTTTGGGTTAAGGTTAGGGTGAGGGTTAGGATTAAGGTTTGCGTTAGGGTTTAGGGTTAGGGTTTGGGTTAGGGTTTGGTTTAAGGTTAGGTTTAGCGTTATGGTTAGGAATAGGGTTAGGGTTAGGGTAAGGGTTAGAATTAGGGTTTGGGTTAGGGTTCGGGTTAGGGTCAGTTTTTGGGTTAGGGTTAGGGTTAGGATTAGGGTTAGGGTTAGGTTTAGGGTTAGGGTTTGGGTTTGCGTTAGGGTTAGTGTTTGGCTTAGGGTTAGGGTTAGGGTTAGGGTTTGGGTTAGGGTTAGTGTTATTTTTTGGGTTAGGGTTAAGGGTAGGATAAGGGTTAGGGATAGGTTTAGGGTTAGGGTTTGGGTTAGGGTTAGGGTTAGGGTTTGAGTTAGGGTTAGGGATAGTGTTAGGGTTAGGGTTAGGGTTAGGGTTAGGTTTAGGATTAGAGTTAGGGTTTGGGTCTGGGTTAGGGTTAGGGTTAGGGTTAGGGTTTGGGTTTGGTTTAGTGTTATTTTTTGGGTTAATGTTAGGGTTAGGGTTAGTGTTAGGGTTGGGGTTTGGGTTACGGTTATGGTTAGGGTTAGGGTTTGGGTTTGGTTTAGTGTTATTTTTTGGGTTAATGTTAGGGTTAGGGTTAGTGTTAGGGTTGGGGTTTGAGTTAGGGTTATGGTATGGGTTAGGGTTTGTGTTAGGGTTAGGTTTAGGGTTAGTGTTTGGGATAGGGTTTGGGTAAAGGTTAGGGTTAGGGTAGGGTTAGGAATAGGGTAAGGGTTAGGGTTAGGTTTAGGGTTAGGAATAGGGTTAGGGTTAGAGTTAGGTTTAGGGTTTGAGTTAGAGTTAGGGTTAAGGTTACGGTTAGGGTTTGGGTTAGGGTTTAGGGTTAGGGTTTGGGTTAGGTTTTGGGTTAAGGTTATGGTTAGGGTTAGGAATAGCGTTAGGGTTAGGGTTTGGGTTAGGGTTAGTTTTAGGGTTAGGGTTTGGGTTACGGTTAGGATTAGGGTTAGGGTTAGGATTAGAGTTAGGTTCAGGCTTTTGGTAAGGGTTAGGGTTGGGGTTAGGTTTTGGGTTAGTGTTAGGGTTACTGTTAGTGTTAGGGTTAGGGTTTGATTTAGGGTTAGTGTTAGGTTTAGGATTAGGGTTAGCGTTAGTGTTAGTGTTAGGGTTGGGCTTAGGTTTAGGGTTTGAGTCAGGGTTAACGTTAAGGTAAGGATTAGGATTACGGTTAGGGTTAGGGTTTGGGTTAGGGTTAGGGTTAGGGTTAGTGTTAGGGTTAGGGTTTGTGTTAGGGTTAGGTTTAGGATTTGATTTGGGTAGTGTTAAGGTTAGGGTTAATGTTAAGTTTAGGGTATGGGTTTGGGTTAGGATTAGGGTTAGGGTTACGATTAGGGTTAAGTTTTGGGTTTGGGTTTGGGTTAGGTTTAGGGTTAGCATTAGGGTTAGGGTTAGGTTTACGGTTAGTGTTAGGTTTAGGGTTTGGGTTAAGGTTAGGGTTAGGGTTATTGTTTGGGTTACGGTTAGGGTTAGGGTTAGGGTTTGGGTTAAGGTTAGGGTTAGTTTTTGGGTTAGGGTTAGGGTTAGGATTAGGGTAGGTTTAGGTTTAGGGTTAGGGTTTGCATTAGGGTTAGGGTTAGGGTTACGGTTTGAGTTAGGGTTAGGGTTAGGGTTTAGGTTAGGGTTAGGGTTAGGAATAGGGTTAGGGTTAGGGTTATTGTTAGGGTTTGGGTTAGGGTTTGGGTTAGGATTAGGATTAGGGTTAGAGTTAGGTTTTGGGTTAGGGTTAGGTTTTGGGTTAGGGTTTGGTTTAGGGTTAGGTTTAAGTTTAGGGTTTGCGTTAGGGTTTGGGTTAAGGTTAGGTTTAGCGTTAGGGTTAGGGTTAGGGTTAGGGTTAGGAATAGGGTTAGGGTTAGGATTTGGGTTAGGGTTAGTGTTATTTTTTGGGTTAGGGTTAAGGGTAGGATAAGGGTTAGGGTTAGGTTTAGGGTCAGGGTTTGTGTTAGGGTTAGGGTTAGGGTTTGAGTTAGGGTTAGGGATAGGGTTAGGGTTAGGGTTAGGGTTAGGTTTAGGGTTAGGGTTTGTTTTAAGGTTAGGGTTAGGGTTAGGGTTAGGGTTAGGATTTGCGTTAGGGTTTAGGCTTAGGGTTTGGGTTAAGGTTAGGTTTAGCGTTAGGGTTAGGAATAGGGTTAGGGTTAGGGTTTGGGTTAGGGTTAGGGTTAGAATTTGGGTTTGGGTTAAGGTTCGGGTTAAGGTTAGTTTTTCGGTTAGGGTTAGGTTTAGGATTAGGGTTAGGGTTAGGTTTAGGGTTAGGGTTTGTGTTAGGGTTAGTGTTTTTGTTAGGGTTAGGATTAGGGTTAGGGTTAGGGTTTGGTTTAGGTTTAGTGTTATTTTTTGTGTTAGTGTTAGGGTTAAGGTTAGTGTTAGGGTTAGGGTTTGGATTAGGGTTATGGTTTGGGTTAGGGTTTGGGTTAGGGTTAGGTTTAGGGTTAGTGTTTGGGATAGGGTTTGGGTAAAGTTTAGGGTTAGGGTTAGGGTTACGAATAGGGTAAGGTTTAGGGTTAGGGTTAGGGTTAGGAATAGGGTTAGGGTTAGGGTTATTGTTAGGGTTTGGGTTAGGGTTAGGTTAAGGTTTTGGGTTAGGGTTAGAGTTAGGGTTAGGGTTTGAGTTAGGGTTAGAGTTAAGGTTAGGGTTAGTGTTTGGGTTAGTGTTTGGGTTAGGGTTAGGGTTAGGTTTAGGGTTTGGGTTAGGGTTAGTGTTATTTTTTGGGTTAGGGTTAAGGGTAGGATAAGGGTTAGGGTTAGGTTTAGGGTTAGGGTTTGGGTTAGGGTTACGTTTAGGGTTTGAGTTAGGGTTAAGGTTAAGGTTAGGGTTGGGTTTGGGTTAGGGTTTAGGGTTAGGGTTTGGGTTAGGTTTTGGGTTAAGGTTAGGGTTAGGGTTAGGGTTAGGAATAGGGTTAGGGTTAGTTTTAGGGTTAGTATTTGGGTTAGGGATAGGGTTAGATTGTGTTTTTGGGTTAGGGTTAAGTTTAGGATTACGGTTAGGATTCGGTTTCGGGTTAGGGTTTGGGTTAGGGTTAGGGTTTGGGTTGGGGTTAGGGTTAGGGTTAGGGTTTGGGTTAGGGTTAGGGTTATTTTTTGGGTTAGGGTTAGGGTTAGGTTTAGGGTTAGAGTTTGCATTAGGGTTAGGTTTAGGGTTAGGGTTTGTTTTAGGGTTAGGGTTAGGGTTAGGGGTTGGGTATTGGTTAGGGTTAGGGTTAGGATTAGGGTTAGGGTTAGAGTTAGGATTAGGGTTAGGTTTAAGTTTTGGGTTAGGGTTAGGATTATGGTTAGGATTAGGGTTAGGGTTAGGATTAGAGTTAGATTTAGGCTTTTGGTAAGGGTTAGGGTTAGGGTTCGGTTTTGGGTTAGTGTTTGGGTTAGTGTTAGTGTTAGGGTTAGTGTTTGGGTTAGTGTTAGTGTTAGGGTTAGAGTTTGGGTTAGCGTTAGTGTTAGTGTTAGGGTTGGGCTTAGGTTTAGGGTTTGAGTCAGGGTTAACGTTAAGGTAAGGATTAGGATTACGGTTAGGGTTATGGTTTGGGTTAGGGTTAGGGTTAGGGTAAGGTTGAATTTTTGGGTAGGGTTAGGGTTAGGTTTAGAATTAGGGTTTGGGTTAGGGTTAGGATTAGGATTAGGTTTAAGGTTAGGGTTTTGGTTAGGGTTAGGTTTAGGGTTAGGGTTTGGGTTACGGTTAGGTTTAGGGTTAGGGTTTGGTTAGGGTTTGGTTTAAGGTTAGGGTTAGGGTTAGTGTTAGGAATAGGGTTAGGGTTAGGGTTAGGGTTAGGATTAGGAATAGGGTTAGGGTTAGGGTTATTGTTAGGGTTTGGGTTAGGGTTTGGGTTCGGGTTAGGTTTAGGTTTTGGGTTAGTGTTAGAGTTAGGGTTAGGGTTTGAGTTAGGGTTGGGGTTAGGGTTAGGGTTTGGGTTAAGGTTAGGGTGAGGGTTAGGATTAAGGTTTGCGTTAGGGTTTAGCGTTAGGGTTTGGGTTAGGGTTTGGTTTAAGGTTAGGTTTAGCGTTATGGTTAGGAATAGGGTTAGGGTTAGGGTAAGGGTTAAAATTAGGGTTTGGGTTAGGGTTCGGGTTAGGGTCAGTTTTTGGGTTAGGGTTAGGGTTAGGATTAGGGTTAGGGTTAGGTTTAGGGTTAGGGTTTGGGTTTGCGTTAGGGTTAGTGTTTGGCTTAGGGTTAGGGTTAGGGTTAGGGTTTGGGTTAGGGTTAGTGTTATTTTTTGGGTTAGGGTTAAGGGTAGGATAAGGATTAGGGTTAGGTTTAGGGTTAGGGTTTGGGTTAGGGTTAGGGTTAGGGTTAGGGTTTGAGTTAAGGTTAGGGATAGTGTTAGGGTTAGGGTTAGGGTTAGGGTTAGGTTTAGGATTAGAGTTAGGGTTAGGGTTTGGGTTTGGATTAGGGCTTGGGTTGGGGTTATGGTTAGGGTTAGTGTTTGGGTTAGGGTTAGGTTTATTCTTTGAGTTACGGTTAGGGTTAGGAAAAGGGTTAGGCTTAGGTTTAGGGTTAGAGTTTGCGTTAGGGTTAGGATTAGGGTTAGGGTTTGTGTTAATGTTTCGGGTTAGGGGTAAGGGGTTAGGTTACGGTTAGGGTTAGGGTTAGGATTAGTGTTTGAGTTAGGGTTTGGTTTAGGGTTAGGGTTAGGGTTAGGGTTAGGGTTAGGGTTAGGGTTAGGGTTTGGGTTAGGGTTAGGGATTGGGTTAGGGTTTGGGTTAGGGTTAGGTTTAGGGTTAGTGTTTGGGATAGGGTTTGGGTAAAGGTTAGGGTTAGGGTTAGGCTTAGGAATAGGGTATGGGTTAGGGTTAGGGTTAGGGTTAGGAATAGGGTTAGGGTTAGGGTTATTGTTAGGGTTTGGGTTAGGGTTAGGTTTAGGTTTTGGGTGAGGGTTAGAGTTAGGGTTAGCGTTTGAGTTAGGGTTAGAGTTAAGGTTAGGGTTAGGGTTTAGGTTTGGGATTAGTGTTAGGGTTAGGGTTAGGATTTGGCTTAAGGATAGGGTTAGGGTTAGGGTTAAGCATAGGGTTAGGGTTAGGATTAGGAGTAGGGTTAGGGATATTTTTTGTGATACGGTTAGGGGTAGGATAAGGGTTAGGGTTAGGTTTAGGGTCAGGGTTTGTGTTAGGGTTAGGGTTAGGGTTTGAGTTAGGGTTAGGGATAGGGTTAGGGTTAGGGTAAGGGTTAGAATTAGGGTTAGGGTTTGGTTTAAGGTTCGGGTTATGGTTAGGGTTAGGGTTAGGGTTAGGATTTGCGTTAGTGTTTAGGCTTAGGGTTTGGGTTAAGGTTAGGTTTAGCGTTAGGGTTAGGAATAGGGTTAGGGTTAGGGTTTGGGTTAGGGTTAGGGTTAGAATTAGGGTTGGGGTTAGGGTTCGGGTTAAGGTTAGTTTTTCGGTGAGGGTTAGGTTTAGGATTAGGGTTAGGGTTAGGTTTAGGGTTAGGGTTTGGGTTAGGGTTAGTGTTTTTGTTAGGGTTAGGATTAGGGTTAGGGTTAGGGTTTGGTTTAGGTTTAGTGTTATTTTTTGTGTTACTGTTAGGGTTAAGGTTAGTGTTAGGGTTAGGGTTTGGATTAGGGTTATGGTTTGGGTTAGGGTTTGGGTTAGGGTTAGGTTTAGGGTTAGTGTTTGGGATAGGGTTTGGGTAAAGTTTAGGGTTAGGGTTAGGGTTACGAATAGGGTAAGGTTTAGGGTTAGGGTTAGGGTTAGGAATAGGGTTAGGGTTAGGGTTATTGTTAGGGTTTGGGTTAGGGTTAGGTTAAGGTTTTGGGTTAGGGTTAGAGTTAGGGTTAGGGTTTGAGTTAGGGTTAGAGTTAAGGTTAGGGTTAGTGTTTGGGTTAGTGTTTGGGTTAGGGTTAGGGTTAGGTTTAGGGTTTGGGTTAGGGTTAGTGTTATTTTTGGGGTTAGGGTTAAGGGTAGGATAAGGGTTAGGGTTAGGTTTAGGGTTAGGGTTTGGGTTAGAGTTAGGGTTAGGGTTTGAGTTAGGGTTAGGGATAGGGTTAGGGTTAGGGTTAGATTTAGGATTAGAGTTAGTGTTAGGGTTTTGGTTTGGGTTAGGGTTAGGGTTAGGGTTTGGGTTAGGTTTAGTGTTATTTTTTCTGTTAGTGTTAGGGTTAGGGTTAGTGTTAGGGTTGGTGTTT
>CM069541.1:6057500-6082500 GCA_035773235.1 Eospalax fontanierii
GGTTTAGGGTTAGGGTTTGGGTTAGGTTTTGGGTTAAGGTTAGGGTTAGGGTTAGGGTTAGGAATAGGGTTAGGGTAGGGTTTGGGTTAGGGTTAGTTTTAGGGTTAGTATTTGGGTTAGGGATAGGGTTAGATTGTGTTTTTGGGTTAGGGTTAAGTTTAGGATTACGGTTAGGATTCGGTTTCAGGTTAGGGTTTGGGTTAGGGTTAGGGTTTGGGTTGGGGTTAGGGTTAGGGTTAGGGTTTGGGTTAGGGTTAGGGTTAAATTTTGGGTTAGGGTTATGGTTAGGTTTAGGGTTAGAGTTTGCATTAGGGTTAGGTTTAGGGTTAGGGTTTGTTTTAGGGTTAGGGTTAGGGTTAGGGGTTGGGTATTGGTTAGGGTTAGGGTTAGGATTAGGGTTAGGGTTAGAGTTAGGATTAGGGTTAGGTTTAAGTTTTGGGTTAGGGTTAGGATTATGTTTAGGATTAGGGTTAGGGTTAGGATTAGAGTTAGATTTAGGCTTTTGGTAAGGGTTAGGGTTAGGGTTCGGGTTTGGGTTAGTGTTTTGGTTAGTGTTGGTGTTAGGCTTGGTGTTTGGGTTAGTGTTGGTGTTAGGGTTAGAGGTTGGGTTAGCGTTAGTGTTAGTGTTAGGGTTGGGCTTAGGTTTAGGGTTTGAGTCAGGGTTAACGTTAAGGTAAGGATTAGGATTACGGTTAGGGTTATGGTTTGGGTTAGGGTTAGGGTTAGGGTAAGGTTGAATTTTTGGGTAGGGTTAGGGTTAGGTTTAGAATTAGGGTTTGGGTTAGGGTTAGGATTAGGATTAGGTTTAAGGTTAGGGTTTTGGTTAGGGTTAGGTTTAGGGTTAGGGTTTGGGTTACGGTTAGGTTTAGGGTTAGGGTTTGGTTAGGGTTTGGTTTAAGGTTAGGGTTAGGGTTAGTGTTAGGAATAGGGTTAGGGTTAGGGTTAGGGTTAGGATTAGGAATAGGGTTAGGGTTAGGGTTATTGTTAGGGTTTGGGTTAGGGTTTGGGTTCGGGTTAGGTTTAGGTTTTGGGTTAGTGTTAGAGTTAGGGTTAGGGTTTGAGTTAGGGTTGGGGTTAGGGTTAGGGTTTGGGTTAAGGTTAGGGTGAGGGTTAGGATTAAGGTTTGCGTTAGGGTTTAGCGTTAGGGTTTGGGTTAGGGTTTGGTTTAAGGTTAGGTTTAGCGTTATGGTTAGGAATAGGGTTAGGGTTAGGGTAAGGGTTAAAATTAGGGTTTGGGTTAGGGTTCGGGTTAGGGTCAGTTTTTGGGTTAGGGTTAGGGTTAGGATTAGGGTTAGGGTTAGGTTTAGGGTTAGGGTTTGGGTTTGCGTTAGGGTTAGTGTTTGGCTTAGGGTTAGGGTTAGGGTTAGGGTTTGGGTTAGGGTTAGTGTTATTTTTTGGGTTAGGGTTAAGGGTAGGATAAGGATTAGGGTTAGGTTTAGGGTTAGGGTTTGGGTTAGGGTTAGGGTTAGGGTTAGGGTTTGAGTTAAGGTTAGGGATAGTGTTAGGGTTAGGGTTAGGGTTAGGGTTAGGTTTAGGATTAGAGTTAGGGTTAGGGTTTGGGTTTGGATTAGGGCTTGGGTTGGGGTTATGGTTAGGGTTAGTGTTTGGGTTAGGGTTAGGTTTATTCTTTGAGTTACGGTTAGGGTTAGGAAAAGGGTTAGGCTTAGGTTTAGGGTTAGAGTTTGCGTTAGGGTTAGGATTAGGGTTAGGGTTTGTGTTAATGTTTCGGGTTAGGGGTAAGGGGTTAGGTTACGGTTAGGGTTAGGGTTAGGATTAGTGTTTGAGTTAGGGTTTGGTTTAGGGTTAGGGTTAGGGTTAGGGTTAGGGTTAGGGTTAGGGTTAGGGTTTGGGTTAGGGTTAGGGATTGGGTTAGGGTTTGGGTTAGGGTTAGGTTTAGGGTTAGTGTTTGGGATAGGGTTTGGGTAAAGGTTAGGGTTAGGGTTAGGCTTAGGAATAGGGTATGGGTTAGGGTTAGGGTTAGGGTTAGGAATAGGGTTAGGGTTAGGGTTATTGTTAGGGTTTGGGTTAGGGTTAGGTTTAGGTTTTGGGTGAGGGTTAGAGTTAGGGTTAGCGTTTGAGTTAGAGATAGGGTTAGGGTTAGGGTTAGGGTTAGGGTTTGGGTTAGGGGTTAGAGTTAGGGTTTGGGGTAGGTTTGGGTTTAAGGTGAGGGTTAGGGTTAGGGTTAATCATAGGGTGAGGGGTAGGATTTGGGTTAGGGTTAGTGTTATTTTTTGTGTTAGGGTTAAGGGTAGGATAAGGGTTAGGGTTAGGTTTAGGGTCAGGGTTTGTGTTAGGGTTAGGGTTAGGGTTTGAGTTAGGGTTAGGGATAGGGTTAGGGTTAGGGTTAGGGTTAGGTTTAGGGTTAGGGTTTGGTTTAAGGTTAGGGTTAGGGTTAGGGTTAGGGTTAGGGTTAGGATTTGCGTTAGGGTTTAGGCTTAGGGTTTGGGTTAAGGTTAGGTTTAGCGTTAGGGTTAGGAATAGGGTTAGGGTTAGGGTTTGGGTTAGGGTTAGGGTTAGAATTAGGGTTTGGGTTAGGGTTCGGGTTAAGGTTAGTTTTTCGGTGAGGGTTAGGTTTAGGATTAGGGTTAGGGTTAGGTTTAGGGTTAGGGTTTGGGTTAGGGTTAGTGTTTTTGTTAGGGTTAGGATTAGGGTTAGGGTTAGGGTTTGGTTTAGGTTTAGTGTTATTTTTTGTGTTAGTGTTAGGGTTAAGGTTAGTGTTAGGGTTAGGGTTTGGATTAGGGTTATGGTTTGGGTTAGGGTTTGGGTTAGGGTTAGGTTTAGGGTTAGTGTTTGGGATAGGGTTTGGGTAAAGTTTAGGGTTAGGGTTAGGGTTACGAATAGGGTAAGGTTTAGGGTTAGGGTTAGGGTTAGGAATAGGGTTAGGGTTAGGGTTATTGTTAGGGTTTGGGTTAGGGTTAGGTTAAGGTTTTGGGTTAGGGTTAGAGTTAGGGTTAGGGTTTGAGTTAGGGTTAGAGTTAAGGTTAGGGTTAGTGTTTGGGTTAGTGTTTGGGTTAGGGTTAGGGTTAGGTTTAGGGTTTGGGTTAGGGTTAGTGTTATTTTTGGGGTTAGGGTTAAGGGTAGGATAAGGGTTAGGGTTAGGTTTAGGGTTAGGGTTTGGGTTAGAGTTAGGGTTAGGGTTTGAGTTAGGGTTAGGGATAGGGTTAGGGTTAGGGTTAGATTTAGGATTAGAGTTAGTGTTAGGGTTTTGGTTTGGGTTAGGGTTAGGGTTAGGGTTTGGGTTAGGTTTAGTGTTATTTTTTCTGTTAGTGTTAGGGTTAGGGTTAGTGTTAGGGTTGGTGTTTGGGTTAGGGTTATGGTTTGGGTTAGGGTTTCGTTTACGGTTAGGTTTAGGTTTAGTGTTTGGGTTAGGGATTGGGTAAAGGTTAGGGTTAGGGTTAGGGTTAGGAATAGGGTTAGGGTTAGTGTTATTGTTAGGGTTTGGGTTAGGGTTAGGTTTAGGTTTTGGGTTAGGGTTAGAGTTAAGGTTAGGGTTTGAGTTAGGGTTAAGGTTAAGGTTAGGGTTGGGTTTGGGTTAGGGTTTAGGGTTAGGGTTTGGGTTAGGTTTTGGGTTAAGGTTAGGGTTAGGGTTAGGGTTAGGAATAGGGTTAGGGTAGGGTTTGGGTTAGGGTTAGTTTTAGGGTTAGTATTTGGGTTAGGGATAGGGTTAGATTGTGTTTTTGGTTTAGGGTTAGGTTTAGGATTATGGTTAGGATTCGGTTTCGGGTTAGGGTTTGGGTTAGGGTTAGGGTTTGGGTTGGGGTTAGGGTTAGGGTTAGGGTTTGGGTTAGGGTTAGGGTTATTTTTTGGGTTAGGGTTAGGGTTAGGTTTAGGGTTAGAGTTTGCATTAGGGTTAGGTTTAGGGTTAGGGTTTGAGTTAGGGTTTGTTTTAGGGTTAGGGTTAGGGTTAGGGGTTGGGTATTGGTTAGGGTTAGGGTTAGGATTAGGGTTAGGGTTAGAGTTAGGATTAGGGTTAGGTTTAAGTTTTGGGTTAGGGTTAGGGTAATGGTTAGGAGTAGGGTTAGGTTTAGGATTAGAGTAAGATTTAGGCTTTTGGTAAGGGTTAGGTTTAGGGTTAGGTTTTGGGTTAGTGTTTGGTTTACTGTTAGTGTTAGGGTTAGTGTTTGGGTTAGTGTTAGTGTTAGGGTTAGGGTTTGGGTTAGCGTTAGTGTTAGTGTTAGGGTTGGGCTTAGGTTTAGGGTTTGAGTCAGGGTTAACGTTAAGGTAAGGATTAGGATTACGGTTAGGGTTATGGTTTGGGTTAGGGTTAGGGTTAGGGTAAGGTTGAATTTTTGGGTAGGGTTAGTGTTAGGTTTAGAATTAGGGTTTGGGTTAGGGTTAGGATTAGGATTAGGTTTAGGGTTAGGGTTTTGGTTAGGGTTAGGTTTAGGGTTAGGGTTTGGGTTACGGTTAGGTTTAGGGTTAGGGTTTGGTTAGGGTTTGGTTTAAGGTTAGGGTTAGGTTTAGTGTTAGGAATAGGTTTAGGGTTAGGGTTAGGATTAGGGTTAGGGTTAGGGTTATTGTTAGGGTTTGGGTTAGGGTTTGGGTTAAGGTTAGGGTGAGGGTTAGGATTAAGGTTTGCGTTAGGGTTTAGGGTTAGGGTTTGGGTTAGGGTTTGGTTTAAGGTTAGGTTTAGCGTTATGGTTAGGAATAGGGTTAGGGTTAGGGTAAGGGTTAGAATTAGGGTTTGGGTTAGGGTTCGGGTTAGGGTCAGTTTTTGGGTTAGGGTTAGGGTTAGGTTTAGGGTTAGGGTTTGGGTTTGCGTTAGGGTTAGTGTTTGGCTTAGGGTTAGGGTTAGGGTTAGGGTTTGGGTTAGGGTTAGTGTTATTTTTTGGGTTAGGGTTAAGGGTAGGATAAGGATTAGGGTTAGGTTTAGGGTTAGGGTTTGGGTTAGGGTTAGGGTAAGGGTTTGTGTTAGGGTTAGGGTTAGTGTTAGGGTTAGGGTTAGGGTTAGGGTTAGGTTTAGGATTAGAGTTAGGGTTAGGGTTTTGGTTTGGGTTAGGGTTAGGGTTAGGGTTTGGGTTTGGTTTAGTGTTATTTTTTGGGTTAATGTTAGGGTTAGGGTTAGTGTTAGGGTTGGGGTTTGGGTTACGGTTATGGTTAGGGTTAGGGTTTGGGTTTGGTTTAGTGTTATTTTTTGGGTTAATGTTAGGGTTAGGGTTAGTGTTAGGGTTGGGGTTTGAGTTAGGGTTATGGTTTGGGTTAGGGTTTGTGTTAGGGTTAGGTTTAGGGTTAGTGTTTGGGATAGGGTTTGGGTAAAGGTTAGGGTTAGGGTAGGGTTAGGAATAGGGTAAGGGTTAGGGTTAGGTTTAGGGTTAGGAATAGGGTTAGGGTTAGAGTTAGGTTTAGGGTTTGAGTTAGAGTTAGGGTTAAGGTTACGGTTAGGGTTTGGGTTAGGGTTTAGGGTTAGGGTTTGGGTTAGGTTTTGGGTTAAGGTTATGGTTAGGGTTAGGAATAGCGTTAGGGTTAGGGTTTGGGTTAGGGTTAGTTTTAGGGTTAGGGTTTGGGTTACGGTTAGGATTAGGGTTAGGGTTAGGATTAGAGTTAGGTTCAGGCTTTTGGTAAGGGTTAGGGTTGGGGTTAGGTTTTGGGTTAGTGTTAGGGTTACTGTTAGTGTTAGGGTTAGGGTTTGATTTAGGGTTAGTGTTAGGTTTAGGATTAGGGTTAGCGTTAGTGTTAGTGTTAGGGTTGGGCTTACGTTTAGGGTTTGAGTCAGGGTTAACGTTAAGGTAAGGATTAGGATTACGGTTAGGGTTAGGGTTTGGGTTAGGGTTAGGGTTAGGGTTAGTGTTAGGGTTACTGTTTGTGTTAGGGTTAGGTTTAGGATTTGATTTGGGTAGTGTTAAGGTTAGGGTTAATGTTAAGTTTAGGGTTTGGGTTTGGGTTAGGATTAGGGTTAGGGTTACGATTAGGGTTAAGTTTTGGGTTTGGGTTTGGGTTAGGTTTAGGGTTAGCATTAGGGTTAGGGTTAGGTTTACGGTTAGTGTTAGGTTTAGGGTTTGGGTTAAGGTTAGGGTTAGGGTTATTGTTTGGGTTACGGTTAGGGTTAGGGTTAGGGTTTGGGTTAAGGTTAGGGTTAGTTTTTGGGTTAGGGTTAGGGTTAGGATTAGGGTAGGTTTAGGTTTAGGGTTAGGGTTTGCATTAGGGTTAGGGTTAGGGTTACGGTTTGAGTTAGGGTTAGGGTTAGGGTTTAGGTTAGGGTTAGGGTTAGGAATAGGGTTAGGGTTAGGGTTATTGTTAGGGTTTGGGTTAGGGTTTGGGTTAGGATTAGGATTAGGGTTAGAGTTAGGTTTTGGGTTAGGGTTAGGTTTTGGGTTAGGGTTTGGTTTAGGGTTAGGTTTAAGTTTAGGGTTTGCGTTAGGGTTTGGGTTAAGGTTAGGTTTAGCGTTAGGGTTAGGGTTAGGGTTAGGGTTAGGAATAGGGTTAGGGTTAGGATTTGGGTTAGGGTTAGTGTTATTTTTTGGGTTAGGGTTAAGGGTAGGATAAGGGTTAGGGTTAGGTTTAGGGTCAGGGTTTGTGGTAGGGGTGGGGGTGGGGTTTGAGGTTGGGGTAGGAATTGGGTTAGGGTTAGGGTTAGGGTTAGGTTTAGGGTTAGGGTTTGTTTTAAGGTTAGGGTTAGGGTTAGGGTTAGAGTTAGGATTTGCGTTAGGGTTTAGGCTTAGGGTTTGGGTTAAGGTTAGGTTTAGCGTTAGGGTTAGGAATAGGGTTAGGGTTAGGGTTTGGGTTAGGGTTAGGGTTAGAATTTGGGTTTGGGTTAAGGTTCGGGTTAAGGTTAGTTTTTCGGTTAGGGTTAGGTTTAGGATTAGGGTTAGGGTTAGGTTTAGGGTTAGGGTTTGTGTTAGAGTTAGTGTTTTTGTTAGGGTTAGGATTAGGGTTAGGGTTAGGGTTTGGTTTAGGTTTAGTGTTATTTTTTGTGTTAGTGTTAGGGTTAAGGTTAGTGTTAGGGTTAGGGTTTGGATTAGGGTTATGGTTTGGGTTAGGGTTTGGGTTAGGGTTAGGTTTAGGGTTAGTGTTTGGGATAGGGTTTGGGTAAAGTTTAGGGTTAGGGTTAGGGTTACGAATAGGGTAAGGTTTAGGGTTAGGGTTAGGGTTAGGAATAGGGTTAGGGTTAGGGTTATTGTTAGGGTTTGGGTTAGGGTTAGGTTAAGGTTTTGGGATAGGGTTAGAGTTAGGGTTAGGGTTTGAGTTAGGGTTAGAGTTAAGGTTAGGGTTAGTGTTTGGGTTAGTGTTTGGGTTAGGGTTAGGGTTAGGTTTAGGGTTTGGGTTAGGGTTAGTGTTATTTTTTGGGTTAGGGTTAAGGGTAGGATAAGGGTTAGGGTTAGGTTTAGGGTTAGGGTTTGGGTTAGGGTTACGTTTAGGGTTTGAGTTAGGGTTAAGGTTAAGGTTAGGGTTGGGTTTGGGTTAGGGTTTAGGGTTAGGGTTTGGGTTAGGTTTTGGGTTAAGGTTAGGGTTAGGGTTAGGGTTAGGAATAGGGTTAGGGTAGGGTTTGGGTTAGGGTTAGTTTTAGGGTTAGTATTTGGGTTAGGGATAGGGTTAGATTGTGTTTTTGGGTTAGGGTTAAGTTTAGGATTACGGTTAGGATTCGGTTTCGGGTTAGGGTTTGGGTTAGGGTTAGGGTTTGGGTTGGGGTTAGGGTTAGGGTTAGGGTTTGGGTTAGGGTTAGGGTTATTTTTTGGGTTAGGGTTAGGGTTAGGTTTAGGGTTAGAGTTTGCATTAGGGTTAGGTTTAGGGTTAGGGTTTGTTTTAGGGTTAGGGTTAGGGTTAGGGGTTGGGTATTGGTTAGGGTTAGGGTTAGGATTAGGGTTAGGGTTAGAGTTAGGATTAGGGTTAGGTTTAAGTTTTGGGTTAGGGTTAGGATTATGGTTAGGATTAGGGTTAGGGTTAGGATTAGAGTTAGATTTAGGCTTTTGGTAAGGGTTAGGGTTAGGGTTCGGTTTTGGGTTAGTGTTTGGGTTAGTGTTAGTGTTAGGGTTAGTGTTTGGGTTAGTGTTAGTGTTAGGGTTAGAGTTTGGGTTAGCGTTAGTGTTAGTGTTAGGGTTGGGCTTAGGTTTAGGGTTTGAGTCAGGGTTAACGTTAAGGTAAGGATTAGGATTACGGTTAGGGTTATGGTTTGGGTTAGGGTTAGGGTTAGGGTAAGGTTGAATTTTTGGGTAGGGTTAGGGTTAGGTTTAGAATTAGGGTTTGGGTTAGGGTTAGGATTAGGATTAGGTTTAAGGTTAGGGTTTTGGTTAGGGTTAGGTTTAGGGTTAGGGTTTGGGTTACGGTTAGGTTTAGGGTTAGGGTTTGGTTAGGGTTTGGTTTAAGGTTAGGGTTAGGGTTAGTGTTAGGAATAGGGTTAGGGTTAGGGTTAGGGTTAGGATTAGGAATAGGGTTAGGGTTAGGGTTATTGTTAGGGTTTGGGTTAGGGTTTGGGTTCGGGTTAGGTTTAGGTTTTGGGTTAGTGTTAGAGTTAGGGTTAGGGTTTGAGTTAGGGTTGGGGTTAGGGTTAGGGTTTGGGTTAAGGTTAGGGTGAGGGTTAGGATTAAGGTTTGCGTTAGGGTTTAGCGTTAGGGTTTGGGTTAGGGTTTGGTTTAAGGTTAGGTTTAGCGTTATGGTTAGGAATAGGGTTAGGGTTAGGGTAAGGGTTAAAATTAGGGTTTGGGTTAGGGTTCGGGTTAGGGTCAGTTTTTGGGTTAGGGTTAGGGTTAGGATTAGGGTTAGGGTTAGGTTTAGGGTTAGGGTTTGGGTTTGCGTTAGGGTTAGTGTTTGGCTTAGGGTTAGGGTTAGGGTTAGGGTTTGGGTTAGGGTTAGTGTTATTTTTTGGGTTAGGGTTAAGGGTAGGATAAGGATTAGGGTTAGGTT
The DNA here is from genome assembly GCA_035773235.1 of Eospalax fontanierii. Lineage (NCBI taxonomy): Eukaryota > Metazoa > Chordata > Mammalia > Rodentia > Spalacidae > Eospalax > Eospalax fontanierii. Next base: position 6,066,339 of record CM069541.1, read on the forward strand.
TAGGGTTAGGGTTTGGGTTAGGGTTAGGGTTAGGGTTAGGGTTTGAGTTAAGGTTAGGGATAGTGTTAGGGTTAGGGTTAGGGTTAGGGTTAGGTTTAGGATTAGAGTTAGGGTTAGGGTTTGGGTTTGGATTAGGGCTTGGGTTGGGGTTATGGTTAGGGTTAGTGTTTGGGTTAGGGTTAGGTTTATTCTTTGAGTTACGGTTAGGGTTAGGAAAAGGGTTAGGCTTAGGTTTAGGGTTAGAGTTTGCGTTAGGGTTAGGATTAGGGTTAGGGTTTGTGTTAATGTTTCGGGTTAGGGGTAAGGGGTTAGGTTACGGTTAGGGTTAGGGTTAGGATTAGTGTTTGAGTTAGGGTTTGGTTTAGGGTTAGGGTTAGGGTTAGGGTTAGGGTTAGGGTTAGGGTTAGGGTTTGGGTTAGGGTTAGGGATTGGGTTAGGGTTTGGGTTAGGGTTAGGTTTAGGGTTAGTGTTTGGGATAGGGTTTGGGTAAAGGTTAGGGTTAGGGTTAGGCTTAGGAATAGGGTATGGGTTAGGGTTAGGGTTAGGGTTAGGAATAGGGTTAGGGTTAGGGTTATTGTTAGGGTTTGGGTTAGGGTTAGGTTTAGGTTTTGGGTGAGGGTTAGAGTTAGGGTTAGCGTTTGAGTTAGGGTTAGAGTTAAGGTTAGGGTTAGGGTTTGGGTTAGGGTTTAGAGTTAGGGTTTGGGTTAGGTTTTGGTTTAAGGTTAGGGTTAGGGTTAGAGTTAAGCATAGGGTTAGGGTTAGGATTTGGGTTAGGGTTAGTGTTATTTTTTGTGTTAGGGTTAAGGGTAGGATAAGGGTTAGGGTTAGGTTTAGGGTCAGGGTTTGTGTTAGGGTTAGGGTTAGGGTTTGAGTTAGGGTTAGGGATAGGGTTAGGGTTAGGGTTAGGGTTAGGTTTAGGGTTAGGGTTTGGTTTAAGGTTAGGGTTAGGGTTAGGGTTAGGGTTAGGGTTAGGATTTGCGTTAGGGTTTAGGCTTAGGGTTTGGGTTAAGGTTAGGTTTAGCGTTAGGGTTAGGAATAGGGTTAGGGTTAGGGTTTGGGTTAGGGTTAGGGTTAGAATTAGGGTTTGGGTTAGGGTTCGGGTTAAGGTTAGTTTTTCGGTGAGGGTTAGGTTTAGGATTAGGGTTAGGGTTAGGTTTAGGGTTAGGGTTTGGGTTAGGGTTAGTGTTTTTGTTAGGGTTAGGATTAGGGTTAGGGTTAGGGTTTGGTTTAGGTTTAGTGTTATTTTTTGTGTTACTGTTAGGGTTAAGGTTAGTGTTAGGGTTAGGGTTTGGATTAGGGTTATGGTTTGGGTTAGGGTTTGGGTTAGGGTTAGGTTTAGGGTTAGTGTTTGGGATAGGGTTTGGGTAAAGTTTAGGGTTAGGGTTAGGGTTACGAATAGGGTAAGGTTTAGGGTTAGGGTTAGGGTTAGGAATAGGGTTAGGGTTAGGGTTATTGTTAGGGTTTGGGTTAGGGTTAGGTTAAGGTTTTGGGTTAGGGTTAGAGTTAGGGTTAGGGTTTGAGTTAGGGTTAGAGTTAAGGTTAGGGTTAGTGTTTGGGTTAGTGTTTGGGTTAGGGTTAGGGTTAGGTTTAGGGTTTGGGTTAGGGTTAGTGTTATTTTTGGGGTTAGGGTTAAGGGTAGGATAAGGGTTAGGGTTAGGTTTAGGGTTAGGGTTTGGGTTAGAGTTAGGGTTAGGGTTTGAGTTAGGGTTAGGGATAGGGTTAGGGTTAGGGTTAGATTTAGGATTAGAGTTAGTGTTAGGGTTTTGGTTTGGGTTAGGGTTAGGGTTAGGGTTTGGGTTAGGTTTAGTGTTATTTTTTCTGTTAGTGTTAGGGTTAGGGTTAGTGTTAGGGTTGGTGTTTGGGTTAGGGTTATGGTTTGGGTTAGGGTTTCGTTTACGGTTAGGTTTAGGTTTAGTGTTTGGGTTAGGGATTGGGTAAAGGTTAGGGTTAGGGTTAGGGTTAGGAATAGGGTTAGGGTTAGTGTTATTGTTAGGGTTTGGGTTAGGGTTAGGTTTAGGTTTTGGGTTAGGGTTAGAGTTAAGGTTAGGGTTTGAGTTAGGGTTAAGGTTAAGGTTAGGGTTGGGTTTGGGTTAGGGTTTAGGGTTAGGGTTTGGGTTAGGTTTTGGGTTAAGGTTAGGGTTAGGGTTAGGGTTAGGAATAGGGTTAGGGTAGGGTTTGGGTTAGGGTTAGTTTTAGGGTTAGTATTTGGGTTAGGGATAGGGTTAGATTGTGTTTTTGGTTTAGGGTTAGGTTTAGGATTATGGTTAGGATTCGGTTTCGGGTTAGGGTTTGGGTTAGGGTTAGGGTTTGGGTTGGGGTTAGGGTTAGGGTTAGGGTTTGGGTTAGGGTTAGGGTTATTTTTTGGGTTAGGGTTAGGGTTAGGTTTAGGGTTAGAGTTTGCATTAGGGTTAGGTTTAGGGTTAGGGTTTGAGTTAGGGTTTGTTTTAGGGTTAGGGTTAGGGTTAGGGGTTGGGTATTGGTTAGGGTTAGGGTTAGGATTAGGGTTAGGGTTAGAGTTAGGATTAGGGTTAGGTTTAAGTTTTGGGTTAGGGTTAGGGTTATGGTTAGGATTAGGGTTAGGTTTAGGATTAGAGTTAGATTTAGGCTTTTGGTAAGGGTTAGGTTTAGGGTTAGGTTTTGGGTTAGTGTTTGGTTTACTGTTAGTGTTAGGGTTAGTGTTTGGGTTAGTGTTAGTGTTAGGGTTAGGGTTTGGGTTAGCGTTAGTGTTAGTGTTAGGGTTGGGCTTAGGTTTAGGGTTTGAGTCAGGGTTAACGTTAAGGTAAGGATTAGGATTACGGTTAGGGTTATGGTTTGGGTTAGGGTTAGGGTTAGGGTAAGGTTGAATTTTTGGGTAGGGTTAGGGTTAGGTTTAGAATTAGGGTTTGGGTTAGGGTTAGGATTAGGATTAGGTTTAGGGTTAGGGTTTTGGTTAGGGTTAGGTTTAGGGTTAGGGTTTGGGTTACGGTTAGGTTTAGGGTTAGGGTTTGGTTAGGGTTTGGTTTAAGGTTAGGGTTAGGTTTAGTGTTAGGAATAGGTTTAGGGTTAGGGTTAGGGTTAGGGTTAGGGTTAGGGTTATTGTTAGGGTTTGGGTTAGGGTTTGGGTTAAGGTTAGGGTGAGGGTTAGGATTAAGGTTTGCGTTAGGGTTTAGGGTTAGGGTTTGGGTTAGGGTTTGGTTTAAGGTTAGGTTTAGCGTTATGGTTAGGAATAGGGTTAGGGTTAGGGTAAGGGTTAGAATTAGGGTTTGGGTTAGGGTTCGGGTTAGGGTCAGTTTTTGGGTTAGGGTTAGGGTTAGGATTAGGGTTAGGGTTAGGTTTAGGGTTAGGGTTTGGGTTTGCGTTAGGGTTAGTGTTTGGCTTAGGGTTAGGGTTAGGGTTAGGGTTTGGGTTAGGGTTAGTGTTATTTTTTGGGTTAGGGTTAAGGGTAGGATAAGGGTTAGGGATAGGTTTAGGGTTAGGGTTTTGGTTAGGGTTAGGGTTAGGGTTTGAGTTAGGGTTAGGGATAGTGTTAGGGTTAGGGTTAGGGTTAGGGTTAGGTTTAGGATTAGAGTTAGGGTTAGGGTTTTGGTTTGGGTCAGGGTTAGGATTAGGGTTTGGGTTTTGTTTAGTGTTATTTTTTGGGTTAAGGTTAGGGTTAGGGTTAGTGTTAGGGTTGGGGTTTGGGTTAGGGTTATGGTTAGGGTTAGGGTTTGGGTTTGGTTTAGTGTTATTTTTTGGGTTAATGTTAGGGTTAGGGTTAGTGTTAGGGTTGGGGTTTGAGTTAGGGTTATGGTTTGGGTTAGGGTTTGTGTTAGGGTTAGGTTTAGGGTTAGTGTTTGGGATAGGGTTTGGGTAAAGGTTAGGGTTAGGGTAGGGTTGGGAAGAGGGTAGGGGTTGGGGTAAGGTTTAGGGTTAGGAATAGGGTTAGGGTTAGAGAAAGGTTTAGGGATTGAGTTAGAGTTAGGGTTAAGGTTACGGTTAGGGTTTGGGTTAGGGTTTAGGGTTAGGGTTTGGGTTAGGTTTTGGGTTAAGGTTATGGTTAGGGTTAGGAATAGCGTTAGGGTTAGGGTTTGGGTTAGGGTTAGTTTTAGGGTTAGGGTTTGGGTTACGGTTAGGATTAGGGTTAGGGTTAGGATTAGAGTTAGGTTCAGGCTTTTGGTAAGGGTTAGGGTTGGGGTTAGGTTTTGGGTTAGTGTTAGGGTTACTGTTAGTGTTAGGGTTAGGGTTTGATTTAGGGTTAGTGTTAGGTTTAGGATTAGGGTTAGCGTTAGTGTTAGTGTTAGGGTTGGGCTTAGGTTTAGGGTTTGAGTCAGGGTTAACGTTAAGGTAAGGATTAGGATTACGGTTAGGGTTAGGGTTTGGGTTAGGGTTAGGGTTAGGGTTAGTGTTAGGGTTAGGGTTTGTGTTAGGGTTAGGTTTAGGATTTGATTTGGGTAGTGTTAAGGTTAGGGTTAATGTTAAGTTTAGGGTTTGGGTTTGGGTTAGGATTAGGGTTAGGGTTACGATTAGGGTTAAGTTTTGGGTTTGGGTTTGGGTTAGGTTTAGGGTTAGCATTAGGGTTAGGGTTAGGTTTACGGTTAGTGTTAGGTTTAGGGTTTGGGTTAAGGTTAGGGTTAGGGTTATTGTTTGGGTTACGGTTAGGGTTAGGGTTAGGGTTTGGGTTAAGGTTAGGGTTAGTTTTTGGGTTAGGGTTAGGGTTAGGATTAGGGTAGGTTTAGGTTTAGGGTTAGGGTTTGCATTAGGGTTAGGGTTAGGGTTACGGTTTGAGTTAGGGTTAGGGTTAGGGTTTAGGTTAGGGTTAGGGTTAGGAATAGGGTTAGGGTTAGGGTTATTGTTAGGGTTTGGGTTAGGGTTTGGGTTAGGATTAGGATTAGGGTTAGAGTTAGGTTTTGGGTTAGGGTTAGGTTTTGGGTTAGGGTTTGGTTTAGGGTTAGGTTTAAGTTTAGGGTTTGCGTTAGGGTTTGGGTTAAGGTTAGGTTTAGCGTTAGGGTTAGGGTTAGGGTTAGGATTAGGAATAGGGTTAGGGTTAGGATTTGGGTTAGGGTTAGTGTTATTTTTTGGGTTAGGGTTAAGGGTAGGATAAGGGTTAGGGTTAGGTTTAGGGTCAGGGTTTGTGTTAGGGTTAGGGTTAGGGTTTGAGTTAGGGTTAGGGATAGGGTTAGGGTTAGGGTTAGGGTTAGGTTTAGGGTTAGGGTTTGTTTTAAGGTTAGGGTTAGGGTTAGGGTTAGGGTTAGGATTTGCGTTAGGGTTTAGGCTTAGGGTTTGGGTTAAGGTTAGGTTTAGCGTTAGGGTTAGGAATAGGGTTAGGGTTAGGGTTTGGGTTAGGGTTAGGGTTAGAATTTGGGTTTGGGTTAAGGTTCGGGTTAAGGTTAGTTTTTCGGTTAGGGTTAGGTTTAGGATTAGGGTTAGGGTTAGGTTTAGGGTTAGGGTTTGTGTTAGGGTTAGTGTTTTTGTTAGGGTTAGGATTAGGGTTAGGGTTAGGGTTTGGTTTAGGTTTAGTGTTATTTTTTGTGTTAGTGTTAGGGTTAAGGTTAGTGTTAGGGTTAGGGTTTGGATTAGGGTTATGGTTTGGGTTAGGGTTTGGGTTAGGGTTAGGTTTAGGGTTAGTGTTTGGGATAGGGTTTGGGTAAAGTTTAGGGTTAGGGTTAGGGTTACGAATAGGGTAAGGTTTAGGGTTAGGGTTAGGGTTAGGAATAGGGTTAGGGTTAGGGTTATTGTTAGGGTTTGGGTTAGGGTTAGGTTAAGGTTTTGGGTTAGGGTTAGAGTTAGGGTTAGGGTTTGAGTTAGGGTTAGAGTTAAGGTTAGGGTTAGTGTTTGGGTTAGTGTTTGGGTTAGGGTTAGGGTTAGGTTTAGGGTTTGCGCTAGGGTTAGTGTTATTTTTTGGGTTAGGGTTAAGGGTAGCATAAGGGTTAGGACTAGGTTTAGGGTTAGGGTTTGGGTTAGGGTTACGTTTAGGGTCTGAGTTAGGGTTAAGGTTAAGGTTAGGGTTGGGTTTGGGCTAGGGTTTAGGGTTAGGGTTTGGGTTAGGTTTTGGGTTAAGGTTAGGGTTAGGGTTAGGGTTAGGAATAGGGTTAGGGTAGGGTTTGGGTTAGGGTTAGTTTTAGGGTTAGTATTTGGGTTAGGGATAGGGTTAGATTGTGTTTTTGGGTTAGGGTTAAGTTTAGGATTACGGTTAGGATTCGGTTTCGGGTTAGGGTTTGGGTTAGGGTTAGGGTTTGGGTTGGGGTTAGGGTTAGGGTTAGGGTTTGGGTTAGGGTTAGGGTTATTTTTTGGGTTAGGGTTAGGGTTAGGTTTAGGGTTAGAGTTTGCATTAGGGTTAGGTTTAGGGTTAGGGTTTGTTTTAGGGTTAGGGTTAGGGTTAGGGGTTGGGTATTGGTTAGGGTTAGGGTTAGGATTAGGGTTAGGGTTAGAGTTAGGATTAAGGTTAGGTTTAAGTTTTGGGTTAGGGTTACGGTTATGGTTAGGATTAGGGTTAGGGTTAGGATTAGAGTTAGATTTAGGCTTTTGGTAAGGGTTAGGGTTAGGGTTAGATTTTGGGTTAGTGTTTGGGTTAGTGTTAGTGTTAGGGTTAGTGTTTGGGTTAGTGTTAGTGTTAGGGTTAGGGTTTGGGTTAGCGTTAGGGTTAGTGTTAGGGTTGGGCTTAGGTTTAGGGTTGAGTCAGGGTTAACGTTAAGGTAAGGATTAGGATTACGGTTAGGGTTATGGTTTGGGTTAGGTTTAGGGTTAGGGTAAGGTTGAATTTTTGGGTAGGGTTAGGGTTAGGTTTAGAATTAGGGTTTGGGTTAGAGTTAGGATTAGGATTAGGTTTAGGGTTAGGGTTTTGGTTAGGGTTAGGTTTAGGGTTAGGGTTTGGGTTACGGTTAGGTTTTGGGTTAGGGTTTGGTTAGGGTTTGGTTTAAGGTTAGGGTTAGGGTTAGTGTTAGGAATAGGGTTAGGGTTAGGGTTAGGGTTAGGGTTAGGAAAAGGGTTAGGGTTAGGGTTATTGTTAGGGTTTGGGTTAGGGTTTGGGTTCGGGTTAGGTTTAGGTTTTGGGTTAGTGTTAGAGTTAGGGTTAGGGTTTGAGTTAGGGTTAGGGTTAGGGTTAGGGTTTGGGTTAAGGTTAGGGTGAGGGTTAGGATTAAGGTTTGCGTTAGGGTTTAGGGTTAGGGTTTGGGTTAGGGTTTGGTTTAAGGTTAGGTTTAGCGTTATGGTTGGGAATAGGGTTAGGGTTAGGGTAAGGGTTAGAATTAGGGTTTGGGTTAGGGTTCGGGTTAGGGTCAGTTTTTGGGTTAGGGTTAGGGTTAGGATTAGGGTTAGGGTTAGGTTTAGGGTTAGGGTTTGGGTTTGCGTTAGGGTTAGTGTTTGGCTTAGGGTTAGGGTTAGGGTTAGGGTTTGGGTTAGGGTTAGTGTTATTTTTTGGGTTAGGGTTAAGGGTAGGATAAGGATTAGGGTTAGGTTTAGGGTTAGGGTTTGGGTTAGGGTTAGGGTTAGGGTTTGAGTTAGGGTTAGGGATAGTGTTAGGGTTAGGGTTAGGGTTAGGGTTAGGTTTAGGATTAGAGTTAGGGTTAGGGTTTTGGTTTGGGTTAGGGTTAGGGTTAGGGTTTGGGTTTGGTTTAGTGTTATTTTTTGGGTTAATGTTAGGGTTAGGGTTAGTGTTAGGGTTGGGGTTTGGGTTAGGGTTATGTTTTGGGTTAGGGTTTGTGTTAGGGTTAGGTTTAGGGTTAGTGTTTGGGATAGGGTTTGGGTAAAGGTTAGGGTTAGGGTAGGGTTAGGAATAGGGTAAGGGTTAGGGTTCGGTTTAGGGTTAGGAATAGGGTTAGGGGTAGGGTTATTGTTAGGGTTTGGGTTAGGGTTAGAGTTAGGTTTAGGGTTTGAGTTAGGGTTAGGGTTAAGGTTAGGGTTAGGGTTTGGGTTAGGGTTTAGGTTTAGGGTTTGGGTCAGTTTTTGGGTTAAGGTTATGGTTAGGGTTAGGAATAGCGTTAGAGTTAGGGTTTGGGTTAGGGTTAGTTTTAGGGTTAGGGTTTGGGTTAGGGTTAGGGTTAGATTGAGTTTTTGGGTTAGAGTTAGGTTTAGGATTACAGTTTGGATTAGGTGTGGGGTTAGGGTTTGGGTTTGGGTTAGGGCTTGGGTTGGGGTTATGGTTAGGGTTAGTGTTTGTGTTAGGGTTAGGGTTATTCTTTGAGTTAGGGTTAGGGTTAGGAAAAGAGTTAGGGTTAGGGTTAGGGTTAGAGTTTGCGTTAGGGTTAGGATTAGGTTTAGGGTTTGTGTTAATGTTTGGGGTTAGGGGTAACGGGTTAGGTTACGGTTAGGGTTAGGGTTAGGGTTAGTGTTTGAGTTAGGGTTTGATTTAGGGTTAGGGTTAGGATTAGGGTTAGGGTTAGGGTTAGGGTTAGGGTTTGGGGTAGTGTTAGGGTTTGGGTTAGGGTTTGGGTTAGGGTTAGGTTTAGGGTTAGTGTTTGGGATAGGGTTTGGGTAAAGGTTAGGGTTAGGGTTAGGCTTAGGAATAGGGTATGGGTTAGGGTTAGGGTTAAGGTTAGGAATAGGTTTAGGGTTAGGGTTATTGTTAGGGTTTGGGTTAGGGTTAGGTTTAGGTTTTGCGTTAGGGTTAGAGTTAGGGTTAGCGTTTGAGTTAGGGTTAGAGTTAAGGTTAGGGTTAGGGTTTGGGTTAGGGTTTAGAGTTAGGGTTTGGGTTAGGTTTTGGTTTAAGGTTTGGGTTAGGGTTAGGGTTAAGCATAGGGTTAGGGTTAGGATTTGGGTTAGGGTTAGTGTTATTTTTTGGGTTAGGGTTAAGGGTAGGATAAGGCTTAGGGTTAGGTTTAGGGTCAGGTTTTGTGTTAGGGTTAGGGTTAGGGTTTGAGTTAGGGTTAGGGATAGGGTTAGGGTTAGGGTTAGGGTTAGGTTTAGGGTTAGGGTTTGGTTTAAGATTAGGGTTAGGGTTAGGGTTAGGGTTAGGATTTGCGTTAGGGTTTAGGCTTAGGGTTTGGGTTAAGGTTAGGTTTAGCGTTAGGGTTAGGAATAGGGTTAGGGTTAGGGTTTGGGTTAGGGTTAGGGTTAGAAATAGGGTTTGGGTTAGGGTTCGGGTTAAGGTTAGTTTTTCGGTTAGGGTTAGGTTTAGGATTAGGGTTAGGGTTAGGTTTAGGGTTAGGGTTTGGGTTAGGGTTAGTGTTTTTGTTAGGGTTAGGATTAGGGTTAGGGTTAGGGTTTGGTTTAGGTTTAGTGTTATTTTTTGTGTTAGTGTTAGGGTTAAGGTTAGTGTTAGGGTTAGGGTTTGGGTTAGGGTTAGGGTTAGATTGAGTTTTTGAGTTAGGGTTAGGTTTAGGATTACGGTTAGGATTAGGTGCCGGGTTAGGGTTTGGGTTTGGGTTAGGGCTTGGGTTGAGGTTATGGTTAGGATTAGTGTTTGGGTTAGGGTTAGAGTTATTCTTTGAGTTAGGGTTAGGGTTAGGAAAAGGGTTAGGGTTAGGTTTAGGGTTAGAGTTTGCGTTAGGGTTAGGGTTAGTGTTAGGATTTGAGTTAGGGTTTGTTTTAGGGTTAGGGTTCGGGTTAGGGGTTGGGTATGGGTTAGGGTTAGGGTTAGGGTTAGGATTAGGGTTAGGGTTAGAATTAGGATTAGGGTTAGGTTTAGGGTTAGGGTTTCGGTTAGGTTTAAGGTTTGGGTTAGGGTTAGGGTTATGTTTAGGATTAGGGTTAGGGTTAGGATTAGAGTTAGGTTTAGGCTTTTGGTAAGGGTTAGGGTTAGGGTTAGGTTTTGGGTTAGTATTAGGGTTAGTGTTAGTGTTAGGGTTAGGGTTTGTGTTAGGGTTAGTGTTAGGTTTAGGATTAGGGTTAGCGTTAGTGTTAGTGTTAGGGTTGGGCTTAGGTTTAGGGTTTGAGTCAGGGTTATCTTTAAGGTAAGGATTAGGATTACGGTTAGGGTTAGAGTTTGGGTTAGGGTTAGGGTTAGGTTAAGGTTTACTTCTTGGGTTAGGGTTAGGGTAAGGTTTAGGATTAGGGTTTGGGTTAGGGTTAGGATTAGGATTAGGTTTTGGGTTAGGGTTTCGGTTAGGGTTAGGGTTAGGGTTAGTGTTTGGGTTACGGTTAGGTTTAGGGTTAGGGTTTGTGTTAATGTTTGGGGTTAGGGGTAAGGGGTTAGGTTACGGTTAGGGTTAGGGTTAGGGTTAGTGTTTGAGTTAGGGTTTGGTTTAGGGTTAGGGTTAGGGTTAGGGTTTGGGTTAGGGTTAGGGTTAGGGTTTGGGTTAGGGTTAGGGTTAAGTTTAGGGTTAGAGTTTGCATTAGGGTTAGGTTTAGGGTTTGGGTTTGAGTTAGGGTTTGTTTTAGGGTTAGGGTTAGGGTTAGGGGTTGGGTATTGGTTAGGGTTAGGGTTAGGATTAGGGTTAGGGTTAGAGTTAGGATTAGGGTCAGGTTTAAGTTTTGGGTTAGGGTTAGGGTTATGGTTAGGATTAGGGTTAGGGTTAGGATTAGAGTTAGATTTAGGCTTTTGGTAAGGGTTAGGGTTAGGGTTAGGTTTTGGGTTAGTGTTTGGGTTAGTGTTAGTGTTAGGGTTAGTGTTTGGGTTAGTGTTAGTGTTAGGGTTAGGGTTTGGGTTAGCGTTAGTGTTAGTGTTAGGGTTGGGCTTAGGTTTAGGGTTTGAGTCAGGGTTAATGTTAAGGTAAGGATTAGGATTACGGTTAGGGTTATGGTTTGGGTTAGGTTTAGGGTTAGGTTAAGGTTGAATTTTTGGGTAGGGTTAGGGTTAGGTTTAGAATTAGGGTTTGGGTTAGAGTTAGGATTAGGATTAGGTTTAGGGTTAGGGTTTTGGTTAGGGTTAGGTTTAGGGTTAGGGTTTGGGTTACAGTTAGGTTTAGGGTTAGGGTTTGGTTAGGGTTTGGTTTAAGGTTAGGGTTAGGGTTAGTGTTAGGAATAGGGTTAGGGTTAGGGTTAGGGTTAGGGTTAGGAAAAGGGTTAGGGTTAGGGTTATTGTAAGGGTTTGGGTTAGGGTTTGGGTTCGGGTTAGGTTTAGGTTTTGGGTTAGTGTTAGAGTTAGGGTTAGGGTTTGAGTTAGGGTTAGGGTTAGGGTTAGGGTTTGGGTTAAGGTTAGGGTGAGGGTTAGGATTAAGGTTTGCGTTAGGGTTTAGGGTTAGGGTTTGGGTTAGGGTTTGGTTTAAGGTTAGGTTTAGCGTTATGGTTGGGAATAGGGTTAGGGTTAGGGTAAGGGTTAGAATTAGGGTTTGGGTTAGGGTTCGGGTTAGGGTCAGTTTTTGGGTTAGGGTTAGGGTTAGGATTAGGGTTAGGGTTAGGTTTAGGGTTAGGGTTTGGGTTTGCGTTAGGGTTAGTGTTTCGCTTAGGGTTAGGGTTAGGGTTAGGGTTTGGGTTAGGGTTAGTGTTATTTTTTGGGTTAGGGTTAAGGGTAGGATAAGGATTAGGGTTAGGTTTAGGGTTAGGATTTGGGTTAGGGTTAGGGTTAGGGTTTGAGTTAGGGTTAGGGTTAGTGTTAGGGTTAGGGTTAGGGTTAGGGTTAGGTTTAGGATTAGAGTTAGGGTTAGGGTTTTGGTTTGGGTTAGGGTTAGGGTTAGGGTTTGGGTTTGGTTTAGTGTTATTTTTTGGGTTAATGTTAGGGTTAGGGTTAGTGTTAGGGTTGGGGTTTGGGTTAGGGTTATGGTTTGGGTTAGGGTTTGTGTTAGGGTTAGGTTTAGGGTTAGTGTTTGGGATAGGGTTTGGGTAAAGGTTAGGGTTAGGGTAGGGTTAGGAATAGGGTAAGGGTTAGGGTTAGGTTTAGGGTTAGGAATAGGGTTAGGGGTAGGGTTATTGTTAGGGTTTGGGTTAGGGTTAGAGTTAGGTTTAGGGTTTGAGTTAGGGTTAGGGTTAAGGTTAGGGTTAGGGTTTGGGTTAGGGTTTAGGTTTAGGGTTTGGGTCAGTTTTTGGGTTAAGGTTATGGTTAGGGTTAGGAATAGCGTTAGAGTTAGGGTTTGGGTTAGGGTTAGTTTTAGGGTTAGGGTTTGGGTTAGGGTTAGGGTTAGATTGAGTTTTTGGGTTAGAGTTAGGTTTAGGATTACAGTTTGGATTAGGTGTCGGGTTAGGGTTTGGGTTTGGGTTAGGGCTTGGGTTGGGGTTATGGTTAGGGTTAGTGTTTGTGTTAGGGTTAGGGTTATTCTTTGAGTTAGGGTTAGGGTTAGGAAAAGAGTTAGGGTTAGGTTTAGGGTTAGAGTTTGCGTTAGGGTTAGGATTAGGGTTAGGGTTTGTGTTAATGTTTGGGGTTAGGGGTATGGGGTTAGGTTACGCTTAGGGTTAGGGTTAGAGTTAGTGTTTGAGTTAGGGTTTGATTTAGGGTTAGGGTTAGGATTAGGGTTAGGGTTAGGGTTAGGGTTAGGGTTTGGGGTAGGGTTAGGGTTTGGGTTAGGGTTTGGGTTAGGGTTAGGTTTAGGGTTAGTGTTTGGGATAGGGTTTGGGTAAAGGTTAGGGTTAGGGTTAGGCTTAGGAATAGGGTATGGGTTAGGGTTAGGGTTAGGGTTAGGAATAGGGTTAGGGTTAGGGTTATTGTTAGGGTTTGGGTTAGGGTTAGGTTTAGGTTTTGCGTTAGGGTTAGAGTTAGGGTTAGCGTTTGAGTTAGGGTTAGAGTTAAGGTTAGGGTTAGGGTTTGGGTTAGGGTTTAGAGTTAGGGTTTGGGTTAGGTTTTGGTTTAAGGTTTGGGTTAGGGTTAGGGTTAAGCATAGGGTTAGGGTTAGGATTTGGGTTAGGGTTAGTGTTATTTTTTGGGTTAGGGTTAAGGGTAGGATAAGGCTTAGGGTTAGGTTTAGGGTCAGGGTTTGTGTTAGGGTTAGGGTTAGGGTTTGAGTTAGGGTTAGGGATAGGGTTAGGGTTAGGGTTAGGGTTAGGTTTAGGGTTAGGGTTTGGTTTAAGATTAGGGTTAGGGTTAGGGTTAGGGTTAGGATTTGCGTTAGGGTTTAGGCTTAGGGTTTGGGTTAAGGTTAGGTTTAGCGTTAGGGTTAGGAATAGGGTTAGGGTTAGGGTTTCGGTTAGGGTTAGGGTTAGAAATAGGGTTTGGGTTAGGGTTCGGGTTAAGGTTAGTTTTTCGGTTAGGGTTAGGTTTAGGATTAGGGTTAGGGTTAGGTTTAGGGTTAGGGTTTGGGTTAGGGTTAGTGTTTTTGTTAGGGTTAGGATTAGGGTTAGGGTTAGGGTTTGGTTTAGGTTTAGTGTTATTTTTTGTGTTAGTGTTAGGGTTAAGGTTAGTGTTAGGGTTAGGGTTTGGGTTAGGGTTAGGGTTAGATTGAGTTTTTGGGTTAGGGTTAGGTTTAGGATTACGGTTAGGATTAGGTGTCGGGTTAGGGTTTGGGTTTGGGTTAGGGCTTGGGTTGGGGTTATGGTTAGGATTAGTGTTTGGGTTAGGGTTAGGGTTATTCTTTGAGTTAGGGTTAGGGTTAGGAAAAGGGTTAGGGTTAGGTTTAGGGTTAGAGTTTGCGTTAGGGTTAGGGTTAATGTTAGGATTTGAGTTAGGGTTTGTTTTAGGGTTAGGGTTCGGGTTAGGGGTTGGGTATGGGTTAGGGTTAGGGTTAGGGTTAGGATTAGGGTTAGGGTTAGAATTAGGATTAGGGTTAGGTTTAGGGTTAGGGTTTCGGTTAGGTTTAAGGTTTGGGTTAGGGTTAGGGTTATGTTTAGGATTAGGGTTAGGGTTAGGATTAGAGTTAGGTTTAGGCTTTTGGTAAGGGTTAGGGTTAGGGTTAGGTTTTGGGTTAGTATTAGGGTTAGTGTTAGTGTTAGGGTTAGGGTTTGTGTTAGGGTTAGTGTTAGGTTTAGGATTAGGGTTAGCGTTAGTGTTAGTGTTAGGGTTGGGCTTAGGTTTAGGGTTTGAGTCAGGGTTATCTTTAAGGTAAGGATTAGGATTACGGTTAGGGTTAGGGTTTGGGTTAGGGTTAGGGTTAGGTTAAGGTTTACTTCTTGGGTTAGGGTTAGGGTAAGGTTTAGGATTAGGGTTTGGGTTAGGGTTAGGATTAGGATTAGGTTTAGGGTTAGGGTTTCGGTTAGGGTTAGGGTTAGGGTTAGGGTTTGGGTTACGGTTAGGGTTAGGGTTAGGGTTTGTGTTAATGTTTGGGGTTAGGGGTAAGGGGTTAGGTTACGGTTAGGGTTAGGGTTAGGGTTAGTGTTTGAGTTAGGGTTTGGTTTAGGGTTAGGGTTAGGGTTAGGGTTTGGGTTAGGGTTAGGGTTAGGGTTTGGGTTAGGGTTAGGGTTAGGTTTAGGGTTAGATTTTGCATTAGGGTTAGGTTTAGGGTTTGGGTTTGAGTTAGGGTTTGTTTTAGGGTTAGGGTTAGGGTTAGGGGTTGGGTATTGGTTAGGGTTAGGGTTAGGATTAGGGTTAGGGTTAGAGTTAGGATTAGGGTCAGGTTTAAGTTTTGGGTTAGGTTTAGGGTTATGGTTAGGATTAGGGTTAGGGTTAGGATTAGAGTTAGATTTAGGCTTTTGTTAAGGGTTAGGGTTAGGGTTAGGTTTTGGGTTAGTGTTTGGGTTAGTGTTAGTGTTAGGGTTAGTGTTTGGGTTAGTGTTAGTGTTAGGGTTAGGGTTTGGGTTCGCGTTAGTGTTAGTGTTAGGGTTGGGCTTCGGTTTAGGGTTTGAGTCGGGGTTAATGTTCAGGTAAGGATTAGGATTACGGTTAGGGTTATGGTTTGGGTTAGGTTTAGGGTTAGGGTAAGGTTGAATTTTTGGGTAGGTTTAGGGTTAGGTTTAGAATTAGGGTTTGGGTTAGAGTTAGGATTAGGATTAGGTTTAGGGTTAGGGTTTTGGTTAGGGTTAGGTTTAGGGTTAGGGTTTGGGTTACGGTTAGGTTTAGGGTTAGGGTTTGGTTAGGGTTTGGTTTAAGGTTAGGGTTAGGGTTAGTGTTAGGAATAGGGTTAGGGTTAGGGTTAGGGTTAGGGTTAGGAAAAGGGTTAGGGTTAGGGTTATTGTTAGGGTTTGGGTTAGGGTTTGGGTTCGGGTTAGGTTTAGGTTTTGGGTTAGTGTTAGAGTTAGGGTTAGGGTTTGAGTTAGGGTTAGGGTTAGGGTTAGGGTTTGGGTTAAGGTTAGGGTGAGGGTTAGGATTAAGGTTTGCGTTAGGGTTTAGGGTTAGGGTTTGGGTTAGGGTTTGGTTTAAGGTTAGGTTTAGCGTTATGGTTGGGAATAGGGTTAGGGTTAGGGTAAGGGTTAGAATTAGGGTTTGGGTTAGGGTTCGGGTTAGGGTCAGTTTTTGGGTTAGGGTTAGGGTTAGGATTAGGGTTAGGGTTAGGTTTAGGGTTAGGGTTTGGGTTTGCGTTAGGGTTAGTGTTTGGCTTAGGGTTAGGGTTAGGGTTAGGGTTTGGGTTAGGGTTAGTGTTATTTTTTGGGTTAGGGTTAAGGGTAGGATAAGGATTAGGGTTAGGTTTAGGGTTAGGATTTGGGTTAGGGTTAGGGTTAGGATTTGAGTTAGGGTTAGGGTTAGTGTTAGGGTTAGGGTTAGGGTTAGGGTTAGGTTTAGGATTAGAGTTAGGGTTAGGGTTTTGGTTTGGGTTAGGGTTAGGGTTAGGGTTTGGGTTTGGTTTAGTGTTATTTTTTGGGTTAGGCTTAGGGTTAGGGTTAGTGTTAGGGTTGGGGTTTGGGTTAGGGTTATGGTTTGGGTTAGGGTTTGTGTTAGGGTTAGGTTTAGGGTTAGTGTTTGGGATAGGGTTTGGGTAAAGGTTAGGGTTAGGGTAGGGTTAGGAATAGGGTAAGGGTTAGGGTTAGGTTTAGGGTTAGGAATAGGGTTAGGGGTAGGGTTATTGTTAGGGTTTGGGTTAGGGTTAGAGTTAGGTTTAGGGTTTGAGTTAGGGTTAGGGTTAAGGTTAGGGTTAGGGTTTGGGTTAGGGTTTAGGTTTAGGGTTTGGGTTAGGCTTTGGGTTAAGGTTATGGTTAGGGTTAGGAATAGCGTTAGAGTTAGGGTTTGGGTTAGGGTTAGTTTTAGGGTTAGGGTTTGGGTTAGGGTTAGGGTTAGATTGAGTTTTTGGGTTAGAGTTAGGTTTAGGATTACAGTTTGGATTAGGTGTCGGGTTAGGGTTTGGGTTTGGGTTAGGGCTTGGGTTGGGGTTATGGTTAGGGTTAGTGTTTGGGTTAGGGTTAGGGTTATTCTTTGAGTTAGGGTTAGGGTTAGGAAAAGAGTTAGGGTTAGGTTTAGGGTTAGAGTTTGCGTTAGGGTTAGGATTAGGGTTAGGGTTTGTGTTAATGTTTGGGGTTAGGGGTAAGGGGTTAGGTT
>CM069541.1:6087500-6092500 GCA_035773235.1 Eospalax fontanierii
GATAGGGTTTGGGTAAAGGTTAGGGTTAGGGTAGGGTTAGGAATAGGGTAAGGGTTAGGGTTAGGTTTAGGGTTAGGAATAGGGTTAGGGTTAGGGTTATTCTTAGGGTTTGGGTTAGGGTTAGAGTTAGGTTTAGGGTTTGAGTTAGGGTTAGGGTTAAGGTTAGGGTTAGGGTTTGGGTTAGGGTTTAGGTTTAGGGTTTGGGTTAGGTTTTGGGTTAAGGTTATGGTTAGGGTTAGGAATAGCGTTAGAGTTAGGGTTTGGGTTAGGGTTAGTTTTAGGGTTAGGGTTTGGGTTAGGGTTAGGGATAAATTGAGTTTTTGGGTTAGAGTTAGCTTTAGGATTACAGTTTGGATTAGGTGTCGGGTTAGGGTTTGGGTTTGGGTTAGGGCTTGGGTTGGGGTTATGGTTAGGGTTAGTGTTTGGGTTAGGGTTAGGGTTATTCTTTGAGTTAGGGTTAGGGTTAGGAAAAGAGTTAGGGTTAGGTTTAGGGTTAGAGTTTGCGTTAGGGTTAGGATTAGGGTTAGGGTTTGTGTTAATGTTTGGGGTTAGGGGTAAGGGGTTAGGTTACGGTTAGGGTTAGGGTTAGGGTTAGTGTTTGAGTTAGGGTTTGATTTAGGGTTAGGGTTAGGATTAGGGTTAGGGTTAGGGTTAGGGTTTGGGGTAGGGTTAGGGTTTGGTTTAGGGTTTGGGTTAGGGTTAGGTTTAGGGTTAGTGTTTGGGATAGGGTTTGGGTAAAGGTTAGGGTTAGGGTTAGGCTTAGGAATAGGGTATGGGTTAGGGTTAGGGTTAGGGTTAGGAATAGGGTTAGGGTTAGGGTTATTGTTAGGGTTTGGGTTAGGGTTAGGTTTAGGTTTTGGGTTAGGGTTAGAGTTAGGGTTAGAGTTAAGGTTAGGGTTAGGGTTTGGGTTAGGGTTTAGAGTTAGGGTTTGGGTTAGGTTTTGGTTTAAGGTTTGGGTTAGGGTTAGGGTTAAGCATAGGGTTAGGGTTAGGATTTGGGTTAGGGTTAGTGTTATTTTTTGGGTTAGGGTTAAGGGTAGGATAAGGCTTAGGGTTAGGTTTAGGGTCAGGGTTTGTGTTAGGGTTAGGGATAGGGTTTGAGTTAGGGTTAGGGATAGGGTTAGGGTTAGGGTTAGGGTTAGGTTTAGGGTTAGGGTTTGGTTTAAGATTAGGGTTAGGGTTAGGGTTAGGGTTAGGGTTAGGATTTGCGTTAGGGTTTAGGCTTAGGGTTTGGGTTAAGGTTAGGTTTAGCGTTAGGGTTAGGAATAGGGTTAGGGTTAGGGTTTGGGTTAGGGTTAGGGTTAGAAATAGGGTTTGGGTTAGGGTTCGGGTTAAGGTTAGTTTTTCGGTTAGGGTTAGGTTTAGGATTAGGGTTAGGGTTAGGTTTAGGGTTAGGGTTTGGGTTAGGGTGAGTGTTTTTGTTAGAGTTAGGATTAGGGTTAGGGTTAGGGTTTGGTTTAGGTTTAGTGTTATTTTTTGTGTTAGTGTTAGGGTTAAGGTTAGTGTTAGGGTTAGGGTTTGGGTTAGGGTTAGGGTTAGATTGAGTTTTTGAGTTAGGGTTAGGTTTAGGATTACGGTTAGGATTAGGTGTCGGGTTAGGGTTTGGGTTTGGGTTAGGGCTTGGGTTGGGGTTATGGTTAGGATTAGTGTTTGGGTTAGGGTTAGGGTTATTCTTTGAGTTAGGGTTAGAGTTAGGAAAAGGGTTAGGGTTAGGTTTAGGGTTAGAGTTTGCGTTAGGGTTAGGGTTAGTGTTAGGATTTGAGTTAGGGTTTGTTTTAGGGTTAGGGTTCGGGTTAGGGGTTGGGTATGGGTTAGGGTTAGGGGTAGGGTTAGGATTAGGGTTAGGGTTAGAATTAGGATTAGGGTTAGGTTTAGGGTTAGGGTTTCGGTTAGGTTTAAGGTTTGGATTAGGGTTAGGGTTATGTTTAGGATTAGGGTTAGGGTTAGGATTAGAGTTAGGTTTAGGCTTTTGGTAAGGGTTAGGGTTAGGGTTAGGTTATGGGTTAGTATTAGGGTTAGTGTTAGTGTTAGGGTTAGGGTTTGTGTTAGGGTTAGTGTTAGGTTTAGGATTAGGGTTAGCGTTAGTGTTAGTGTTAGGGTTGGGCTTAGGTTTAGGGTTTGAGTCAGGGTTATCTTTAAGGTAAGGATTAGGATTACGGTTAGGGTTAGGGTTTGGGTTAGGGTTAGGGTTAGGTTAAGGTTTACTTCTTGGGTTAGGGTTAGGGTAAGGTTTAGGATTAGGGTTTGGGTTAGGGTTAGGATTAGGATTAGGTTTAGGGTTAGGGTTTCGGTTAGGGTTAGGGTTAGGGTTTGGGTTACGGTTAGGTTTAGGGTTAGGGTTTGGTTTAAGGTTAGGGTTAGGGTTACTGTTAGGAATAGGGTTAGGGTTAGGGTTAGGCTTAGGAATAGGGTTAGGGTTAGGGTTAGGGTTAGGGTTTGGGTTAAGGTTAGGGTGAGGGGTAGGGTTAAGGTTTGCATTAGAGTTTAGGTTTAGGGTTTGGGTTAGGGTTTGGTTTAAGGTTAGGTTTAGGGTTATGGTTAGGAATAGGGTTAGGGTTAGGGTTAGGGTTAGAATTAGGGTTTGGGTTAGGGTTCGGGTTAGGGTTAGTTTTTGGGTTAGGGTTAGGAATAGGGTTAGGGTTAGGGTTAGGGTTAGAATTAGGGTTTGGATGAGGGTTCGGTTTAGGGTTTGTTTTTTGGTTAGGGTTAGGGTTAGGTTTAGGTTTAGGGTTAGGGTATGGATTTGCGTTAGCGTTAGGGTTTGGTTTAGGGTTAGGGTTAGGTTTGGGGTTAGGGTTAGGGTTTGGGTTAGGGTTAGTGTTATTTTTTGGGTTAGGTTTAAGGGTAGGATAAGGGTTAGGGTTAGGTTTAGGGTTAGGGTTTGGGTTAGGGTTAGGTTTAGGGTTTGAGTTAGGATTAGGGATAGGGTTAGGGTTAGGGTTAGGGTTAGGTTTAGGATTAGAGTTAGGGTTAGCGTTTTGGTTTGGGTTAGGCTTAGGGTTAGGGTTTGGGTTAGGGTTAGGGTTAGGTTTTGAGTTTGAGTTAGGTTTAGGTTTAGCGTTAGGGTTAACGTTAGGATTAGTGTTATGGTTTGATTAGGGTTAGGGTAAGAGTTAGCGATAGGGTTAGGGTTTGGTTTAGGGTTAGGGTTAGGGTTAGGGTTAAGTTAACGGTTAGGGTTAGGGTTATGGTTTGGGTTAAGGTTAGGTTTAGGTTTACGGTAAGGAATAGGGTTTGGTTTAGGGTTAGGGTTAGGGTTAGGGTTAAGTTTACGGTTCGAGTTAGGGTTATGGTTTGGGTTAAGTTTAGGGTTAGGGTTAGGGTAAGAAATAGGGTTAGGTTTAGGGTTAGGGTTAGGGTTAGGGTTTTGGTTTGGGTTAGGGTTAGGGTTAGGGTTACGGTTAGGGTTTGAGTTAGTTTTAGGGATAGGGTTAGGGTTAGGGTTAGGGATAGGGTTAGGTTTAGGATTAGAGTTAGGTTTAGGGTTTTGGTTTGGGTTAGGGTTAGGGTTAGGGTTTGGGTTAGGTTTAGTGTTATTTTTTGGGTTAGTGTTAGGGTTCGGGTTTGTGTTAGGGTTAGGGTTTGGGTTAGGGTTATGATTTGGGTTAGGGTTTCTGTTAGGGTTACGTTTAGGGTTAGTGTTTGGGGTCGGTTTTGGGTAAAGTTTAGGGTTAGGGTTAGGGTTAGGAATAGGGTAACGGTTAGGGTTAGGGTTAGGGTTAGTAATAGGCTAAGGGTTAGGGTTATTGTTAGGGTTCGGGTTAGGGTTTTGTTTAGTTTTTGGGTTAGGTTTAGAGTTAGGGTTAGGATTTGAGTTAGGGTTAGTGTTAAGGTTAGGGTTAGGGTTAGGGTTAGGGTTTGGGTTAGGGTTTGGTTTAAGGTTAGGGTTAGGGTTAGTGTGAGGAAAAGGGGTAGGGTTAGGGTTAGGGTTAGGGTTAGGAATAGGGTTAGGGATAGGGTTTGGGTTAGGTTTAGTGTTATTTTTTCTGTTAGTGTTAGGGTTAGGGTTAGAGTTAGGGTTGGTGTTTGGGTTAGGGTTATGGTTTGGGTTAGGGTTTCGTTTAGGGTTAGGTTTAGGGTTAGTGTTTGGGATAGGGATTGGGTAAAGGTTAGGGTTAGGGTTAAGGTTAGGAATATGGTAAGGGTTAGGGTTAGGGTTAGGAATAGGGTTAGGGTTAGTGTTATTGTTAGGGTTTGGGTTAGGGTTAGGTTTAGGTTTTGGGTTAGGGTTAGAGTTAAGGTTAGGGTTTGAGTTAGGGTTAGGGTTAAGGTTAGGGTTGGGTTTGGGTTAGGGTTTAGGGTTAGGGTTTGGGTTAGGTTTTGGGTGAAGGTTAGGGTTAGGGTTAGGGTTAGGAATAGGGTTAGGCATAGGGTTTGTGTTAGGGTTAGGGTTATTTTTTGGGTTAGGGTTATGGTTAGGAAAAGGGTTAGGGTTAGGTTTAGGGTTAGAGTTTGCGTTAGGGTTAGGGTTTGAGTTAGGGTTTGTTTTAGGGTTAGGGTTAGGGTTAGGGGTTGGGTATTGGTTAGGGTTAGGGTTAGGATTAGGGTTAGGGTTAGAGTTAGGATTAGGGTTAGGTTTAAGGTTTGGGTTAGGGTTAGGGTTATGGTTAGGATTAGGGTTAGGGTTAGGATTAGAGTTAGATTTAGGCTTTTGGTAAGGGTTAGGTTTTGGGTTAGTGTTTGGGTTAGTGTTAGTGTTAGGGTTACTGTTTGGGTTAGTGTTAGTGTTAGGGTTAGGGTTTGGGTTAGTGTTAGTGTTAGGGTTAGTGTTTGGGTTAGTGTTAGTGTTAGGGTTAGGGTTTGGGTTAGCGTTAGTGTTAGTGTTATGGTTGGGCTTAGGTTTAGGGTTGAGTCAGGGTTAACGTTAAGGTAAGGATTAGGATTACGGTTAGGGTTATGGTTTGGGTTAGGGTCAGGATTAGGGTTAGGGTTACGATTAGGGTTAAGTTTTGGGTTTGGGTTTGTGTTAGGTTTAGGGTTAGCGTTAGGGTTAGGGTTTG
>CM069541.1:6095000-6097500 GCA_035773235.1 Eospalax fontanierii
TAGGGTTAGGGTTAGGGTTAGGGGTTGGGTATTGGTTAGGGTTAGGGTTAGGATTAGGGTTAGGGTTAGAGTTAGGATTAGGGTCAGGTTTAAGTTTTGGGTTAGGGTTAGGGTTAT
This sequence comes from Eospalax fontanierii, assembly GCA_035773235.1. Lineage (NCBI taxonomy): Eukaryota > Metazoa > Chordata > Mammalia > Rodentia > Spalacidae > Eospalax > Eospalax fontanierii. The sequence continues at coordinate 6,095,118 of CM069541.1, forward strand.
GGTTAGGATTAGGGTTAGGGTTAGGATTAGAGTTAGATTTAGGCTTTTGGTAAGGGTTAGGGTTAGGGTTAGGTTTTGGGTTAGTGTTTGGGTTAGTGTTAGTGTTAGGGTTAGTGTTTGGGTTAGTGTTAGTGTTAGGGTTAGGGTTTGGGTTAGCGTTAGTGTTAGTGTTAGGGTTGGGCTTAGGTTTAGGGTTTGAGTCAGGGTTAACGTTAAGGTAAGGATTAGGATTACGGTTAGGGTTATGGTTTGGGTTAGGTTTAGGGTTAGGGTAAGGTTGAATTTTTGGGTAGGGTTAGGGTTAGGTTTAGAATTAGGGTTTGGGTTAGGGTTAGGATTAGGATTAGGTTTAGGGTTAGGGTTTTGGTTAGGGTTAGTTTTAGGGTTAGGGTTTGGGTTACGGTTAGGTTTAGGGTTAGGGTTTGGTTAGGGTTTGGTTTAAGGTTAGGGTTAGGGTTAGTGTTAGGAATAGGGTTAGGGTTAGGGTTAGGGTTAGGGTTAGGAAAAGGGTTAGGGTTAGGGTTATTGTTAGGGTTTGGGTTAGGGTTTGGGTTCGGGTTAGGTTTAGGTTTTGGGTTAGTGTTAGAGTTAGGGTTAGGGTTTGAGTTAGGGTTAGGGTTAGGGTTAGGGTTTGGGTTAAGGTTAGGGTGAGGGTTAGGATTAAGGTTTGCGTTAGGGTTTAGGGTTAGGGTAAGGGTTAGAATTAGGGTTTGGGTTAGGGTTCGGGTTAGGGTCAGTTTTTGGGTTAGGGTTAGGGTTAGGATTAGGGTTAGGGTTAGGTTTAGGGTTAGGGTTTGGGTTTGCGTTAGGGTTAGTGTTTGGCTTAGGGTTATTGTTAGGGTTAGGGTTTAGGTTAGGGTTAGTGTTATTTTTTGGGTTAGGGTTAAGGGTAGGATAAGGATTAGGGTTAGGTTTAGGGTTAGGGTTTGGGTTAGGGTTAGGGTTAGGGTTTGAGTTAGGGTTAGGGTTAGTGTTAGGGTTAGGGTTAGGGTTAGGGTTAGGTTTAGGATTAGAGTTAGGGTTAGGGTTTTGGTTTGGGTTAGGGTTAGGGTTAGGGTTTGGGTTTGGTTTAGTGTTATTTTTTGGGTTAATGTTAGGGTTAGGGTTAGTGTTAGGGTTGGGGTTTGGGTTAGGGTTATGGTTTGGGTTAGGGTTTGTGTTAGGGTTAGGTTTAGGGTTAGTGTTTGGGATAGGGTTTGGGTAAAGTTTAGGGTTAGGGTAGGGTTAGGAATAGGGTAAGGGTTAGGGTTAGGTTTAGGGTTAGGAATAGGGTTAGGGTTAGGGTTATTGTTAGGGTTTGGGTTAGGGTTAGAGTTAGGTTTAGGGTTTGAGTTAGGGTTAGGGTTAAGGTTAGGGTTAGGGTTTGGGTTAGGGTTTAGGTTTAGGGTTTGGGTTAGGTTTTGGGTTAAGGTTATGGTTAGGGTTAGGAATAGCGTTAGAGTTAGGGTTTGGGTTAGGGTTAGTTTTAGGGTTAGGGTTTGGGTGAGGGTTAGGGTTAGATTGAGTTTTTGGGTTAGAGTTAGGTTTAGGATAACAGTTTGGATTAGGTGTCGGGTTAGGGCATGGGCTTGGGATAGGGCTTGGGTTGGGGATATGGTTAGGGTTAGTGTTTGGATTAGGGTTAGGGTTATTCTTTGAGTTAGGGTTAGGGTTAGGAAAAGAGTTAGGGTTAGGTTTAGGGTTAGAATTTGCGTTAGGGTTAGGATTAGGGTTAGGGTTTGTGTTAATGTTTGGGGTTAGGGGTAAGGGGTTAGGTTACGGTTAGGGTTAGGGTTAGGGTTAGTGTTTGAGTTAGGGTTTGATTTAGGGTTAGGGTTAGGATTAGGGTTAGGGTTAGGGTTAGGGTTTGGGGTAGGGTTAGGGTTTGGGTTAGGGTTAGGTTTAGGGTTAGTGTTTGGGATAGGGTTTGGGAAAAGGTTAGGGTTAGGGTTAGGCTTAGGAATAGGGTATGGGTTAGGGTTAGGGTTAGGGTTAGGAATAGGGTTAGGGTTAGGGTTAGGGTTACTGTTAGGTTTTGGGTTAGGGTTAGGTTTAGGTTTTGGGTTAGGGTTAGAGTTAGGGTTAGCGTTTGAGTTAGGGTTAGAGTTAAGGTTAGGGTTAGGGTTTGGGTTAGGGTTTAGAGTTAGGGTTTGGGTTAGGTTTTGGTTTAAGGTTTGGGTTAGGGTTAGGGTTAAGCATAGGGTTAGGGTTAGGATTTGGGTTAGGGTAAGTGTTATTTTTTGGGTTAGGGTTAAGGGTAGGATAAGGCTTAGCGTTAGGTTTAGGGTCAGGGTTTGTGTTAGGGTTAGGGTTAGGGTTTGAGTTAGGGTTAGGGATAGGGTTAGGGTTAGGGTTAGGGTTAGGTTTAGGGTTAGGGTTTGGTTTAAGATTAGGGTTAGGGTTA
>CM069541.1:6102500-6107500 GCA_035773235.1 Eospalax fontanierii
TAGTGTTAGGGTTAGGGTTTGGATTAGGGTTATGGTTTGGGTTAGGGTTTGGGTTAGGGTTAGGTTTAGGGTTAGTGTTTGGGATAGGGTTTGGGTAAAGTTTAGGGTTAGGTTTAGGGTTACGAATAGGGTAATGTTTAGGGTTAGGGTTAGGGTTAGGAATAGGGTTAGGGTTAGGGTTATTGTTAGGGTTTGGGTTAGGGTTAGGTTAAGGTTTTGGGTTAGGGTTAGAGTTAGGGTTAGGGTTTGAGTTAGGGTTAGAGTTAAGGTTAGGGTTAGTGTTTGGGTTAGTGTTTGGGTTAGGGTTAGGGTTAGGTTTAGGGTTTGGGTTAGGGTTAGTGTTATTTTTTGGGTTAGGGTTAAGGGTAGGGTAAGGGTTAGGGTTAGGTTTAGGGTTAGAGTTTGCATTAGGGTTAGGTTTAGGGTTAGGGTTTGAGGTAGGGTTTGTTTTAGGGTTAGGGTTAGGGTTAGGGGTTGGGTATTGGTTAGGGTTAGGGTTAGGATTAGGGTTAGGGTTAGAGTTAGGATTAGGGTTAGGTTTAAGTTTTGGGTTAGGGTTACGGTTATGGTTAGGATTAGGGTTAGGGTTAGGATTAGAGTTAGATTTAGGCTTTTGGTAAGGGTTAGGGTTAGGGTTAGATTTTGGGTTATTGTTTGGGTTAGTGTTAGTGTTAGGGTTAGTGTTTGGCTTAGTGTTAGTGTTAGGGTTAGGGTTTGGGTTAGCGTTAGTGTTAGTGTTAGGGTTGGGCTTAGGTTTAGGGTTGAGTCAGGGTTAACGTTAAGGTAAGGATTAGGATTACGGTTAGGGTTATGGTTTGGGTTAGGTTCAGGATTAGGGTTAGGGTTACGATTAGGGTTAAGTTTTGGGTTTGGGTTTGTGTTAGGTTTAGGGTTATCGTTAGGGTTAGGGTTTGGTTTAGGGTTAGTGTTAGGGTTAGGGTTTGGGTTTAGGTTAGGGTTAGGGTTACGGTTGGGAATAGGGTTAAGGTTAGGGTTAGGGTTAGGGTTTGGTTTAGGGTTAGCGTTAGGGTTAGGTTTTGGGTTAGGGTAGGGTTAGGGTTAGGGTTTGGGTTTGGGTTAGGTTTAGGGTTAGGGTTTGTGTTAATGTTTGGGGTTAGGGGTAAGGGGTTAGGTTACGGTTAGGGTTAGGGTTAGGGTTAGTGTTTGAGTTAGGGTTTGGTTTAGGGTTAGGGTTAGGGTTAGGGTTAGGGTTTGGGTTAGGGTTAGGGTTAGGGTTTGGGTTAGGGTTAGGGTTAGGTTTAGGGTTAGAGTTTGCATTAGGGTTAGGTTTAGGGTTTGGGTTTGAGTTAGGGTTTGTTTTAGGGTTAGGGTTAGGGTTAGGGGTTGGGTATTGGTTAGGGTTAGGGTTAGGATTAGGGTTAGGGTTAGAGTTAGGATTAGGGTCAGGTTTAAGTTTTGGGTTAGGGTTAGGGTTATGGTTAGGATTAGGGTTAGGGGTAGGATTAGAGTTAGATTTAGGCTTTTGGTAAGGGATAGGGTTAGGGTTAGGTTTTGGGTTAGTGTTTGGGTTAGTGTTAGTGTTAGGGTTAGTGTTTGGGTTAGTGTTAGTGTTAGGGTTAGGGTTTGGGTTAGCGTTAGTGTTAGTGTTAGGGTTGGGCTTAGGTTTAGGGTTTGAGTCAGGGTTAACGTTAAGGTAAGGATTAGGATTACGTTTAGGGTTATGGTTTGGGTTAGGTTTAGGGTTAGGGTAAGGTTGAATTTTTGGGGAGGGTTAGGGTTAGGTTTAGAATTAGGGTTTGGGTTAGGGTTAGGATTAGGATTAGGTTTAGGGTTAGGGTTTTGGTTAGGGTTAGGTTTAGGTTTAGGGTTTGGGTTACGGTTAGGTTTAGGGTTAGGGTTTGGTTAGGGTTTGGTTTAAGGTTAGGGTTAGGGTTAGTGTTAGGAATAGGGTTAGGGTTAGGGTTAGGGTTAGGGTTAGGAAAAGGGTTAGGGTTAGGGTTATTGTTAGGGTTTGGGTTAGGGTTTGGGTTCGGGTTAGGTTTAGGTTTTGGGTTAGTGTTAGAGTTAGGGTTAGGGTTTGAGTTAGGGTTAGGGTTAGGGTTAGGGTTTGGGTTAAGGTTAGGGTGAGGGTTAGGATTAAGGTTTGCGTTAGGGTTTAGGGTTAGGGTTTGGGTTAGGGTTTGGTTTAAGGTTAGGTTTAGCGTTATGGTTGGGAATAGGGTTAGGGTTAGGGTAAGGGTTAGAATTAGGGTTTGGGTTAGGGTTCGGGTTAGGGTCAGTTTTTGGGTTAGGGTTAGGGTTAGGATTAGGGTTAGGGTTAGGTTTAGGGTTAGGGTTTGGGTTTGTGTTAGGGTTAGTGTTTGGCTTAGGGTTAGGGTTAGGGTTAGGGTTTGGGTTAGGGTTAGTGTTATTTTTTGGGTTAGGGTTAAGGGTAGGATAAGGATTAGGGTTAGGTTTAGGGTTAGGGTTTGGGTTAGGGTTAGGGTTAGGGTTTGAGTTAGGGTTAGGGATAGTGTTAGGCTTAGGGTTAGGGTTAGGGTTAGGTTTAGGATTAGAGTTAGGGTTAGGGTTTTGGTTTGGGTTAGGGTTAGGGTTAGGGTTTGGGTTTGGTTTAGTGTTATATTTTGGGTTAATGTTAGGGTTAGGGTTAGTGTTAGGGTTGGGGTTTGGGTTAGGGTTATGGTTTGGTTTAGGGGTTGTGTTAGGCTTAGGTTTAGGGTTAGTGTTTGGGATAGGGTTTGGGTAAAGGTTAGGGTTAGGGTAGGGTTAGGAATAGGGTAAGGGTTAGGGTTAGGTTTAGGGTTAGGAATAGGGTTAGGGTTAGGGTTATTGTTAGGGTTTGGGTTAGGGTTAGAGTTAGGTTTAGGGTTTGAGTTAGGGTTAGGGTTAAGGTTAGGGTTAGGGTTTGGGTTAGGGTTTAGGTTTAGGGTTTGGGTTAGGTTTTGGGTTAAGGTTATGGATAGGGTTAGGAATAGCGTTAGAGTTAGGGTTTGGGTTTGGGTTAGTTTTAGGGTTAGGGTTTGGGTTAGGGTTAGGGTTAGATTGAGTTTTTGGGTTAGAGTTAGGTTTAGGATTACAGTTTGGATTAGGTGTCGGGTTAGGGTTTGGGTTTGGGTTAGGGCTTGGGTTGGGGTTATGGTTAGGGTTAGTGTTTGGGTTAGGGTTAGGGTTATTCTTTGAGTTAGGGTTAGGGTTAGGAAAAGAGTTAGGGTTAGGTTTAGGGTTAGAGTTTGCGTTAGGGTTAGGATTAGGGTTAGGGTTTGTGTTAATGTTTGGGGTTAGGGGTAAGGGGTTAGGTTACGGTTAGGGTTAGGGTTAGGGTTAGTGTTTGAGTTAGGGTTTGATTTAGGGTTAGGATTAGGGTTAGGGTTAGGATTAGAGTTAGGTTTAGGCTTTTGGTAAGGGTTAGGTTTAGGGTTAGGTTTTGGGTTAGTATTAGGGTTAGTGTTAGTGTTAGGGTTAGGGTTTGTGTTAGGGTTAGTGTTAGGTTTAGGATTAGGGTTAGCGTTAGTGTTAGTGTTAGGGTTGGGCTTAGGTTTAGGGTTTGAGTCAGGGTTATCTTTAAGGTAAGGATTAGGATTACGGTTAGGGTTAGGGTTTGGGTTAGGGTTAGGGTTAGGTTAAGGTTTACTTCTTGGGTTAGGGTTAGGGTAAGGTTTAGGATTAGGGTTTGGGTTAGGGTTAGGATTAGGATTAGGTTTAGGGTTAGGGTTTCGGTTAGGGTTAGGGTTAGGGTTTGGGTTTGAGTTAGGGTTTGTTTTAGGGTTAGGGTTAGGGTTAGGGGTTGGGTATTGGTTAGGGTTAGGGTTAGGATTAGGGTTAGGGTTAGAGTTAGGATTAGGGTCAGGTTTAAGTTTTGGGTTAGGGTTAGGGTTATGGTTAGGATTAGGGTTAGGGTTAGGATTAGAGTTAGATTTAGGCTTTTGGTAAGGGTTAGGGTTAGGATTAGGTTTTCGGTTAGTGTTTGGGTTAGTGTTAGTGTTAGGGTTAGTGTTTGGGTTAGTGTTAGTGTTAGGGTTAGGGTTTGGGTTAGCGTTAGTGTTAGTGTTAGGGTTGGGCTTAGGTTTGGGGTTTGAGTCAGGGTTAACGTTAAGGTAAGGATTAGGATTACGGTTAGGGTTATGGTTTGGGTTAGGTTTAGGGTTAGGGTAAGGTTGAATTTTTGGGTAGGGTTAGGGTTAGGTTTAGAATTAGGGCTTGGGTTAGGGTTAGGATTAGGATTAGGTTTAGGGTTAGGGTTTTGGGTAGGGTTAGTGTTAGGGTTAGGGTTTGGGTTACGGTTAGGTTTAGGGTTAGGGTTTGGTTAGGGTTTGGTTTAAGGTTAGGGTTAGGGTTAGTGTTAGGAATAGGGTTAGGGTTAGGGTTAGGGTTAGGGTTAGGAAAAGGGTTAGGGTTAGGGTTATTGTTAGGGTTTGGGTTAGGGTTTGGGTTCGGGTTAGGTTTAGGTTTTGGGTTAGTGTTAGAGTTAGGGTAAGGGTTTGAGTTAGGGTTAGGGTTAGGGTTAGGGTTTGGGTTAAGGTTAGGGTGAGGGTTAGGATTAAGGTTTGCGTTAGGGTTTAGGGTTAGGGTTTGGGTTAGGGTTTGGTTTAAGGTTAGGTTTAGCGTTATGGTTGGGAATAGGGTTAGGGTTAGGGTAAGGGTTAGAATTAGGGTTTGGGTTAGGGTTCGGGTTAGGGTCAGTTTTCGGGTTAGGGTTAGGGTTAGGATTAGGGTTAGGGTTAGGTTTAGGGTTAGGGTTTGGGTTTGCGTTAGGGTTAGTGTTTGGCTTAGGGTTAGGGTTAGGATTAGGGTTTGGGTTAGGGTTAGTGTTATTTTTTGGGTTAGGGTTAAGGGTAGGATAAGGATTAGGGTTAGGTTTAGGGTTAGGGTTTGGGTTAGGGTTAGGGTTAGGGTTTGAGTTAGGGTTAGGGATAGTGTTAGGGTTAGGGTTAGGGTTAGGGTTAGGTTTAGGATTAGAGTTAGGGTTAGGGTTTTGGTTTGGGTTAGGGTTAGGGTTAGGGTTTGGGTTTGGTTTAGTGTTATTTTTTGGGTTAATGTTA
>CM069541.1:6112500-6127500 GCA_035773235.1 Eospalax fontanierii
GGGTTAGGAATAGGGTTAGGGTAGGGTTTGGGTTAGGGTTAGTTTTAGGGTTAGTATTTGGGTTAGGGATAGGGTTAGATTGTGTTTTTGGGTTAGGGTTAGGTTTAGGATTACGGTTAGGATTCGGTTTCGCGTTAGGGTTTGGGTTAGGGTTAGGGTTTGGGTTGGGGTTAGGGTTAGGGTTTGGGTTAGGGTTAGGGTTATTTTTTGGGTTAGGGTTAGGGTTAGGTTTAGGGTTAGAGTTTGCATTAGGGTTAGGTTTAGGGTTAGGGTTTGAGTTAGGGTTTGTTTTAGGGTTAGGGTTAGGGTTAGGGGTTGGGTATTGGTTAGGGTTAGGGTTAGGATTAGGGTTAGGGTTAGAGTTAGGATTAGGGTTAGGTTTAAGTTTTGGGTTAGGGTTAGGGTTATGGTTAGGATTAGGGTTAGGGTTAGCATTAGAGTTAGATTTAGGCTTTTGGTAAGGGTTAGGGTTAGGGTTAGGTTTTGGGTTAGTGTTTGGGTTAGTGTTAGTGTTAGGGTTAGTGTTTGGGTTAGTGTTAGTGTTAGGGTTAGGGTTTGGGTTAGCGTTAGTGTTAGTGTTAGGGTTGGGCTTAGGTTTAGGGTTTGAGTCAGGGTTAACGTTAAGGTAAGGATTAGGATTACGGTTAGGGTTATGGTTTGGGTTAGGGTTAGGGTTAGGGTAAGGTTGAATTTTTGGGTAGGGTTAGGGTTAGGTTTAGAATTAGGGTTTGGGTTAGGGTTAGGATTAGGATTAGGTTTAGGCTTAGGGTTTTGGTTAGTGTTAGGTTTAGGGTTAGGGTTTGGGTTACGGTTAGGTTTAGGGTTAGGGTTTGGTTAGGGTTTGGTTTAAGGTTAGGGTTAGGGTTAGTGTTAGGAATAGGGTTAGGGTTAGGGTTAGGGTTAGGGTTAGGAATAGGGTTAGGGTTAGGGTTATTGTTAGGGTTTGGGTTAGGGTTTGGGTTCGGGTTAGGTTTAGGTTTTGGGTTAGTGTTAGAGTTAGGGTTAGGGTTTGAGTTAGGGTTAGGGTTAGGGTTAGGGTTTGGGTTAAGTTTAGGGTGAGGGTTAGGATTAAGGTTTGCGTTAGGGTTTAGGGTTAGGGTTTGGGTTAGGGTTTGGTTTAAGGTTAGGTTTAGCGTTATGGTAAGGAATAGGGTTAGAGTTAGGGTAAGGGTTAGAATTAGGGTTTGGGTTAGGGTTCGGGTTAGGGTCAGTTTTTGGGTTAGTGTTAGGATTAGGATTAGGGTTAGGGTTAGGTTTAGGGTTAGGGTTTGGGTTTGCGTTAGGGTTAGTGTTTGGCTTAGGGTTAGGGTTAGGGTTAGGGTTTGGGTTAGGGTTAGTGTTATTTTTTGGTTTAGGGTTAAGGGTAGGATAAGGATTAGGGTTAGGTTTAGGGTTAGGGTTTGGGTTAGGGTTAGGGTTAGGGTTTGAGTTAGGGTTAGGGATAGTGTTAGGGTTAGGGTTAGGGTTAGGGTTAGGTTTAGGATTAGAGTTACAGTTAGGGTTTTGGTTTGGTTTAGGGTTAGGGTTAGGGTTTGGGTTTGGTTTAGTGTTATTTTTTGGGTTAATGTTAGGGTTAGGGTTAGTGTTAGGGTTGGGGTTTGGGTTAGGGTTATGGTTTGGGTTAGGGTTTGTCTTAGGGTTAGGTTTAGGGTTAGTGTTTGGGATAGGGTTTGGGGAAAGGTTAGGGTTAGGGTAGTGTTAGGAATAGGGTAAGGGTTAGGGTTAGGTTTAGGGTTAGGAATAGGGTTAGGGTTAGGGTTATTGTTAGGGTTTGGGTTAGGGTTAGAGTTAGGTGTAGGGTTTGAGTTAGGGTTAGGGTTAAGGTTAGGGTTAGGGTTAGGAATAGCGTTAGGGTTAGGGTTTGGGTTAGGGTTAGTTTTAGGGTTAGGGTTTGGGTTAGGGTTAGGGTTAGATTGAGTTTTTGGGTTAGGGTTAGGTTTAGGATTACGGTTAGGATTTGGTGTTGGGTTAGGGTTTGGGTTTGGGTTAGGGTTTGGGTTGGGGTTATGGTTAGGGTTAGTGTTTGGGTTAGGGTTAGTATTAGGGTTAGGGTTTGTGTTAATGTTTGGGGTTAGGGGTAAGGGGTTAGGTTACGTTTAGGGTTAGGGTTAGTGTTAGGCTTAGGGTTAGGGTTTGGGTTAGGGTTAGGGTTTGGGTTAGGGTTTGGGTTAGGGTTAGGTTTAGGGTTAGTGTTTGGGATAGGGTTTGGGTAAAGGTTAGGGTTAGGGTTAGGCTTAGGAATAGGGTATGGGTTAGGGTTAGGGTTAGGGTTAGGAATAGGGTTAGGGTTAGGGTTATTGTTAGGGTTTGGGTTAGGGTTAGGTTTAGGTTTTGGGTTAGGGTTAGAGTTAGGGTTAGCGTTTGAGTTAGGGTTAGAGTTAAGGTTAGGGTTAGGGTTTGGGTTAGGGTTTAGAGTTAGGGTTTGGGTTACGTTTTGGTTTAAGGTTAGCGTTAGGGTTCGGGTTAAGCATAGGGTTAGGGTTAGGATTTGGGTTAGGGTTAGTGTTATTTTTTGGGTTAGGGTTAAGGGTAGGATAAGGGTTAGGGTTAGGTTTAGGGTCAGGGTTTGTGTTAGGGTTAGGGTTAGGGTTTGAGTTAGGGTTAGGGATAGGGTTAGGGTTAGGGTTAGGGTTAAGTTAACGGTTAGGGTTAGGGTTATGGTTTGGGTTAAGGTTAGGTTTAGGTTTACGGTAAGGAATAGGGTTTGGTTTAGGGTTAGGGTTAGGGTTAGGGTTAAGTTTACGGTTCGGGTTAGGGTTATGGTTTGGGTTAAGTTTAGGGTTAGGGTTAGGGTAAGAAATAGGGTTAGGTTTAGGGTTAGGGTTAGGGTTAGGGTTTTGGTTTGGGTTAGGGTTAGGGTTAGGGTTACGGTTAGGGTTTGAGTTAGTTTTAGGGATAGGGTTAGGGTTAGGGTTAGGGTTAGGGTTAGGGTTAGATTTAGGATTAGAGTTAGGTTTAGGGTTTTGGTTTGGGTTAGGGTTAGGGTTAGGGTTTGGGTTAGGTTTAGTGTTATTTTTTGGGTTAGTGTTAGGGTTAGGGTTAGTGTTAGGGTTAGGGTTTGGGTTAGGGTTATGATTTGGGTTAGGGTTTCTGTTAGGGTTACGTTTAGGGTTAGTGTTTGTGGTCGGGTTTGGGTAAAGTTTAGGGTTAGGGTTAGGGTTAGGAATAGGGTAACGGTTAGCGTTAGGGTTAGGGTTAGGAATAGGCTAAGGGTTAGGGTTATTGTTAGGGTTTGGGTTAGGGTTAGGTTTAGTTTTTGGGTTAGGTTTAGAGTTAGGGTTAGGATTTGAGTTAGGGTTAGGGTTAAGGTTAGGGTTAGGGTTAGGGTTAGTGTTTGGGTTAGGGTTTGGTTTAAGGTTAGGGTTAGGGTTAGTGTTAGGAAAAGGGTTAGGGTTAGGGTTAGGGTTAGGGTTAGGAATAGGGTTAGGGTTAGGGTTTGGGTTAGGTTTAGTGTTATTTTTTCTGTTAGTGTTAGGGTTAGGGTTAGTGTTAGGGTTGGTGTTTGGGTTAGGGTTATGGTTTGGGTTAGGGTTTCGTTTAGGGTTAGGTTTAGGGTTAGTGTTTGGGATAGGGATTGGGTAAAGGCTAGGGTTAGGGTTAAGGTTAGGAATATGGTAAGGGTTAGGGTTAGGGTTAGTAATAGGGTTAGGGTTAGTGTTATTGTTAGGGTTTGGGTTAGGGTTAGGTTTAGGTTTTGGGTTAGGGTTAGAGTTAAGGTTAGGGTTTGAGTTAGGGTTAGGGTTAAGGTTAGGGTTGGGTTTGGGTTAGGGTTTAGGGTTAGGGTTTGGGTTACGTTTTGGGTTAAGGTTAGGGTTAGGGTTAGGGTTAGGAATAGGGTTAGGCATAGGGTTTGTGTTAGGGTTAGGGTTATTTTTTGGGTTAGGGTTATGGTTAGGAAAAGGGTTAGGGTTAGGTTTAGGGTTAGAGTTTGCGTTAGGGTTAGGGTTTGAGTTAGGGTTTGTTTTAGGGTTAGGGTTAGGGTTAGGGGTTGGGTATTGGTTAGGGTTAGGGTTAGGATTAGGGTTAGGGTTAGAGTTAGGATTAGGGTTAGGTTTAAGGTTAGGATTAGGGTTAGGGTTAGGATTAGAGTTAGATTTAGGCTTTTGGTAAGGGTTAGGTTTTGGGTTAGTGTTTGGGTTAGTGTTAGTGTTAGGGTTACTGTTTGGGTTAGTGTTAGTGTTAGGGTTAGGGTTTGGGTTAGCGTTAGTGTTAGTGTTAGGGTTGGGCTTAGGTTAAGGGTTTGAGTCAGGGTTAACATTAAGGTAAGTATTAGGATTACGGTTAGGGTTAGGGTTTGGCTTAGGGTTAGGGTTAGGGTTTTGGTTTGGGTTAGGGTTAGCGTTAGGTTTTGGGTTAGTGTTAGGGTTAGTGTTAGTGTTAGTGTTAGGGTTAAGGTTTGGGTTAGGTTTAGGGTTAGGGTTAGGGTTAGGTTTTGAGTTTGAGCTAGGTTTAGGTTTAGCGTTAGGGTTAACATTAGGATTAGTGTTATGGTTTGATTAGGGTTAGGGTAAGAGTTAGCGATAGGATTAGGGTTTGATTAGGGTTAGGGTTAGGGTTAGGTTTAGGTTTTGAGTTATGTTTAGGGTTAGGATTAGGGTTTGGGTTAGGGTTAGGTTTAGGGTTAGCGTGAGGGTTAGGGTTAGGGCTAGGATTAGGGTTAGGGTTACGGTTAGGATTAGGGTTAGGTTTAGGATTGGATTAGTGTTAGGTTTAGGGTTACGGTTAGGGTTAGGATTAGGTTTAGGTTTAGGGTTAGAATTAGAGTTAGTTTTAGCGTTTTGGTTTGTGTTAGGGTTACTGTTAGGGTTTGGGTTAGTGTTAGGGTTAGGGTTAGTGTTAGGTTTAGGGTTTGTGTTAGGGTTAGGTTTAGGATTTGATTTGGGTTAGTTTTAGGGTGAGGGATAATGTTAAGTTTAGGGTTTGGGTTAGGGTCAGGATTAGGGTTAGGGTTACGATTAGGGTTAAGTTTTGGGTTTGGGTTTGTGTTAGGTTTAGGGTTAGCGTTAGGGTTAGGGTTTGGTTTAGGGTTAGTGTTAGGGTTAGGGTTTGGGTTTAGGTTAGGGTTAGGGTTACGGTTGGGAATAGGGTTAAGGTTAGGGTTAGGGTTAGGGTTTGGTTTAGGGGTAGCGTTAGGGTTAGGTTTTGGGATAGGGTTAGGGTTAGGGGTAGGGTATGGGGTTGGGTGAGGGTTAAGGTTAGGGCTTGTGTTAATGGTGGGGGGTAGGGGTAAGGGGTTAGGTTGCGGGTAGGGTTAGGGTTAGGGTTAGTGTTTGAGTTAGGGTTTGGTTTAGGGTTCGGGTTAGGGTTAGGGTTAGGGTTAGGGTTAGGGTTAGGGTTTGGGTTAGGTTTAGGGTTTGGATTGGGGTTTGGTTTAGGGTTAGGTTTAGGGTTAGTGTTTGGGATAGGGTTTGGGTAAAGGTTAGGGTTAGGGTTAGGCTTAGGAATAGGGTACGGGTTAGGGTTAGGGTTAGGGTTAGGAATAGGGTTAGGGTTAGGGTTATTGTTAGGGTTTGGGTTAGGGTTATGTTTAGGTTTTGGGTTAGGTTTAGAGTTAGGGTTAGCGTTTGAGTTAGGCTTAGAGTTAAGGTTAGGGTTAGGGTTTGGGTTAGGGTTTAGAGTTAGGGTTTGGGTTAGGGTTAGGGTTAGGGTTAGGGTTAGGTTTAGGGTTAGGGTTTGGTTTAAGGTTAGGGTTAGGGTTAGGGTTAGGGTTAGGGTTAGGATTTGCGTTAGGGTTTAGGCTTAGGGTTTGGGTTAAGGTTAGGTTTAGCGTTAGGGTTAGGAATAGGGTTAGGGTTAGGGTTTGGATTAGGGTTAGAGTTAGAATTAGGGTTTGGGTTAGGGTTCAGGTTAAGGTTAGTTTTTCGGTTAGGGTTAGGTTTAGGATTAGGGTTAGGGTTAGGTTTAGGGTTAGGGTTTGGGTTAGGGTTAGTGTTTTTGTTAGGGTTAGGATTAGGGTTAGGGTTAGGGTTTGGTTTAGGTTTAGTGTTATTTTTTGTGTTAGTGTTAGGTTTAAGGTTAGTGTTAGGGTTAGGGTTTGGATTAGGGTTATGGTTTGGGTTAGGGTTTAGGTTAGGGTTAGGTTTAGGGTTAGTGTTTGGGATAGGATTTGGGTAAATTTAGGGTTAGGTTTAGGGTTACGAATAGGGTAAGGTTTAGGGTTAGGGTTAGGGTTAGGAATAGTGTTAGGGTTAGGGTTACGGTTATTGTTAGGGTTTGGGTTAGGGTTAGGTTAAGGTTTTGGGTTAGGGTTAGAGTTAGGGTTAGCGTTTGAGTTAGGGTTAGAGTTAAGGTTAGGGTTAGTGTTTGGGTTAGGGTTAGGGTTAAGTTTAGGGTTTGGGTTAGGGTTAGTGTTAATTTTTGGGTTAGGGTTAAGGGTAGGATAAGCGTTAGGGTTAGGTTTAGGGTTAGGGTTTGGGTTAGGGTTAGGGTTAGGGTTTGAGTTAGGGTTAGGGATAGGGTTAGGGTTAGGGTTAGGTTTACGGTTAGAGTTAGTGTTAGGGTTTTGGTTTGGGTTAGGGTTAGGGTTAGGGTTTGGGTTAGGTTTAGTGTTATTTTTTCTGTTAGTGTTAGGGTTAGGGTTAGTGTTAGGGTTGGTGTTTGGGTTAGGGTTATGGTTTGGGTTAGGGTTTCGTTTACGGTTAGGTTTAGGGTTAGTGTTTGGGATAGGGATTGGGTAAAGGTTAGGGTTAGGGTTAGGGTTAGGAATAGGGTTAGGGTTAGTGTTATTGTTAGGGTTTGGGTTAGGGTTAGGTTTAGGTTTTGGGTTAGGGTTAGAGTTAAGGTTAGGGTTTGAGTTAGGGTTAAGGTTAAGGTTAGGGTTGGGTTTGGGTTAGGGTTTAGGGTTAGGGTTTGGGTTAGGTTTTGGGTTAAGGTTAGGGTTAGGGTTAGGGTTAGGAATAGGGTTAGGGTAGGGTTTGGGTTATGGTTAGTTTTAGGGTTAGTATTTGGGTTAGGGATAGGGTTAGATTGTGTTTTTGTGTTAGGGTTAGGTTTAGGATTACGGTTAGGATTCGGTTTCGGGTTAGGTTTTGGGTTAGGGTTAGGGTTTGGGTTGGGGTTAGGGTTAGGGTTAGGGTTTGGGTTAGGGTTAGGGTTATTTTTTGGGTTAGGGTTAGGGTTAGTTTTAGGGTTAGAGTTTGCATTAGGGTTAGGTTTAGGGTTAGGGTTTGAGTTAGGGTTTGTTTTAGGGTTAGGGTTAGGGTTAGGGGTTCGGTATTGGTTAGGGTTACGGTTAGAATTAGGGTTAGGGTTAGAGTTAGGATTAGGGTTAGGTTTAAGTTTTGGGTTAGGGTTAGGGTTATGGTTAGGATTAGGGTTAGGGTTAGGATTAGAGTTAGATTTAGGCTTTTGGTAAGGGTTAGGGTTAAGGTTAGGTTTTGGGTTAGTGTTTCGGTTAGTGTTAGTGTTAGGTTAGTGTTTGGGTTAGTGTTAGTGTTAGGGTTAGAGTTTGGGTTAGCGTTAGTGTTAGTGTAAGGGTTGGGCTTAGGTTTAGGGTTGAGTCAGGGTTAACGTTAAGGTAAGGATTAGGATTACGGTTAGGGTTATGGTTTGGGTTAGGGTTAGGGTTAGGGTAAGGTTGAATTTTTGGGTAGGGTTAGGGTTAGGTTTAGAATTAGGGTTTGGGTTAGGGTTAGGATTAGGATTAGGTTTAGGGTTAGGGTTTTGGTTAGGGTTAGGTTTAGGGTTAGGGTTTGGGTTACGGTTAGGTTTAGGGTTAGGGTTTGGTTAGGGTTTGGTTTAAGTTTAGGGTTAGGGTTAGTGTTAGGAATAGGGTTAGGGTTAGGGTTAGGGTTAGGGTTAGGAATAGGGTTAGGGTTAGGGTTATTGTTAGGGTTTGGGTTAGGGTTTGGGTTCGGGTTAGGTTTAGGTTTTGGGTTAGTGTTAGAGTTAGGGTTAGGGTTTGAGTTAGGGTTAGGGTTAGGGTTAGGGTTTGGGTTAAGGTTAGGGTGAGGGTTAGGATTAAGGTTTGCGTTAGGGTTTAGGGTTAGGGTTTGGGTTAGGGTTTGGTTTAAGGTTAGGTTTAGCGTTATGGTTAGGAATAGGGTTAGGGTTAGGGTAAGGGTTAGAATTAGGGTTTGGGTTAGGGTTCGGGTTAGGGTCAGTTTTTGGGTTAGGGTTAGGGTTAGGATTAGGGTTAGGGTTAGGTTTAGGGTTAGGGTTTGGGTTTGCGTTAGGGTTAGTGTTTGGCTTAGGGTTAGGGTTAGGGTTAGGGTTTGGGTTAGGGTTAGTGTTATTTTTTGGGTTAGGGTTAAGGGTAGGATAAGGATTAGGGTTAGGTTTAGGGTTAGGGTTTGGGTTAGGGTTAGGGTTAGGGTTAGGGTTTGAGTTAAGGTTAGGGATAGTGTTAGGGTTAGGGTTAGGGTTAGGTTTAAGATTAGAGTTAGGGTTAGGGTTTTGGTTTGGGTTAGGGTTAGGGTTAGGGTTTGGGTTTGGTTTAGTGTTATTTTTTGGGTTAATGTTAGGGTTAGGGTTAGTGTTAGGGTTGGGGTTTGGGTTAGGGTTATGGTTTGGGTTATGGTTTCTGTTACGGTTACGTTTAGGGTTAGTGTTTGGGATAGTGTTTGGGTAAAGGTTAGGGTTAGGGTAGGGTTAGGAATAGGGTAAGGGTTAGGGTTAGGTTTAGGGTTAGGAATAGGGTTAGGGTTAGGGTTATTGTTAGGGTTTGGGTTAGGGTTAGAGTTAGGTTTAGGGTTTGAGTTAGGGTTAGGGTTAAGGTTAGGGTTAGGGTTAGGAATAGCGTTAGGGTTAGGGTTTGGGTTAGGGTTAGTTTTAGGGTTAGGGTTTGGGTTAGGGTTAGGGTTAGATTGAGTTTTTGGGTTAGGGTTAGGTTTAGGATTACGGTTAGGATTAGGTGTCGGGTTAGGTTTTGGGTTTGGATTAGGGCTTGGGTTGGGGTTATGGTTAGGGTTAGTGTTTGGGTTAGGGTTAGGTTTATTCTTTGAGTTAGGGTTAGGGTTAGGAAAAGGGTTAGGTTTAGGTTTAGGGTTAGAGTTTGCGTTAGGGTTAGGATTAGGGTTAGGGTTTGTGTTAATGTTTCGGGTTAGGGGTAAGGGGTTAGGTTACGGTTAGGGTTAGGGTTAGGATTAGTGTTTGAGTTAGGGTTTGGTTTAGGGTTAGGGTTAGGGTTAGGGTTAGGGTTAGGGTTAGGGTTAGTGTTTGGGTTAGGGTTAGGGATTGGGTTAGGGTTTGGGTTAGGGTTAGGTTTAGGGTTAGTGTTTGGGATAGGGTTTGGGTAAAGGTTAGGGTTAGCGTTAGGCTTAGGAATAGGGTATGGGTTAGGGTTAGGCTTAGGGTTAGGAATAGGGTTAGGGTTACGGTTATTGTTAGGGTTTGGGTTAGGGTTAGGTTTAGGTTTTGGGTGAGGGTTAGAGTTAGGGTTAGCGTTTGAGTTAGGGTTAGAGTTAAGGTTAGGGTTAGGGTTTGGGTTAGGGTTTAGAGTTATGGTTTGGGTTAGGTTTTGGTTTAAGGTTAGGGTTAGGGTTAGGGTTAAGCATAGGGTTAGGGTTAGGATTTGGGTTAGGGTTAGTGTTATTTTTTGGGTTAGGGTTAAGGGTAGGATAAGGGTTAGTGTTAGGTTTAGGGTCAGGGTTTGTGTTAGGGTTAGGGTTAGGGGTTGAGTTAGGGTTAGGGATAGGGTTAGGGTTAGGGTTAGGGTTAGGTTTAGGGTTAGGGTTTGGTTTAAGGTTAGGGCTAGGGTTAGGGTTAGGGTTAGGGTTAGGATTTGCGTTAGGGTTTAGGCTTAGGGTTTGGGTTAAGGTTAGGTTTAGCGTTAGGGTTACGAATAGGGTTAGGGTTAGGTTTTGGGTTAGGGTTAGGGTTAGAATTAGGGTTTGGGTTAGGGTTCGGGTTAAGGTTAGTTTTTCGGTGAGGGTTAGGTTTAGGATTAGGGTTAGGGTTAGGTTTAGGGTTAGGGTTTGGGTTAGGGTTAGTGTTTGGGATAGGGTTTGGGTAAAGGTTAGGGTTAGGGTTAGGCTTAGGAATAGGGTATGTGTTAGGGTTAGGGTTAGGGTTAGGAATAGGGTTAGGGTTAGGGTTATTGTTAGGGTTTGGGTTAGGGTTAGGTTTAGGTTTTGGGTGAGGGTTAGAGTTAGGGTTAGCGTTTGAGTTAGGGTTAGAGTTAAGGTTAGGGTTAGGGTTTGGGTTAGGGTTTAGAGTTAGGGTTTGGGTTAGGTTTTGGTTTAAGGTTAGGGTTAGGGTTAGGGTTAAGCATAGGGTTAGGGTTAGGATTTGGGTTAGGGTTAGTGTTACTTTTTGGGTTAGGGTTAAGGGTAGGATAAGGGTTAGTGTTAGGTTTAGGGTCAGGGTTTGTATTAGGGTTAGGGTTAGGGTTTGAGTTAGGGTTAGGGATAGGGTTAGGGTTAGGGTTAGGGTTAGGTTTAGGGTTAGGGTTTGGTTTAAGGTTAGGGTTATGGTTAGGGTTAGGGTTAGGGTTAGGATTTGCTTTAGGGTTTAGGCTTAGGGTTTGGGTTAAGGTTAGGTTTAGCGTTAGGGTTAGGAATAGGGTTAGGGTTAGGGTTTGGGTTAGGGTTAGGGTTAGAATTAGGGTTTGGGTTAGGGTTCGGGTTAAGGTTAGTTTTTCGGTGAGGGTTAGGTTTAGGATTAGGGTTAGGGTTAGGTTTAGGGTTAGGGTTTGGGTTAGGGTTAGTGTTTTTGTTAGGGTTAGGATTAGGGTGAGGGTTAAGGTTTGGTTTAGGTTTAGTGTTATTTTTTGTGTTAGTGTTAGGGTTAAGGTTAGTGTTAGGGTTAGGGTTTGGATTAGGGTTATGGTTTGGGTTAGGGTTTGGGTTAGGGTTAGGTTTAGGGTTAGTGTTTGGGATAGGGTTTGGGTAAAGTTTAGGGTTAGGGTTAGGGTTACGAATAGGGTAAGGTTTAGGGTTAGGGTTAGGGTTAGGAATAGGGTTAGGGTTAGGGTTATTGTTAGGGTTTGGGTTAGGGTTAGGTTAAGGTTTTGGGTTAGGGTTAGAGTTAGGGTTAGGGTTTGAGTTAGGGTTAGAGTTAAGGTTAGGGTTAGTGTTTGGGTTAGTGTTTGGGTTAGGGTTAGGCTTAGGTTTAGGGTTTGGGTTAGGGTTAGTGTTATTTTTTGGGTTAGGCTTAAGGGTAGGATAAGGGTTAGGGTTAGGTTTAGGGTTAGAGTTTGCATTAGGGTTAGGTTTAGGGTTAGGGTTTGAGTTAGGGTTTGTTTTAGGGTTAGGGTTAGGGGTTGGGTATTGGTTAGGGTTAGGGTTAGGATTAGGGTTAGGGTTAGAGTTAGGATTAGGGTTAGGTTTACGTTTTGGGTTAGGGTTAGGGTTATGGTTAGGATTAGGGTTAGGGTTAGGATTAGAGTTAGATTTAGGCTTTTGGTAAGGGTTAGGTTTAGGGTTAGGTTTTGGGTTAGTGTTTGGTTTACTGTTAGTGTTAGGGTTAGTGTTTGGGTTAGTGTTAGTGTTAGGGTTAGGGTTTGGGTTAGCGTTAGTGTTAGTGTTAGGGTTGGGCTTAGGTTTAGGGTTTGAGTCAGGGTTAACGTTAAGGTAAGGATTAGGATTACGGTTAGGGTTATGGTTTGGGTTAGGGTTAGGGTTAGGGTAAGGTTGAATTTTTGGGTAGGGTTAGGGTTAGGTTTAGAATTAGGGTTTGGGTTAGGGTTAGGATTAGGATTAGGTTTAGGGTTAGGGTTTTGGTTAGGGTTAGGTTTAGGGTTAGGGTTTGGGTTACGGTTAGGTTTAGGGTTAGGGTTTGGTTAGGGTTTGGTTTAAGGTTAGGGTTAGGTTTAGTGTTAGGAATAGGTTTAGGGTTAGGGTTAGGGTTAGGGTTAGGGTTAGGGTTATTGTTAGGGTTTGGGTTAGGGTTTGGGTTAAGGTTAGGGTGAGGGTTAGGATTAAGTTTTGCGTTAGGGTTTAGTGTTAGGGTTTGGGTTAGGGTTTGGTTTAAGGTTAGGTTTAGCGTTATGGTTAGGAACAGGGTTAGGGTTAGGGTAAGGGTTAGAATTAGGTTTTGGGTTAGGGTTCGGGTTAGGGTCAGTTTTTGGGTTAGGGTTAGGGTTAGGATTAGGGTTAGGGTTAGGTTTAGGGTTAGGGTTTGGGTTTGCGTTAGGGTTAGTGTTTGGCTTAGGGTTAGGGTTAGGGTTAGGGTTTGGGTTAGGGTTAGTGTTATTTTTTGGGTTAGGGTTAAGTGTAGGATAAGGGTTAGGGTTAGGTTTAGGGTTAGGGTTTGGGTTAGGGTTAGGGTTAGGGTTTGAGTTAGGGTTAGGGATAGTGTTAGGGTTAGGGTTAGGGTTAGGGTTAGGTTTAGGATTAGAGTTAGGGTTAGGGTTTTGGTTAGGGTTAGGGTTAGGGTTTTAGTTAGGGTTTGGGTTAATGTTAGGGTTAGGGTTAGTGTTAGGGTTGGGGTTTGGGTTAGGGTTATGGTTAGGGTTAGGGTTTGGGTTTGGTTTAGTGTTATTTTTTGGGTTAATGTTAGGGTTAGGGTTAGTGTTAGGGTTGGGTTTTGAGTTAGGGTTATGGTTTGGGTTAGGGTTTGTGTTAGGGTTAGGTTTAGGGTTAGTGTTTGGGATAGGGTTTGGGTAAAGGTTAGGGTTAGGGTAGGGTTAGGAATAGGGTAAGGGTTAGGGTTAGGTTTAGGGTTAGGAATAGGGTTGGGGTTAGGGTTATTGTTAGGGTTTGGGTTAGGGTTAGAGTTAGGTTTAGGGTTTGAGTTAGGGTTAGGGTTAAGGTTAGGGTTAGGGTTTGGGTTAGGGTTTAGGGTTAGGGTTTGGGTTAGGTTTTGGGTTAAGGTTATGGTTAGGGTTAGGAATAGCGTTAGGGTTAGGGTTTGGGTTAGGGTTAGTTTTAGGGTTAGGGTTTGGGTTACGGTTAGGGTTAGAATGAGTTTTTGGGTTAGGGATAGGTTTAGGATTACGGTTAGGATTAGGTGTCGAGTTAGGGTTTGGGTTTGGGTTAGGGCTTGGGTTGGGGTTATGGTTAGAATTAGCGTTTGGGTTAGGGTTAGGGTTATTCTTTGAGTTAGGGTTAGGGTTAGGAAAAGGGTTAGGGTTAGGTTTAGGGTTAGAGTTTGCGTTAGGGTTAGGGTTAGGGTTAGGATTTGAGTTAGGGTTTGTTTTAGGGTTAGGGTTCGGGTTAGGTGTTGGGTATGGGTTAGGGTTAGGGTTAGGGTTAGGATTAGGGTTAGGGTTAGAATTAGGATTATGGTTAGGTTTAGGGTTAGGGTTTCGTTTAGGTTTAAGGTTTGGGTTAGGGTTAGGGTTATGTTTAGGATTAGGGTTAGGGTTAGGATTAGATTTAGGTTTAGGCTTTTGGTAAGGGTTAGGGTTAGGGTTAGGTTTTGGGTTAGTATTAGGGTTAGTGTTAGTGTTAGGGTTAGGGTTTGGGTTAGGGTTAGTGTTAGGTTTAAGATTAGGGTTAGCGTTAGTGTTTGTGTTAGGGTTGGGCTTAGGTTTAGGGTTTGAGTCAGGGTTATCTTTAAGGTAAGGATTAGGATTACGGTTAGGGTTAGGGTTTGGGTTAGGGTTAGGGTTAGGTTAAGGTTTACTTTTTGGGTTAGGGTTAGGGTAAGGTTTAGGATTAGGGTTTGGGTTAGGGTTAGGATTAGGATTAGGTTTAGGGTTAGGGTTTCGGTTAGGGTTAGGGTTAGGGTTTGGTTAGGGTTTTGTTTAAGGTTAGGGTTAGGGTTACTGTTAGGAATAGGGTTAGGGTTAGGGTTAGGCTTAGGAATAGGGTTAGGGTTAGGGTTAGGGTTAGAATTGGGGTTTGGGTTAGGGTTCGGGTTAGGGTTAGATTTTGGGTTAGGGTTAGGAATAGGGTTAGGGTTAGGGTTAGGGTTAGAATTAGGGTTTGGATTAGGGTTCGGTTTAGGGTTTGTTTTTTGGTTAGGGTTAGGGTTAGGATTAGGTTTAGGGTTAGGGTATGGATTTGCGTTAGCGTTAGGGTTTGGTTTAGTGTTAGGGTTAGGTTTAGGGTTAGGGTTAGGGTTTGGGTTTGGGTTAGTGTTATTTTTTGGGTTAGGTTTAAGTTTAGGATAAGGATTAGGGTTAGGTTTAGGGTTAGGGTTTGGGTTAGGGTTAGGTTTAGGGTTTGAGTTAGGGTTAGGGATAGGGTTATGGTTAGGGTTAGGGTTAAGTTTAGGATTAGAGTCAGGGTTAGGGTTTTGGTTTGGGTTAGGCTTAGGGTTAGGGTTTAGGTTAGGGTTAGGGTTAGGTTTTGAGTTTGAGTTAGGTTTAGGTTTAGCGTTAGGGTTAACGTTAGGATTAGTGTTATGGTTTGATTAGGGTTAGGGTAAGAGTTAGCGATAGGGTTAGGGTTTGGTTTAGGGTTAGGGTTAGGGTTAGGGATAAGTTAACGGTTAGGGTTAGGGTTCTGGTTTGGGTTAAGGTTAGGTTTAGGATTACGGTAAGGAATAGGGTTTGGTTTAGGGTTAGGGTTAGGGTTAGGGTTAAGTTTACGGTTCGGGTTAGGGTTATGGTTTGGGTTAAGTTTAGGGTTAGGGTTAGGGTAAGAAATAGGGTTAGGTTTAGGGTTAGGGTTAGGGTTAGGGTTACGGTTAGGGTTTGAGTTAGTTTTAGGGATAGGGTTAGGGTTAGGGTTAGGGTTAGGGTTAGGGTTAGGTTTAGGATTAGAGTTAGGTTTAGGGTTTTGGTTTGGGTTAGGGTTAGGGTTAGGGTTTGGGTTAGGTTTAGTGTTATTATTTGGGTTAGTGTTAGGGTTAGGGTTAGTGTTAGGGTTAGGGTTTGGGTTAGGGTTATGATTTGGGTTAGGGTTTCTGTTAGGGTTACGTTTAGGGTTAGTGTTTGGGGTCGGGTTTGGGTAAAGTTTAGGGTTAGGGTTAGGGTTAGGAATAGGGTAACGGTTAGGGTTAGGGTTAGGGTTAGGAATAGGCTAAGGGTTAGGGTTATTGTTAGGGTTTGGGTTAGGGTTGGGTTTAGTTTTTGGGTTAGGTTTAGAGTTAGGGTTAGGATTTGAGTTAGGAAAAGGGTTAGGGTTAGGGTTAGGGTTAGGAATAGGGTTAGGGTTAGGGTTTGGGTTAGGT
>CM069541.1:6132500-6147500 GCA_035773235.1 Eospalax fontanierii
ATTTTTTGGGTTAGGGTTAAGGGTAGGATAAGGGTTAGGGTTAGGTTTAGGGTTAGGGTTTGGGTTAGGGTTAGGTTTAGGGTTTGAGTTAGGGTTAGGGATAGGGTTAGGGTTAGGGTTAGGTTTAGGATTAGAGTTAGTGTTAGGTTTTTGGTTTGGGTTAGGCTTAGGGTTAGGGTTTGGGTTAGGTTTAGTGTTATTTTTTCTGTTAGTGTTAGGGTTAGGGTTAGTGTTAGGGTTGGTGTTTGGGTTAGTGTTATGGTTTGGGTTAGGGTTTCGTTTACGGTTAGGTTTAGGGTTAGTGTTTGGGATAGGGATTGGGTAAAGGTTAGGGTTAGGGTTAGGGTTAGGAATAGGGTTAGGGTTAGTGTTATTGTTTGGGTTTGGGTTAGGGTTAGGTTTAGGTTTTGGGTTAGGGTTAGAGTTAAGGTTACGGTTTGAGTTAGGGTTAAGGTTAAGGTTAGGGTTGGGTTTGGGTTAGGGTTTAGGGTTAGGGTTTGGGTTAGGTTTTGGGTTAAGGTTAGGCTTAGGGTTAGGGTTAGGAATAGGGTTAGGGTAGGGTTTGGGTTAGGGTTAGTTTTAGGGTTAGTATTTGGGTTAGGGATAGGGTTAGATTGTGTTTTTGGGTTAGGGTTAAGTTTAGGATTACGGTTAGGATTCGGTTTCGGGTTAGGGTTTGGGTTAGGGTTAGGGTTTGGGTTGGGGTTAGGGTTAGGGTTAGGGTTTGGGTTAGGGTTAGGGTTATTTTTTGGGTTAGGGTTAGGGTTAGGTTTAGGGTTAGAGTTTGCATTAGGGTTAGGTTTAGGGTTACGGTTTGAGTTAGGGTTTGTTTTAGCGTTAGGGTTAGGGTTAGGGGTTGGGTATTGGTTAGGGTTAGGGTTAGGATTAGGGTTAGGGTTAGAGTTAGGATTAGGGTTAGGTTTAAGTTTTGGGTTAGGGTTAGGGTTATGGTTAGGATTAGGGTTAGGGTTAGGATTAGAGTTAGATTTAGGCTTTTGGTAAGGGTTAGGGTTAGGGTTAGGTTTTGGGTTAGTGTTTGGGTTAGTGTTAGTGTTAGGGTTAGTGTTTGGGTTAGTGTTAGTGTTAGGGTTAGGGTTTGGGTAAGCGTTAGTGTTAGTGTTAGGGTTGGGCTTAGGTTTAGGGTTGAGTCAGGGTTAACGTTAAGGTAAGGATTAGGATTACGGTTAGGGTTATGTTTTGATTTAGGGTCAGGATTAGGGTTAGGGTTACGATTAGGGTTAAGTTTTGGGTTTGGGTTTGTGTTAGGTTTAGGGTTAACGTTAGGGTTAGGGTTTGGTTTAGGGTTAGTGTCAGGGTTAGGGTTTGGGTTTAGGTTAGGGTTAGGGTTACGGTTGGGAATAGGGTTAAGGTTAGGGTTAGGGTTAGGGTTTGGTTTAGGGTTAGCGTTAGGGTTAGGTTTTGGGTTAGGGTCAGGGTTAGGGTTAGGGTTTGGGTTTGGGTTAGGGTTAGGTTTAGGGTTTGTGTTAATGTTTGGGGTTAGGGGTAAGGGGTTAGGTTACGGTTAGGGTTAGGGTTAGGGTTAGTGTTTGAGTTAGGGTTTGGTTTAGGGTTAGGGTTAGGGTTAGGGTTAGAGTTAGGGTTAGGGTTTGGGTTAGGGTTAGGGTTTGGGTTATTGTTAGGGTTTGGGTTAGTGTTAGGTTTAGGTTTTGGGTTAGGGTTAGAGTTAGGGTTAGCGTTTGAGTTAGGGTTAGAGTTAAGGTTAGGGTTAGGGTTTGGGTTAGGGTTTAGAGTTAGGGTTTGGGTTAGGTTTTGGTTTAAGGTTAGGGTTAGGGTTAGGGTTAAGCATAGGGTTAGGGTTAGGATTTGGGTTAGGGTTAGTGTTATTTTTTGGGTTAGGGTTAAGGGTAGGATAAGGTTTAGGGTTAGGTTTAGGGTCAGGGTTTGTGTTAGGGTTAGGGTTAGGGTTTGAGTTAGGGTTAGGGATAGGGTTAGGGTTAGGGTTAGGGTTAGGTTTAGGGTTAGGGTTTGGTTTAAGGTTAGGGTTAGGGTTAGAGTTAGGGATAGGATTTGCGTTAGGGTTTAGGCTTAGGGTTTGGGTTAAGGTTAGGTTTAGCGTTAGGGTTAGGAATAGGGTTAGGGTTAGGGTTTGGGTTAGGGTTAGGGTTAGAATTAGGGTTTGGGTTAGGGTTCGGGTTAAGGTTAGTTTTTCGGTTAGGGTTAGGTTTAGGATTAGGGTTAGGGTTAGGTTTAGGGTTAGGGTTTGGGTTAGGGTTAGTGTTTTTGTTAGGGTTAGGATTAGGGTTAGGGTTAGGGTTTGGTTTAGGTTTAGTGTTATTTTTTGTGTTAGTGTTAGGGTTAAGGTTAGTGTTAGGGTTAGGGTTTGGATTAGGGTTATGGTTTGGGTTAGGGTTTGGGTTAGGGTTAGGTTTAGGGTTAGTGTTTGGGATAGGGTTTGGGTAAAGTTTAGGGTTAGGGGTAGGGTTACGAATAGGGTAAGGTTTAGGGTTAGGGTTAGGGTTAGGAATAGGGTTAGGGTTAGGGTTATTGTTAGGGTTTGGGTTAGGGTTAAGTTAAGGTTTTGGGTTAGGGTTAGAGTTAGGGTTAGGGTTTGAGTTAGGGTTAGAGTTAAGGTTAGGGTTAGTGTTTGGGTTAGTGTTTGGGTTAGGGTTAGGGTTAGGTTTAGGGTTTGGTTTAGGGTTAGTGTTATTTTTTGGGTTAGGTTTAAGGGTAGGATAAGGGTTAGGGTTAGGTTTAGGGTTAGGGTTTGGGTTAGGGTTAGGTTTAGGGTTTGAGTTAGGGTTAGGGATAGGGTTAGGGTTAGGGTTTGGTTTAGGATTAGAGTTAGTGTTAGGTTTTTGGTTTGGGTTAGGCTTAGGGTTAGGGTTTGGGTTAGGTTTAGTGTTATTTTTTCTGTTAGTGTTAGGGTTAGGGTTAGTGTTAGGGTTGGTGTTTGGGTTAGGGTTATGGTTTGGGTTAGGGTTTCGTTTACGGTTAGGTTTAGGGTTAGTGTTTGGGATAGGGATTGGGTAAAGGTTAGGGTTAGGGTTAGGGTTAGGAATAGGGTTAGGGTTAGTGTTATTGTTAGGGTTTGGGTTAGGGTTAGGTTTAGGTTTTGGGTTAGGGTTAGAGTTAAGGTTACGGTTTGAGTTAGGGTTAAGGTTAAGGTGAGGGTTGGGTTGGGGTTTGGGGATAGTGTTAGGGTTAGGGTAAGGCTTGGGGTTAAGGATAGGCTTAGGGTTAGGGTTAGGAATAGGGTTAGGGTAGGGTTTGGGTTAGGGTTAGTTTTAGGGTTAGTATTTGGGTTAGGGATAGGGTTAGATTGTGTTTTTGGGTTAGGGTTAAGTTTAGGATTACGGTTAGGATTCGGTTTCGGGTTAGGGTTTGGGTTAGGGTTAGGGTTTGGGTTGGGGTTAGGGTTAGGGTTAGGGTTTGGGTTAGGGTTAGGGTTATTTTTTGGGTTAGGGTTAGGGTTAGGTTTAGGGTTAGAGTTTGCATTAGGGTTAGGTTTAGGGTTAGGGTTTGAGTTAGGGTTTGTTTTAGCGTTAGGGTTAGAGTTAGGGGTTGGGTATTGGTTAGGGTTAGGGTTAGGATTAGGGTTAGGGTTAGAGTTAGGATTAGGGTTAGGTTTAAGTTTTGGGTTAGGGTTAGGGTTATGGTTAGGATTAGGGTTAGGGTTAGGATTAGAGTTAGATTTAGGCTTTTGGTAAGGGTTAGGGTTAGGGTTAGGTTTTGGGTTAGTGTTTGGGTTAGTGTTAGTGTTAGGGTTAGTGTTTGGGTTAGTGTTAGTGTTAGGGTAGAGTTTGGGTTAGCGTTAGTGTTAGTGTTAGGGTTGGGCTTAGGTTTAGGGTTTGATTCAGGGTTAACGTTAAGGTAAGGATTAGGATTACGGTTAGGGTTATGGTTTGGGTTAGGGTTAGGGTTAGGGCAAGGTTGAATTTTTGGGTAGGGTTAGGGTTAGGTTTAGAATTAGGGTTTGGGTTAGGGTTAGGATTAGGATTAGGTTTAGGGTTAGGGTTTTGGTTAGGGTTAGGTTTAGGGTTAGGGGTTGGGTTACGGTTAGGTTTAGGGTTAGGGTTTGGTTAGGGTTTGGTTTAAGTTTAGGGTTAGGGTTAGTGTTAGGAATAGGGTTAGGGTTAGGGTTAGGGTTAGGGTTAGGAATAGGGTTAGGGTTAGGGTTATTGTTAGGGTTTGGGTTAGGGTTTGGGTTCGGGTTAGGTTTAGGTTTTGGGTTAGTGTTAGAGTTAGGGTTAGGGTTTGAGTTAGGGTTAGGGTTAGGGTTAGGGTTTGGGTTAAGGTTAGGGTGAGGGTTAGGATTAAGGTTTGCGTTAGGGTTTAGGGTTAGGGTTTGGTTTAAGGTTAGGTTTAGCGTTATGGTTAGGAATAGGGTTAGGGTTAGGGTAAGGGTTAGAATTAGGGTTTGGGTTAGGGTTCGGGTTAGGGTCAGTTTTTGGGTTAGGGTTAGGGTTAGGATTAGGGTTAGGGTTAGGTTTAGGGTTAGGGTTTGGGTTTGCGTTAGGATTAGTGTTTGGCTTAGGGTTAGGGTTAGGGTTAGGGTTTGGGTTAGGGTTAGTGTTATTTTTTGGGTTAGGGTTAAGGGTAGGATAAGGATTAGGGTTAGGTTTAGGGTTAGGGTTTGGGTTAGGGTTAGGGTTAGGGTTAGGGTTTGAGTTAAGGTTAGGGATAGTGTTAGGGTTAGGGTTAGGGTTAGGGTTAGGTTTAGGATTAGAGTTAGGCTTAGGGTTTTGGTTTGGGTTAGGGTTAGGGTTAGGGTTTGGGTTTGGTTTAGTGTTATTTTTTGGGTTAATGTTAGGGTTAGGGTTAGTGTTAGGGTTGGGGTTTGGGTTAGGGTTATGGTTTGAGTTATGGTTTGTGTTAGGGTTAGGTTTAGGGTTAGTGTTTGGGATAGTGTTTGGGTAAAGGTTCGGGTTAGGGTAGGGTTAGGAATAGGGTAAGGGTTAGGGTTAGGTTTAGGGTTAGGAATAGGGTTAGGGTTAGGGTTATTGTTAGGGTTTGGGTTAGGGTTAGAGTTAGGTTTAGGGTTTGAGTTAGTGTTAGGGTTAAGGTTAGGGTTAGGGTTAGGAATAGCGTTAGGGTTAGGGTTTGGGTTAGGGTTAGTTTTAGGGTTAGGGTTTGGGTTAGGGTTAGGGTTAGATTGAGTTTTTGGGTTAGGGTTAGGTTTAGGATTACGGTTAGGATTAGGTGTCGGGTTAGGGTTTGGGTTTGGATTAGGGCTTGGGTTGGGGTTATGGTTAGGGTTAGTGTTTGGGTTAGGGTTAGGTTTATTCTTTGAGTTAGGGTTAGGGTTAGGAAAAGGGTTAGGGTTAGGTTTAGGGTTAGAATTTGCGTTAGGGTTAGGATTAGGGTTAGGGTTTGTGTTAAGGTTTCGGGTTAGGGGTAAGGGGTTAGGTTACGGTTAGGGTTAGGGTTAGGATTAGTGTTTGAGTTAGGGTTTGGTTTAGGGTTAGGGTTAGGGTTAGGGTTAGGGTTAGGGTTAGTGTTTGGGTTAGGGTTAGGGATTGGGTTAGGGTTTGGGTTAGGGTTAGGTTTAGGGTTAGTGTTTGGGATAGGGTTTGGGTAAAGGTTAGGGTTAGGGTTAGGCTTAGGAATAGGGTATGGGTTAGGGTTAGGGTTAGGGTTAGGAATAGGGTTAGGGTTAGGGTTATTGTTAGGGTTTGGGTTAGGGTTAGGTTTAGGTTTTGGGTGAGGGTTAGAGTTAGGGTTAGCGTTTGAGTTAGGGTTAGAGTTAAGGTTAGGGTGAGGGGTTGGGTTAGGGTTTAGAGTAAGGGTTTGGGTTAGGTTTTGGTTTAAGGTTAGGGTTAGGGTTAGGGTTAAGCATAGGGTTAGGGTTAGGATTTGGGTTAGGGTTAGTGTTATTTTTTGGGTTAGGGTTAAGTGTAGGATAAGGGTTAGTGTTAGGTTTAGGGTCAGGGTTTGTGTTAGGGTTAGGGTTAGGGTTTGAGTTAGGGTTAGGGATAGGGTTAGGGTTAGGGTTAGGGTTAGGTTTAGGGTTAGGGTTTGGTTTAAGGTTAGGGTTAGGGTTAGGGTTAGGGTTAGGGTTAGGATTTGCGTTAGGGTTTAGGCTTAGGGTTTGGGTTAAGGTTAGGTTTAGCGTTAGGGTTAGGAATAGGGTTAGGGTTAGGGTTTGGGTTAGGGTTAGGGTTAGAATTAGGGTTTGGGTTATGGTTCGGGTTAAGGTTATTTTTTCGGTGAGGGTTAGGTTTAGGATTAGGGTTAGGGTTAGGTTTAGGGTTAGGGTTTGGGTTAGGGTTAGTGTTTTTGTTAGGGTTAGGATTAGGGTTAGGGTTAGGGTTTGGTTTAGGTTTAGTGTTATTTTTTGTGTTAGTGTTAGGGTTAAGGTTAGTGTTAGGGTTAGGGTTTGGATTAGGGTTATGGTTTGGGTTAGGGTTTGGGTTAGGGTTAGGTTTAGGGTTAGTGTTTGGGATAGGGTTTGGGTAAAGGTTAGGGTTAGGGTTAGGCTTAGGAATAGGGTACGGGTTAGGGTTAGGGTTAGGGTTAGGAATAGGGTTAGGGTTAGGGTTATTGTTAGGGTTTGGGTTAAGGTTAGGGTGAGGGTTAGGATTAAGTTTTGCGTTAGGGTTTAGGGTTAGGGTTTGGGTTAGGGTTTGGTTTACTGTTAGTGTTAGGGTTAGTGTTTGGGTTAGTGTTAGTGTTAGGGTTAGGGTTTGGGTTAGCGTTAGTGTTAGTGTTAGGGTTGGGCTTAGGTTTAGGGTTTGAGTCAGGGTTAACGTTAAGGTAAGGATTAGGATTACGGTTAGGGTTATGGTTTGGGTTAGGGTTAGGGTTAGGGTAAGGTTGAATTTTTGGGTAGGGTTAGGGTTAGGTTTAGAATTAGGGTTTGGGTTAGGGTTAGGATTAGGATTAGGTTTAGGGTTAGGGTTTTGGTTAGGGTTAGGTTTAGGGTTAGGGTTTGGGTTACGGTTAGGTTTAGGGTTAGGGTTTGGTTAGGGTTTGGTTTAAGGTTAGGGTTAGGTTTAGTGTTAGGAATAGGTTTAGGGTTAGGGTTAGGGTTAGGGTTAGGGTTAGGGTTATTGTTAGGGTTTGGGTTAGGGTTTGGGTTAAGGTTAGGGTGAGGGTTAGGATTAAGTTTTGCGTTAGGGTTTAGGGTTAGGGTTTGGGTTAGGGTTTGGTTTAAGTTTAGGTTTAGCGTTATGGTTAGGAATAGGGTTAGGTTTAGGGTAAGGGTTAGAATTAGGTTTTGGGTTAGGGTTCGGGTTAGGGTCAGTTTTTGGGTTAGGGTTAGGGTTAGGATTAGGGTTAGGGTTAGGTTTAGGGTTAGGGTTTGGGTTTGCGTTAGGGTTAGTGTTTGGCTTAGGGTTAGGGTTAGGGTTAGGGTTTGGGTTAGGGTTAGTGTTATTTTTTGGGTTAGGGTTAAGGGTAGGATAAGTGTTAGGGTTAGGTTTAGGGTTAGGGTTTGGGTTAGGGTTAGGGTTAGGGTTTGAGTTAGGGTTAGGGATAGTGTTAGGGTTAGGGTTAGGGTTAGGGTTAGGTTTAGGATTAGAGTTAGGGTTAGGGTTTTGGTTTGGGTTAGGGTTAGGGTTAGGGTTTGGGTTTAGTTTAGTGTTATTTTTTGGGTTAATGTTAGGGTTAGGGTTAGTGTTAGGGTTGGGGTTTGGGTTAGGGTTATGGTTAGGGTTAGGGTTTGGGTTTGGTTTAGTGTTATTTTTTGGGTTAATGTTAGGGTTAGGGTTAATGTTAGGGTTGGGTTTTGAGTTAGGGTTATGGTTTGGGTTAGGGTTTGTGTTAGGGTTAGGTTTAGGGTTAGTGTTTGGGATAGGGTTTGGGTAAAGTTTAGGGTTAGGGTAGGGTTAGGAATAGGGTAAGGGTTAGGGTTAGGTTTAGGGTTAGGAATAGGGTTAGGGTTAGGGTTATTGTTAGGGTTTGGGTTAGGGTTAGAGTTAGGTTTAGGGTTTGAGTTAGGGTTAGGGTTAAGGTTTGGGTTAGGGTTTGGGTTAGGGTTTAGGGTTAGGGTTTGGGTTAGGTTTTGGGTTAAGGTTATGGTTAGGGTTAGGAATAGCGTTAGGGTTAGGGTTTGGGTTAGGGTTAGTTTTAGGGTTAGGGTTTGGGTTATGGTTAGGGTTAGAATGAGTTTTTGGGTTAGGGTTAGGTTTAGGATTACGGTAAGGATTAGGTGTCGGGTTAGGGTTTGGGTTTGGGTTAGGGCTTGGGTTGGGGTTATGGTTAGGATTAGCGTTTGGGTTAGGGTTAGGGTTATTCTTTGAGTTAGGGTTAGGTTTAGGAAAAGGGTTTGGGTTAGGTTTAGGGTTAGAATTTGCGTTAGGGTTAGGGTTAGTGTTAGGATTTGAGTTAGGGTTTGTTTTAGGGTTAGGGTTCGGGTTAGGGGTTGGGTATGGGTTAGGGTTAGGGTTAGGGTTAGGATTAGGGTTAGGGTTAGAATTAGGATTAGGGTTAGGTTTAGGATTAGGGTTTCGTTTATGTTTAAGGTTTGGGTTAGGGTTAGGGTTATGTTTAGGATTAGGGTTAGGGTTAGGATTAGATTTAGGTTTAGGCTTTTGGTAGGGGTTAGGGTTAGGGTTAGGTTTTGGGTTAGTATTAGGGTTAGTGTTAGTGTTAGGGTTAGGGTTTGGGTTAGGGTTAGTGTTAGGTTTAAGATTAGGGTTAGCGTTAGTGTTAGTGTTAGGGTTGGGCTTAGGTTTAGGGTTTGAGTCAGGGTTATCTTTAAGGTAAGGATTAGGATTACGGTTAGGGTTAGGGTTTGGGTTAGGGTTAGGGTTAGGTTAAGGTTTACTTTTTGGGTTAGGGTTAGGGTAAGGTTTAGGATTAGGGTTCGGGTTAGGGTTAGGATTAGGATTAGGTTTACGGTTAGGGTTTCGGTTAGGGTTAGGGTTAGGGTTTGGTTAGGGTTTGGTTTAAGGTTAGGGTTAGGGTTACTGTTAGGAATAGGGTTAGGGTTAGGGTTAGGCTTAGGAATAGGGTTAGGGTTAGGGTTAGGGTTAGGGTTTGGGTTAAGGTTAGGGTTAGGGTTAGGGTTAAGGTTTGCATTAGAGTTTAGGTTTAGGGTATGGGTTAGGGTTTGGTTTAAGGTTAGGTTGAGGGTTATGGTTAGGAATAGGGTTAGGGTTAGGGTTAGGGTTAGAATTGGGGTTTGGGTTAGGGTTCGGGTTAGGGTTAGTTTTTGGGTTAGGGTTAGGAATAGGGTTAGGGTTAGGGTTAGGGTTAGAATTAGGGTTTGGATTAGGGTTCGGTTTAGGGTTTGTTTTTTGGTTACGGTTAGGGTTAGGATTAGGTTTAGGGTCAGGGTATGGATTTGCGTTAGCGTTAGGGTGTGGTTTAGTGTTAGGGTTAGGTTTAGGGTTAGGGTTAGGGTTTGGGTTAGGGTTAGTGTTATTTTTTGGGTTAGGTTTAAGGGTAGGATAAGGATTAGGGTTAGGTTTAGGGTTAGGGTTTGGGTTAGGGTTAGGTTTAGGGTTTGAGTTAGGGTTAGGGATAGGGTTAGGTTTAGGGTTAGGGTTAGGTTTAGGATTAGAGTTAGGGTTAGGGTTTTGGTTTGGGTTAGGCTTAGGGTTAGGGTTTGCGTTAGGGTTAGGGTTAGGTTTTGAGTTTGAGTTAGGTTTAGGTTTAGCGTTAGGGTTAACGTTAGGATTAGTGTTATGGTTTGATTAGGGTTAGGGTAAGAGTTAGCGATAGGGTTAGGGTTTGGTTTAGGGTTAGGGTTAGGGTTAGGGGTAAGTTAACGGTGAGGGGTAGGGTTATGGATTGGGGTAAGGTGAGGTTTAGGTTTACGGTAAGGAATAGGGTTTGGTTTAGGGTTAGGGTTAGGGTTAGGGTTAAGTTTACGGTTCGGGTTAGGGTTATGGTTTGGGTTAAGTTTAGGGTTAGGGTTAGGGTAAGAAATAGGGTTAGGTTTAGGGTTAGGGTTAGGGTTAGGGTTACGGTTAGAGTTTGAGTTAGTTTTAGGGATAGGGTTAGGGTTAGGGTTAGGGTTAGGGTTAGGTTTAGGATTAGAGTTAGGTTTAGGGTTTTGGTTTGGGTTAGGGTTAGGGTTAGGGTTTGGGTTAGGTTTAGTGTTATTTTTTGGGTTAGTGTTAGGGTTAGGGTTAGTGTTAGGGTTAGGGTTTGGGTTCGGGTTATGATTTGGGTTAGGGTTTCTGTTAGGGTTACGTTTAGGGTTAGTGTTTGGGGTCGGGTTTGGGTAAAGTTTAGGGTTAGGGTTAGGGTTAGGAATAGGGTAATGGTTAGGGTTAGGGTTAGGGTTAGGAATAGGTAAGGGTTAGGGTTATTGTTAGGGTTTGGGTTAGGGTTGGGTTTAGTTTTTGGGTTAGGTTTAGAGTTAGGGTTAGGATTTGAGTTAGGGTTAGGGTTAAGGTTAGGGTTAGGGTTAGGGTTTGGGTTAGGGTTTGGTTAAAGGTTGGGGTTAGGGTTAGTGTTAGGAAAAGGGTTAGGGTTAGGGCTAGGGTTAGGGTTAGGAATAGGGTTAGGGTTAGTGTTTGGCTTAGGTTTAGTGTTATTTTTTCTGTTAGTGTTACGGTTAGGGTTAGTGTTAGGGTTGGTGTTTGGGTTAGGGTTATGGTTTGGGTTAGGGTTTCGTTTAGGGTTAGGTTTAGGGTTAGTGTTTGGGATAGGGATTGGGTAAAGGTTAGGGTTAGGGTTAAGGTTAGGAATATGGTAAGGGTTAGGGTTAGGGTTAGGAATAGGGTTAGGGTTAGTGTTATTGTTAGGGTTTGGGTTAGGGTTAGGTTTAGGTTTTGGGTTAGGGTTAGAGTTAATGTTAGGGTTTGAGTTAGGATTAGGGTTAAGGTTAGGGTTGGGTTTGGGTTAGGGTTTAGGGTTAGGGTTTGGGTTAGTTTTTGTGTTAAGTTTAGGGTTAGGGTTAGGGTTAGGAATAGGGTTAGGCATAGGGTTTGTGTTAGGGTTAGCGTTATTTTTTGGGTTAGGGTTATGGTTAGGAAAAGGGTTAGGGTTAGGTTTAGAGTTAGAGTTTGCGTTAGGGTTAGGGTTTGAGTTAGGGTTTGTTTTAGGGTTAGGGCTAGGGTTAGGGGTTGGGTAGTGGTTAGGGTTAGGGTTAGGATTAGGGTTAGGTTGTGAGTTAGGATTAGGGTTAGGTTTAAGGTTTGGGTTAGGGTTAGGGTTATGGTTAGGATTAGGGTTAGGGTTAGGATTAGAGTTAGATTTAGGCTTTTGGTAAGGGTTAGGTTTTGGGTTAGTGTTTGGGTTAGTGTTAGTGTTAGGGTTACTGTTTGGGTTAGTGTTAGTGTTAGGGTTAGGGTTTGGGTTAGCGTTAGTGTTAGTGTTAGGGTTGGGCTTAGGTTTAGGGTTTGAGTCAGGGTTAACATTAAGGTAAGTATTAGGATTACGGTTAGGGTTAGGGTTTGGCTTAGGGTTAGGGTTAGGGTTTTGGTTTGGGTTAGGGTTAGTGTTAGGTTTTGGGTTAGTGTTAGGGTTAGTGTTAGTGTTAGTGTTTGGGTTAAGGTTTGGGTTAGGTTTAGGGTTTGGGTTAGGGTTAGGTTTTGAGTTTGAGCTAGGTTTAGGTTTAGCGTTAGGGTTAACGTTAGGATTAGTGTTATGGTTTGATTAGGGTTAGGGTAAGAGTTAGCGATAGGATTAGGGTTTTTCTTAGGGTTAGGGTTAGGGTTAGGTTTAGGTTTTGAGTTATGTTTAGGGTTAGGATTAGGGTTTGGGTTAGGGTTAGGTTTAGGGTTAGCGTGAGGGTTAGGGTGAGGGCTAGGATTAGGGTTAGGGTTACGGTTAGGATTAGGGTTAGGTTTAGGGTTTGGATTAGTGTTAGGTTTAGGGTTACGGTTAGGGTTAGGATTAGGTTTAGGTTTAGGGTTAGAATTAGAGTTAGTTTTAGCGTTTTGGTTTGTGTTAGGGTTACTGTTAGGGTTTGTGTTAGTGTTAGGGTTAGGGTTAGTGTTAGGTTTAGGGTTTGTGTTAGGGTTAGGTTTAGGATTTGATTTGGGTTAGTTTTAGGGTGAGGGATAATGTTAAGTTTAGGGTTTGGGTTAGGGTCAGGATTAGGGTTAGGGTTACGATTAGGGTTAAGTTTTGGGTTTGGGTTTGTGTTAGGTTTAGGGTTAGCGTTAGGGTTAGGGTTTGGTTTAGGGTTAGTGTTAGGGTTAGGGTTTGGGTTTAGGTTAGGGTTAGGGTTACGGTTGGGAATAGGGTTAAGGTTAGGGTTAGGGTTAGGGTTTGGTTTAGCGTTAGCGTTAGCCTTACGGTTAGGTTTTGGGTTAGTGTCAGGGTTAGGGTTAGGGTTTGGGTTTGGGTTAGGATTAGGGTTAGGGTTTGTGTTAATGTTTGGGGTTAGGGGTAAGGCGTTAGGTTACGCTTAGGGTTAGGGTTAGGGTTAGAGTTTGAGTTAGGGTTTGTTTTAGGGTTAGGGTTAGGGTTAGGGTTAGGGTTAGGGTTAGGGTTAGGGTTAGGGTTTGGATTAGGGTTGGGGTTTGGGTTAGGGTTAGGGTTAGGGTTAGGTTTAGGGTTATGGATAGGGTTTGGGTAAAGGTTAGGGTTAGGGTTAGGCTTAGGAATAGGGTATGGGTTAGGGTTAGGGTTAGGGTTAGGAATAGGGTTAGGGTTAGGGTTATTGTTAGGGTTTGGGTTAGGGTTAGGTTTAGGTTTTGGGTTAGGGTTAGGGTTAGGGTTAGGGTTTGGGTTAGGGTTAGTGTTATTTTTTGGGTTAGGGTTAGGGGTAGGATAAGGAGTAGGGTTAGGTTTAGGGTTAGGGTTTGGGTTAGGGTTAGGGTTAGGGTTTGAGTTAGGGTTAGGGATAGTGTTAGGGTTAGGGTTAGGGTTAGGGTTAGGTTTAGGATTAGAGTTAGGGTTAGGGTTTTGGTTTGGTTTAGGGTTAGGGTTAGGGTTTGGGTTTGGTTTAGTGTTATTTTTTGGGTTAATGTTAGGGTTAGGGTTAGTGTTAGGGTTGGGGTTTGGGTTAGGGTTATGGTTTGGGTTAGGGTTTGTCTTAGGGTTAGGTTTAGGGTTAGTGTTTGGGATAGGGTTTGGGGAAAGGTTAGGGTTAGGGTAGGGTTAGGAATAGGGTAAGGGTTAGGGTTAGGTTTAGGGTTAGGAATAGGGTTAGGGTTAGGGTTATTGTTAGGGTTTGGGTTAGGGTTAGAGTTAGGTGTAGGGTTTGAGTTAGGGTTAGGGTTAAGGTTAGGGTTAGGGTTAGGAATAGCGTTAGGGTTAGGTTTTGGGTTAGGGTTAGTTTTAGGGTTAGGGTTTGGGTTAGGGTTAGGGTTAGATTGAGTTTTTGGGTTAGGGTTAGGTTTAGGATTACGGTTAGGATTAGGTGTCGGGTTAGGGTTTGGGTTTGGATTAGGGCTTGGGTTGGGGTTATGGTTAGGGTTAGTGTTTGGGTTAGGGTTAGGATTAGGGTTAGGGTTTGTGTTAATGTTTGGGGTTAGGGGTAAGGGGTTAGGTTACGGTTAGGGTTAGGGTTAGTGTTTGAGTTAGGGTTTGGTTTAGGGTTAGGGTTAGGGTTAGGGTTAGGGTTAGGGTTTGGGTTAGGGTTAGGGTTTGGGTTAGGGTTTGGGTTAGGGTTAGGTTTAGGGTTAGTGTTTGGGATAGGGTTTGGGTAAAGGTTAGGGTTAGGGTTAGGCTTAGGAATAGGGTATGGGTTAGGGTTAGGGTTAGGGTTAGGAATAGGGTTAGGGTTAGGGTTATTGTTAGGGTTTGGGTTAGGGTTAGGTTTAGGTTTTGGGTTAGGGTTAGAGTTAGGGTTAGCGTTTGAGTTAGGGTTAGAGTTAAGGTTAGGGTTAGGGTTTGGGTTAGGGTTTAGAGTTAGGGTTTGGGTTACGTTTTGGTTTAAGGTTAGCGTTAGGGTTCGGGTTAAGCATAGGGTTAGGGTTAGGATTTGGGTTAGGGTTAGTGTTATTTTTTGGGTTAGTGTTATGGGTAGGATAAGGGTTAGGGTTAGGTTTAGGGTCAGGGTTTGTGTTAGGGTTAGGGTTAGGGTTTGAGTTAGGGTTAGGGATAGGGTTAGGGTTAGGGTTAGGGTTAAGTTAACGGTTAGGGTTAGGGTTATGGTTTGGGTTAAGGTTAGGTTTAGGTTTACGCTAAGGAATAGGGTTTGGTTTAGGGTTAGGGTTAGGGTTAGGGTTAAGCTTACGGTTCGGGTTAGGGGTATGGTTTGGGTTAAGTTTAGGGTTAGGGTTAGGGTAAGAAATAGGGTTAGGTTTAGGGTTAGGGTTAGGGTTAGGGTTTTGGTTTGGGTTAGGGTTAGGGTTAGGGTTACGGTTAGGGTTTGAGTTAGTTTTAGGGATAGGGTTAGGGTTAGGGTTAGGGTTAGGGTTAGGGTTAGGTTTAGGATTAGAGTTAGGTTTAGGGTTTTGGTTTGGGTTAGGGTTAGGGTTAGGGTTTGGGTTAGGTTTAGTGTTATTTTTTGGGTTAGTGTTAGGGTTAGGGTTAGTGTTAGGGTTAGGGTTTGGGTTAGGGTTATGATTTGGGTTAGGGTTTCTGTCAGGGTTACGTTTAGAGTTAGTGTTTGGGGTCGGGCTTGGGTAATGTTTAGGGTTAGGGTTAGGATTAGGAATAGGGTAACGGTTAGCGTTAGGGTTAGGGTTAGGAATAGGCTAAGGGTTAGGGTTATTGTTAGGGTTTGGGTTAGGGTTAGGTTTAGTTTTTGGGTTAGGTTTAGAGTTAGGGTTAGGATTTGAGTTAGGGTTAGGGTTAAGGTTAGGGTTAGGGTTAGGGTTAGTGTTTGGGTTAGGGTTTGGTTTAAGGTTAGGTTTAGGGTTAGTGTTAGGAAAAGGGTTATGGTTAGGGTTAGGGTTAGGATTAGGTTTAGGGTTAGGGTTAGGGTTTGGGTTAGGTTTAGTGTTATTTTTTCTGTTAGTGTTAGGGTTAGGGTTAGTGTTAGGGTTGGTGTTTGGGTTAGGGTTATGGTTTGGGTTAGGGTTTCGTTTAGGGTTAGGTTTAGGGTTAGTGTTTGGGATAGGGATTGGGTAAAGGTTAGGGTTAGGGTTAAGGTTAGGAATATGGTAAGGGTTAGGGTTAGGGTTAGTAATAGGGTTAGGGTTAGTGTTATTGTTAGGGTTTGGGTTAGGGTTAGGTTTAGGTTTTGGG
>CM069541.1:6150000-6160000 GCA_035773235.1 Eospalax fontanierii
AGGGTTAGGGTTTGGTTTAGGTTTAGTGTTATTTTTTGTGTTAGTGTTAGGTTTAAGGTTAGTGTTAGGGTTAGGGTTTGGATTAGGGTTATGGTTTGGGTTAGGGTTTGGGTTAGGGTTAGGTTTAGGGTTAGTGTTTGGGATAGGGTTTGGGTAAAGTTTAGGGTTAGGGTTAGGGTTACGAATAGGGTAAGGTTTAGGGTTAGGGTTAGGGTTAGGAATAGTGTTAGGGTTAGGGTTACGGTTATTGTTAGGGTTTGGGTTAGGGTTAGGTTAAGGTTTTGGTTTAGGGTTAGAGTTATGGTTAGCGTTTGAGTTAGGGTTAGAGTTAAGGTTAGGGTGAGTGTTTGGGTTAGTGTTTGGTTTAGGGTTAGGGTTAAGTTTAGGGTTTGGGTTAGGGTTAGTGTTATTTTTTGGGTTAGGGTTAAGGGTAGGATAAGCGTTAGGGTTAGGTTTAGGGTTAGGGTTTGGGTTAGGGTTAGGGTTAGGGTTTGAGTTAGGGTTAGGGATAGGGTTAGGGTTAGGGTTAGGTTTAGGGTTAGAGTTAGTGTTAGGGTTTTGGTTTGGGTTAGGGTTAGGGTTAGGGTTTGGGTTAGGTTTAGTGTTATTTTTTCTGTTAGTGTTAGGGTTAGGGTTAGTGTTAGGGTTGGTGTTTGGGTTAGGGTTATGGTTTGGGTTAGGGTTTCGTTTACGGTTAGGTTTAGGGTTAGTGTTTGGGATAGGGATTGGGTAAAGGTTAGGGTTAGGGTTAGGGTTAGGAATAGGGTTAGGGTTAGTGTTATTGTTAGGGTTTGGGTTAGGGTTAGGTTTAGGTTTTGGGTTAGGGTTAGAGTTAAGGTTAGGGTTTGAGTTAGGGTTAAGGTTAAGGTTAGGGTTGGGTTTGGGTTAGGGTTTAGGGTTAGGGTTTGGGTTAGGTTTTGGGTTAAGGTTAGGGTTAGGGTTAGGGTTAGGAATAGGGTTAGGGTAGGGTTTGGGTTAGGGTTAGTTTTAGGGTTAGTATTTGGGTTAGGGATAGGGTTAGATTGTGTTTTTGGGTTAGGGTTAGGTTTAGGATTACGGTTAGGATTCGGTTTCGGGTTAGGGTTTGGGTTAGGGTTAGGGTTTGGGTTGGGCTTAGGGTTAGGGTTAAGGTTTGGGTTAGGGTTAGGGTTATTTTTTGGGTTAGGGTTAGGGTTAGGTTTAGGGTTAGAGTTTGCATTAGGGTTAGGTTTAGGGTTAGAGTTTGAGTTAGGGTTTGTTTTAGGGTTAGGGTTAGGGTTAGGGGTTGGGTATTGGTTAGGGTTAGGGTTAGAATTAGGGTTAGGGTTAGAGTTAGGATTAGGGTTAGGTTTAAGTTTTGGGTTAGGGTTAGGGTTATGGTTAGGATTAGGGTTAGGGTTAGGATTAGAGTTAGATTTAGGCTTTTGGTAAGGGTTAGGGTTAGGGTTAGGTTTTGGGTTAGTGTTTGGGTTAGTGTTAGTGTTAGGGTTAGTGTTTGGGTTAGTGTTAGTGTTAGGGTTAGGGTTTGGGTTAGCGTTAGTGTTAGTGTTAGGGTTGGGCTTAGGTTTAGGGTTGAGTCAGGGTTAACGTTAAGGTAAGGATTAGGATTACGGTTAGGGTTATGTTTTGGGTTAGGGTCAGGATTAGGGTTAGGGTTACGATTAGGGTTAAGTTTTGGGTTTGGGTTTGTGTTAGGTTTAGGGTTAGCGTTAGGGTTAGGGTTTGGTTTAGGGTTAGTGTTAGGGTTAGGGTTTGGGTTTAGGTTAGGGTTAGGGTTACGGTTGGGAATAGGGTTAAGGTTAGGGTTAGGGTTAGGGTTTGGTTTAGGGTTAGCGTTAGGGTTAGGTTTTGGGTTAGGGTCAGGGTTAGGGTTAGGGTTTGGGTTTGGGTTAGGGTTAGGTTTAGGGTTTGTGTTAATGTTTGGGGTTAGGGGTAAGGGGTTAGGTTACAGTTAGGGTTAGGGTTAGGGTTAGTGTTTGAGTTAGGGTTTGGTTTAGGGTTAGGGTTAGGGTTAGGGTTAGGGTTAGGGTTAGGGTTTGGGTTAGGGTTAGGGTTTGGGTTAGGGTTTGGGTTAGGGTTAGGTTTAGGGTTAGTGTTTGGGATAGGGTTTGGGTAAAGGTTAGGTTTAGGGTTAGGCTTAGGAATAGGGTGTGGGTTAGGGTTAGGGTTAGGGTTAGGAATAGGGTTAGGGTTAGGGTTATTGTTAGGGTTTGGGTTAGGGTTAGGTTTAGGTTTTGGGTCAGGGTTAGAGTTAGGGTTAGCGTTTGAGTTAGGGTTAGAGTTAAGGTTAGGGTTAGGGTTTGGGTTAGGGTTTAGAGTTAGGGTTTGGGTTAGGTTTTGGTTTAAGGTTAGGGTTAGGGTTCGGGTTAAGCATAGGGTTAGGGTTAGGATTTGGGTTAGGGTTAGTGTTATTTTTTGGGTTAGGGTTAAGGGTAGGATAAGGGTTAGGGTTAGGTTTAGGGTCAGGGTTTGTGTTAGGGTTAGGGTTAGGGTTTGAGTTAGGGTTAGGGATAGGGTTAGGGTTAGGGTTAGGGTTAGGTTTAGGGTTAGGGTTTGGTTTAAGGTTAGGGTTAGGGTTAGGGTTAGGGTTAGGATTTGCGTTAGGGTTTAGGCTTAGGGTTTGGGTTAAGGTTAGGTTTAGCGTTAGGGTTAGGAATAGGGTTAGGGTTAGGGTTTGGGTTAGGGTTAGGGTTAGAATTAGGGTTTGGGTTAGGGTTCGGGTTAAGGTTAGTTTTTCGGTTAGGGTTAGGTTTAGGATTAGGGTTAGGGTTAGGTTTAGGGTTAGGGTTTGGGTTAGGGTTAGTGTTTTTGTTAGGGTTAGGATTAGGGTTAGGGTTAGGGTTTGGTTTAGGTTTAGTGTTATTTTTTGTGTTAGTGTTAGGGTTAAGGTTAGTGTTAGGGTTAGGGTTTGGATTAGGGTTATGGTTTGGGTTAGGGTTTGGGTTAGGGTTAGGTTTAGGGTTAGTGTTTGGGATAGGGTTTGGGTAAAGTTTAGGGTTAGGGTTAGGGTTACGAATAGGGTAAGGTTTAGGGTTAGGGTTAGGGTTAGGAATAGGGTTAGGGTTAGGGTTATTGTTAGGGTTTGGGTTAGGGTTAGGTTAAGGTTTTGGGTTAGGGTTAGAGTTAGGGTTAGGGTTTGAGTTAGGGTTAGAGTTAAGGTTAGGGTTAGTGTTTGGGTTAGTGTTTGGGTTAGGGTTAGGGTTAGGTTTAGGGTTTGGGTTAGGGTTAGTATTATTTTTTGGGTTAGGGTTAAGGGTAGGATAAGGGTTAGGGTTAGGTTTAGGGTTAGAGTTTGCATTAGGGTTAGGTTTAGGGTTAGGGTTTGAGTTAGGGTTTGTTTTAGGGTTAGGGTTAGGGTTAGGGGTTGGGTATTAGTTAGGGTTAGGGTTAGGATTAGGGTTAGGGTTAGAGTTAGGATTAGGGTTAGGTTTAAGTTTTGGGTTAGGGTTAGGGTTATGGTTAGGATTAGGGTTAGGGTTAGGATTAGAGTTAGATTTAGGCTTTTGGTAAGGGTTAGGTTTAGGGTTAGGTTTTGGGTTAGTGTTTGGTTTAGTGTTAGTGTTAGGGTTAGTGTTTGGGTTAGGGTTAGAATTAGGGTTAGGGTTAGGGTATGCGTTAGTGTTAGTGTTAGGGGTGGGTTTAGGTTTAGGGATTGAATCAGGGTTAACGTTAAGGTAAGGATTAGGATTACGGTTAGGGTTATGGTTTGGGTTAGGGTTAGGGTTAGGGTAAGGTTGAATTTTTGGGTAGGGTTAGGGTTAGGTTTAGAATTAGGGTTTGGGTTAGGGTTAGGATTAGGATTAGGTTTAGGGTTAGGGTTTTGGTTAGGGTTAGGTTTAGTGTTTGGGTTTGGGTTACGGTTAGGTTTAGTGTTAGGGTTTGGTTAGGGTTTGGTTTAAGGTTAGGGTTAGGTTTAGTGTTAGGAATAGGTTTAGGGTTAGGGTTAGGGTTAGGGTTAGGGTTATTGTTAGGGTTTGGGTTAGGGTTTGGGTTAAGGTTAGGGTGAGGGTTAGGATTAAGGTTTGCGTTAGGGTTTAGGGTTAGGGTTTGGGTTAGGGTTTGGTTTAAGGTTAGGTTTAGCTTTAAGGTTAGGAATAGGGTTAGGGTTAGGGTAAGGGTTAGAATTAGGGTTTGGGTTAGGGTTCGGGTTAGGGTCAGTTTTTGGGTTAGGGTTAGGGTTAGGATTAGGGTTAGGGTTAGGTTTAGGGTTAGGGTTTGGGTTTGCGTTAGGGTTAGTGTTTGGCTTAGGGTTAGGGTTAGGGTTAGGGTTTGGGTTAGGGTTAGTGTTATTTTTTGGGTTAGGGTTAAGGGTAGGATAAGGGTTAGGGTTAGGTTTAGGGTTAGGGTTTGGGTTAGGGTTAGGGTTAGGGTTTGAGTTAGGGTTAGGGATAGTGTTAGGGTTAGGGTTAGGGTTAGGGTTAGGTTTAGGATTAGAGTTAGGGTTAGGGTTTTGGTTTGGGTTAGGGTTAGGATTAGGGTTTGGGTTTAGTTTAGTGTTATTTTTTGGGTTAATGTTAGGGTTAGGGTTAGTGTTAGGGTTGGGGTTTGGGTTAGGGTTATGGTTAGGGTTAGGGTTTGGGTTTGGTTTAGTGTTATTTTTTGGGTTAATGTTAGGGTTAGGGTTAGTGTTAGGGTTGGGTTTTGAGTTAGGGTTATGGTTTGGGTTAGGGTTTGTGTTAGGGTTAGGTTTAGGGTTAGTGTTTGGGATAGGGTTTGGGTAAAGGTTAGGGTTAGGGTAGGGTTAGGAATAGGGTAAGGGTTAGGGTTAGGTTTAGGGTTAGGAATAGGGTTAGGGTTAGGGTTATTGTTAGGGTTTGGGTTAGGGTTAGAGTTAGGTTTAGGGTTTGAGTTAGGGTTAGGGTTAAGTTTAGGGTTAGGGTTTGGGTTAGGGTTTAGGGTTAGGGTTTGGGTTAGGTTTTGGGTTAAGGTTATGGTTAGGGTTAGGAATAGCGTTAGGGTTAGGGTTTGGGTTAGGGTTAGTTTTAGGGTTAGGGTTTGGGTTACGGTTAGGGTTAGATTGAGTTTTTGGGTTAGGGTTAGGTTTAGGATTACGGTTAGGATTAGGTGTCGGGTTAGGGTTTGGGTTTGGGTTAGGGCTTGGGTTGGGGTTATGGTTAGGATTAGCGTTTGGGTTAGGGTTAGGGTTATTCTTTGAGTTAGGGTTAGGGTTAGGAAAAGGGTTAGGGTAAGGTTTAGGGTTAGAGTTTGCGTTAGGGTTAGGGTTAGGATTTGAGTTAGGGTTTGTTTTAGGGTTAGGGTTCGGGTTAGGGGTTGGGTATGGGTTAGGGTTAGGGTTAGGGTTAGGGTTAGGATTAGGGTTAGGGTTAGAATTAGGATTAGGGTTAGGTTTAGGGTTAGGGTTTCGTTTAGGTTTAAGGTTTGGGTTAGGGTTAGGGTTATGTTTAGGATTAGGGTTAGGGTTAGGATTAGATTTAGGTTTAGGCTTTTGGTAAGGGTTAGGGTTAGGGTTAGGTTTTGGGTTAGTATTAGGGTTAGTGTTAGTGTTAGGGTTAGGGTGTGGGTTAGGGTTAGTGTTAGGTTTAAGATTAGGGTTAGCGTTAGTGTTAGTGTTAGGGTTGGGCTTAGGTTTAGGGTTTGAGTCAGGGTTATTTTAAGGTAAGGATTAGGATTACGGTTAGGGTTAGGGTTTGGGTTAGGGTTAGGGTTAGGTTAAGGTTTACTTTTTGGGTTAGGGTTAGGGTAAGGTTTAGGATTAGGGTTTGGGTTAGGGTTAGGATTAGGATTAGGTTTAGGGTTAGGGTTTCGGTTAGGGTTAGGGTTAGGGTTTGGTTAGGGTTTGGTTTAAGGTTAGGGTTAGGGTTACTGTTAGGAATAGGGTTAGGGTTAGGGTTAGGCTTAGGAATAGGGTTAGGGTTAGGGTTAGGGTTAGGGTTTGGGTTAAGGTTAGGGTTAGGGTTAGGGTTAAGGTTTGCATTAGAATTTAGGTTTAGGGTTTGGGTTAGGGTTTGGTTTAAGGTTAGGTTTAGGGTTATGGTTAGGAATAGAGTTAGGGTTAGGGTTAGGGTTAGAATTGGGGTTTGGGTTAGGGTTCGGGTTAGGGTTAGTTTTTGGGTTAGGGTTAGGAATAGGGTTAGGGTTAGGGTTAGGGTTAGAATTAGGGTTTGGATTAGGGTTCGGTTTAGGGTTTGTTTTTTGGTTAGGGTTAGGGTTAGGATTAGGTTTAGGGTTAGGGTATGGATTTGCGTTAGCGTTAGGGTTTGGTTTAGTGTTAGGGTTAGGTTTAGGGTTAGGGTTAGGGTTTGGGTTAGGGTTAGTGTTATTTTTTGGGTTAGGTTTAAGGGTAGGATAAGGATTAGGGTTAGGTTTAGGGTTAGGGTTTGGGTTAGGGTTAGGTTTAGGGTTTGAGTTAGGGTTAGGGATAGGGTTAGGGTTAGGGTTAGGGTTAGGTTTAGGATTAGAGTTAGGGTTAGGGTTTTGGTTTGGGTTAGGGTTAGGGTTAGGGTTTGGGTTAGGGTTAGGTTTAGGTTTTGAGTTTGAGTTAGGTTTAGGTTTAGCGTTAGGGTTAACGTTAGGATTAGTGTTATGGTTTGATTAGGGTTAGGGTAAGAGTTAGCGATAGGGTTAGGCTTTGGTTTAGGGTTAGGGTTAGGGTTAGGGTTAAGTTAACGGTTAGGGTTAGGGTTATGGTTTGGGTTAAGGTTAGGTTTAGGTTTACGGTAAGGAATAGGGTTTGGTTTAGGGTTAGGGTTAGGGTTAGGGTTAAGTTTACGGTTCGGGTTAGGGTTATGGTTTGGGTTAAGTTTAGGGTTAGGGTTAGGGTGAGAAATAGGGTTAGGTTTAGGGTTAGGGTTAGGGTTAGGGTTACGGTTAGGGTTTGAGT
Organism: Eospalax fontanierii; assembly: GCA_035773235.1. NCBI lineage: Eukaryota > Metazoa > Chordata > Mammalia > Rodentia > Spalacidae > Eospalax > Eospalax fontanierii. The sequence goes on from CM069541.1 coordinate 6,156,821, forward strand.
TAGTTTTAGGGATAGGGTTAGGGTTAGGGTTAGGGTTAGGGTTAGGTTTAGGATTAGAGTTAGGTTTAGGGTTTTGGTTTGGGTTAGGGTTAGGGTTAGGGTTTGGGTTAGGTTTAGTGTTATTTTTTGGGTTAGTGTTAGGGTTAGGGTTAGTGTTAGGGTTAGGGTTTGGGTTAGGGTTATGATTTGGGTTAGGGTTTCTGTTAGGGTTACGTTTAGGGTTAGTGTTTGGGGTCGGGTTTGGGTAAAGTTCAGGGTTAGGGTTAGGGTTAGGAATAGGGTAACGGTTAGGGTTAGGGTTAGGGTTAGGAATAGGCTAAGGGTTAGGGTTATTGTTAGGGTTTGGGTTAGGGTTGGGTTTAGTTTTTGGGTTAGGTTTAGAGTTAGGGTTAGGATTTGAGTTAGGGTTAGGGTTAAGGTTAGGGTTAGGGTTAGGGTTAGGGTTTGGGTTAGGGTTTGGTTTAAGGTTAGGGTGAGGGTTAGTGTTAGGAAAAGGGTTAGGGTTAGGGTTAGGGTTAGGAATAGGGTTAGGGTTAGGGTTTGGGTTAGGTTTAGTGTTATTTTTTCTGTTAGTGTTAGGGTTAGGGTTAGTGTTAGGGTTGGTGTTTGGGTTAGGGTTATGGTTTGGGTTAGGGTTTCGTTTAGGGTTAGGTTTAGGGTTAGTGTTTGGGATAGGGATTGGGTAAAGGTTAGGGCTAGGGTTAAGGTTAGGAATATGGTAAGGATTAGGGTTAGGGTTAGGAATAGGGTTAGGGTTAGTGTTATTGTTAGGGTTTGGGTTAGGGTTAGGTTTAGGTTTTGGGTTAGGGTTAGAGTTAAGGTTAGGGTTTGAGTTAGGATTAGGGTTAAGGTTAGGGTTGGGTTTGGGTTAGGGTTTAGGGTTAGGGTTTGGGTTAGTTTTTGTGTTAAGTTTAGGGATAGGGTTAGGGTTAGGAATAGGGTTAGGCATAGGGTTTGTGTTAGGGTTAGCGTTATTTTTTGGGTTAGGGTTATGGTTAGGAAAAGGGTTAGGGTTAGGTTTAGGGTTAGAGTTTGCGTTAGGGTTAGGGTTTGAGTTAGGGTTTGTTTTAGGGTTAGGATTAGGGTTAGGGGTTGCGTATTGGTTAGGGTTAGGGTTAGGATTAGGGTTAGGTTTAGAGTTAGGATTAGGGTTAGGTTTAAGGTTTGGGTTAGGGTAAGGCTAATGGTAAGGGTTAGGGGTAGGGTTAGGATTAGAGTTAGATTTAGGCTTTTGGTAAGGGTTAGGTTTTGGGTTAGTGTTTGGGTTAGTGTTAGTGTTAGGGTTACTGTTTGGTTTAGTGTTAGTGTTAGGGTTAGGGTTTGGGTTAGCGTTAGTGTTAGTGTTAGGGTTGGGCTTAGGTTTAGGGTTTGAGTCAGGGTTAACATTAAGGTAAGTATTAGGATTACGGTTAGGGTTAGGGTTTGGCTTAGGGTTAGGGTTAGGGTTTTGGTTTGGGTTAGGGTTAGTGTTAGGTTTTGGGTTAGTGTTAGGGTTAGTGTTAGTGTTAGTGTTTGGGTTAAGGTTTGGGTTAGGTTTAGGGTGAGGGTTAGGGTTAGGTTTTGAGTTTGAGCTAGGTTTAGGTTTAGCGTTAGGGTTAACGTTAGGATTAGTGTTATGGTTTGATTAGGGTTAGGGTAAGAGTTAGCGATAGGATTAGGGTTTGGCTTAGGGTTAGGGTTAGGGTTAGGTTTAGGTTTTGAGTTATGTTTAGGGTTAGGATTAGGGTTTGGGTTAGGGTTAGGTTTAGGGTTAGCGTGAGGGTTAGGGTTAGGGCTAGGATTAGGGTTAGGGTTACGGTTAGTATTAGGGTTAGGTTTAGGGTTTGGATTAGTGTTAGGTTTAGGGTTACGGTTAGGGTTAGGATTAGGTTTAGGTTTAGGGTTAGAATTAGAGTTAGTTTTAGCGTTTTGGTTTGTGTTAGGGTTACTGTTAGGGTTTGGGTTAGTGTTAGGGTTATGGTTAGTGTTAGCTTTTGGGTTTGTGTTAGGTTTAGGTTTAGGATTTGATTTGGGTTAGTTTTAGGGTGAGGGATAATGTTAAGGTTAGGGTTTGGGTTAGCCTCAGGATTAGGCTTAGGGGTACGATTAGGGTTAAGTTTTGGGTTTGGGTTTGTGTTAGGTTTAGGGTTAGCGTTAGGGTTAGGGTTTGGTTTAGGGTTAGTGTTAGGGTTAGGGTTTGGGTTTAGGTTAGGGTTAGGGTTACGGTTGGGAATACGGTTAAGGTTAGGGTTAGGGTTAGGGTTTGGTTTAGCGTTAGCGTTAGCGTTAGGGTTAGGTTTTGGGTTAGGGTCAGGGTTAGGGTTAGGGTTTGGGTTTGGGTTAGGATTAGGGTTAGGGTTTGTGTTAATGTTTGGGGTTAGGGGTAAGGCGTTAGGTTACGCTTAGGGTTAGGGTTAGTGTTAGTGTTTGAGTTAGGGTTTGGTTTAGGGTTAGGGTTAGGGTTAGGGTTAGGGTTAGGGTAAGTGTTAGGGTTAGGGTTAGGGTTTGGGTTAGGGTTGGGGTTTGGGTTAGGGTTTGGGTTATGGTTAGGTTTAGGGTTAGTGTTTTGGATAGGGTTTGGGTAAAGGTTAGGGTTAGGGTTAGGCTTAGGAATAGGGTATGGGTTAGGGTTAGGGTTAGGGTTAGGAATAGGGTTAGGGTTAGGGTTATTGTTAGGGTTTGGGTTAGGGTTAGGTTTAGGTTTTGGGTGAGGGTTAGAGTTAGGGTTAGCGTTTGAGTTAGGGTTAGAGTTAAGGTTAGGGTTAGGTTTTGGGTTAGGGTTTAGAGTTAGGGTTTGGGTTAGGTTTTGGTTTAAGGTTAGGGTTAGGGTTAGGGTTAAGCATAGGGTTAGGGTTAGGATTTGGGTTAGGGTTAGTGTTATTTTTTGGGTTAGGGTTAAGGGTAGGATAAGGGTTAGGGTTAGGTTTAGGGTGAGGGTTTGTGTTAGGGTTAGGGTTAGGTTTTGAGTTAGGGTTAGGGATAGGGTTAGGGTTAGGGTTAGGGTTAGGTTTAGGGTTAGGGTTTGGTTTAAGATTAGGGTTAGGGTTAGGGTTAGGGTTAGGGTTAGGGTTAGGATTTGCGTTAGGGTTTAGGCTTAGGGTTTGGGTTAAGGTTAGGTTTAGCGTTAGGGTTAGGAATAGGGTTAGGGTTAGGGTTTGGGTTAGGGTTAGGGTTATAATTAGGGTTAGGGTTAGGGTTAGG
>CM069541.1:6170000-6202500 GCA_035773235.1 Eospalax fontanierii
GTTAGGGTTAGGTTTAGGGTTAGGGTTTGGTTTAGGGTTAGGGTTAGGGTTTGAGTTAGGGTTAGGGATAGGGTTAGGGTTAGGGTTAGGGTTAGGGTTAGGTTTAGGATTAGAGTTAGGGTTAGGGTTTTTGGTTTGGGTTAGGGTTAGGGTTAGGGTTTGGGTTAGGTTTAGTGTTATTTTTTGGGTTAGTGTTAGGGTTAGGGTTATTGTTAGGGTTAGGGTTATGATTTGGGTTAGGGTTTGGGTTAGGGTTAGGTTTAGGTTTAGTGTTTGGGATAGGGTTTGGGTAAAGGTTAGGGTTACGGTGAGGGTAAGGAATAGGGAAGGGGTTAGGGTTAGGGATAGGGTTAGGAGTAGGGTTAGGGTTAGGGTTATTGTTAGGGTTTGGTTTAGGGTTAGGTTGAGTTTTTGGGTTAGGGTTAGAGTTAGGGTTAGGGTTTGAGTTAGGGTTAGGGTTAAGGTTCGGGTTAGGGTTTGGGTTAGGGTTTAGGGTTAGGGTTTGGGTTAGGTTTTGGGTTAGGGTTAGGGTTAGGGTTACGAATAGGGTTAGGGTTAGTGTTAGGTTTAGGGTTAGTTTTAGGGTTAGGGTTTGGGTTAGGGTTAGGGTTAGATTTAGTTTTTGGATTAGGGTTAGGTTTAGGATTACGGTTAGGATTCGGTTTCGGGTTAGGGTTTGGGTTAGGGTTAGGGTTTGGGTTAGGGTTAGGGTTAGGGTTAGCGTTTGGGTTAGGGTTAGGGTTATTTTTTGGGTTAGGGTTAGGGTTAGGAAAAGGGTTAGGGTTAAGTTTAGGGTTAGAGTTTGCGTTAGGGTTAGGGTTAGGGTTTGAGTTAGGGTTTGTTTTACGGTTAGGGTTAGGGTTAGGGGTTGGGTATGGGTTAGTGTTAGGGTTAGGGTTAGGATTAGGGTTAGGGTTAGAGTTAGGATTATGGTTAGGTTTAGGGTTTGGGTTAGGGTTAGGGTTATGGTTAGGATTAGGTTTAGGGTTAGGATTAGAGTTAGGTTCAGGCTTTTGGTAAGGGTTAGGGTTAGGGTTAGGTTTTGGGTTAGTGTTAGGGTTAGTGTTAGTGTTAGGGTTAGGGTTTGGGTTAGGGTTAGGGTTAGGTTAAGGTTTACTTTTAGGGTTAGGGTTAGGATAAGGTTTAGGATTAGGGTTTGGGTTAGGGTTAGGTTTAGGATTAGGTTTAGGGTTAGGGTTTCGGTTAGGGTTAGGGTTAGGGTTTGGGTTACGGTTAGGTTTAGGGTTAGGGTTTGGTTAGGGTTTGGTTTAAGGTTAGGGTTACGGTTACTGTTAGGAATAGGGTTAGGGTTAGGCTTAGGCTTAGGAATAGGGTTAGGGTTAGGGTTTGAGTTAGGGTTTGGGTTAAGGTTAGGGTTAGGGTTAGGGTTAATATTTGCATTAGAGTTTAGGTTTAGGGTTAGGGTTAGAGTTAGGGTAAGGGTTTGGGTTAGGGTTAGGGTTAGGGTTTAGTTTAGGGTTATGTTTAGGGTTAGGTTTTAGAGTTAGGAATACGTTTAGGGTTTGGTTTTGGGTTAGGGATATGGTTAGGGTTAGGTTAGGATTATGGTTCGGCTTAGGTTTAGGTTTAGGTTTAGGTTTTTAGTTATGTTTAGGGTTAGGATTAGGGTTTGGGTTAGGGTTAGGGTTAGGGTTAGCGTGAGGGTTAGGGTTAGGCTTAGGGTTAGGGTTAGGTTTTAGGGTTATGGTTAGGGTTATTGTTTGGGTTAAGGTTAAGGTTAGGGTTAGGGTTAGGAATAGGGTTAGGGTTAGGGTTAATGTTAGGGTTTGGTTTACGGTTTGGGTTAGGGTTAGGGTTAGTATTTGGGTTAGGGTTAGGGTTAGGATTAGGGTTAGGTTTAGGGTTTGATTAGGATTAGGGTTAGGGTTAGGGTTTGGGTTAGGATTAGTGTTAGGGTTAGGGGTTGGGTTTGGGTTAGGGTTAGGGTTAGGGCTAGGATTAGGTTTAGGTTTAGGGTTAGGATTAGAGTTAGTGTTATAGTTTTGCTTTGGGTTAGGGTTATGGTTAGGGTTTGTGTTAGTGTTAGGGTTAGGGTTACTGTTAGGGTTAGGGTTAGTGTTAGGGTTAGAGTTTGGGTTAGGGTTATGGTATGGGTTAGGGTTTGGGTTAGGGTTAGGTTTAGGGTTAGTGTTTGGGTTATTTTTAGGTTTTGGGTTAGGGTTAGAGTTAGGGTTAGGGTTTGAGTTAGGGTTAGGGTTAAGGTTAGGGTTAGGGTTAGGGATTGGGTTAGGGTTATGGTTAGGAATAGGGTTAGGGTTAGAGTTAGGGTTAGGGTTTGAGTTTGGGTTAGGGTTAAGGTTAGGGTTAGGGTTAGGGTTAGGAATAGGGTTAGGTTTAGGGTTAGTGTTTGGGATAGGGTTTGGGTAAAAGTTAGGGTTAGGGTTAGGGTTAGGTATAGGGTTAGGGTTAGGGTTAGGGTTAAGTTTACGGTTAGGTTTAGTGTTATGGTTTGGGTTATGTTTAGGGTTAGGGTTAGGGTAAGAAATAGGGTTAGGTTTAGAGTTAGGGTAAGGGTTAGGATTCGCGTTAGGTTTCGTGTTTGGATTAGGGTTAGGGTTAGGTTTAGGGTTTCGGGTTGGGTTAGGGCTAGGGTGAGGGTTAGGGTTAGGGATTGGTTTAGGGTTATGGTTAGGAATAGGTTTAGGGTTAGAGTTAGGGTTGGGGTTTGAGTTAGGGTGAGGGTTAAGGTTAGGGTTTGGGTTTGGGTTAGGGTTTAGAGTTAGGGTTTGTGTTAGCTTTTGGGTTAAGGTTAGGGTTAGGGTTAGGGTTAGGAATAGGGTTACGGTAAAGGTTTGGGTTAGGGTTAGTTTTAGGGGTAGGGTTTGGGTTAGGGTTAGGGTTAGGTTTAGTTTTTGGGTTAGGGTTAGGTTTACGATTACGGTTAGGATTAGGTTTCGGGTTAGGGTTTGGGTTAGGGTTAGGGTTTGGGTTGGGGTTAGGTTTAGGTTTAGGGTTTGGGTTAGGGTTAGGTTTATTTTTTGGGTTAGGGTTAGGGTTAGGAAAAGGGTTAGGGTTAGGTTTAGGGTTAGGGTTTGCGTTAGGGTTAGGGTTTGAGTTAGGGTTTGTTATAGGGTTAGGGTTAGGGTTAGGGGTTGGGTATGGGTTAGGGTTAGGGTTACGGTTAGGATTAGGGTTAGGGTTAGAGTTAGGATTAGGGTTAGTTTTAGGGTTTGGGTTAGGGTTAGGGTTATGGTTAGGCTAAGGGATAGGGATAGGATAAGAGTTAGGTTTAGGCTTTTGGAAAGGGTTCGGGTTAGGGTTAGGGTTTGGATTGTGTTAGGGTTAAGGTTAGGGTTTGGGTTAACGTTTGTTGTTAGGGGTTAGGGATTAGGTTTAGGGTTAGTTTCACTGTGTGGGTTTGGGTTAGGGATAGGGTTAGGGTTTGGGTATGGGTTAGGGTTAGGTTTAGGTTTAGTTTTAGGGTTTGGGTTTGGGTTAGGGTTAGGGTTAGTGTTAGGGTTAAGGATTTGGTTAGGGTTATGGTTAGGAATAGAGTTAGGGTTTGGGTTATTGTTAGTGTTTGGGTTAGGGTTTGGGTTAGGGTTAGGGTTAGGTTTAGGTTTTGGGTTAGGTTTAGAGTTAGGGTTAGGGTTTGGGTTAGGGTTACGGTTAGGGTTTGGGTTAGGTTAGGATTATGGATAGGGTTAGGTTTAGGGTTAGGTTTAGAGTTATGTTTAGGGTTAGGATTAGGGTTTGGGTTAGGTTTAGGGTTAGAGTTAGCATGAGGGTTAGGGTTAGGGTTAGGGTTAGGGTTAGGTTTTACGGTTATGCTTAGGGTTATTGTTTGGGTTAAGGTTAGGTTTAGGGTTAGGGTTAGGAATAGGGTTAGGGTTAGGTTTAGGGTTAGGGTTTGGTTTAAGGTTTGGGTTAGGGATAGGGTTAGGTTTAGGTTTAGGATTAGAGTTAGGGTTAGGGTTTTGGTTTGGGTTAGGGTTAGGATTAGGGTTTGGGTTAGTGTTAGGGTTAGGGTTAGTCTTAGGGTTAGGGTTTGTTTGAGGGTTAGGTTTAGGATTAGATTTGGGTTAGTGTTAGGGTTAGGGTTAATGTTAAGTTTAGGGTTTGGGTTAGGGTTAGGATTCGGGTGAGGGTTACGATTATGGTTAAGTTTTGAGTTTGGGTTTGGGTTAGGTTTAGGGTTAGCGTTAGGGTTAGGGTTAGGTTTAGGGTTAGTGTTAGGGTTAGCGTTAGGTTTAGGTTTAGTTTTTGAGTTATGTTTAGGGTTAGGATTAGGGTTTGGGTTAGGGTTAGGGTTAGGGTTACCGGGAGGGGTAGGGTTAGGGTTAGGGTAAGGGTGAGGTTTTAGGGTTATGGTTAGGGTTATTGTTTGGGTTAAGGTTAGGTTTAGGGTTAGGGTTAGGAATAGGTTTAGGTTTAGGGTTAGAGTTAGGGTTTGGTTGACGGTTTGGGTTAGGGTTAGTTTTTGTTTTAGGGGTAGGGTTAGAGTTAGGGTTACGATTATGGTTAAGTTTAGGGTTTGTGTTTCGGTTAGGTTTAGGGTTAGGGTTAGTGTTAGGATTAGGTTTTGGGTTAGTGTTAGGTTTAGGGTTTGGGTTAGGGTTAGGGTTAGGGTTAGGACTAGGGTTAGGGTTAGGTTTAGGGTTAGGGTTTGGTTTAGGGTTTGGGTTAGGGTTAGGGTTAGGGTTAGGATTAGGTTTAGTTTTAGGGTTAGTGTTTAGGTTAGTGTTAGGTTTAGGTTTGATTTGGGTTAGTGTTAGGGTTAGGATTAGTGTTAAGGTTAGGGTTTGGGTTAGGGTTAAGGTTAGGGTTTGGGTTAGGGTTAGGGTTATGGTGTGGGTTTGGGTTAGGGTTAGGGTTAGGGTTTGGATTTGGGTTAGGTTTAGGGTTAGTGTTTGGTTTAGGGTTAGGGTTAGGTTTAGTGTTAGGTTTAAATTTTGGGTAAGGTTTAGGGTTAGGGTTAGGGTTTGGGTTCGGGTTAGAATTAGGGTTATGGTTAGGGTTTGAGTTGTGGTTAGGGTTAGGTTTAGGGTTAGGTTTTGTATTAGGGTTAGGGTTAGGGTTAGGGTTAGGGTTTGAGTTAGAGTTAGGGTTAGGTTTAGGGTTTGGGTTATGGTTAGAGTTAGGGTTAGGTGTTGGGTTTGGGTTAGGGTTAGGGTTAAGGTTAGTATTAGGGTTAGGGTTAGGGTTTGGGTTAGGGTTAGGGTTAGGGATAGCGTTAGGATTAGGGTTAGGGTTAGGGTTACGATTATGGTTAAGGTTAGGGTTTTTGTTTGGGTTAGGTTTAGGGTTAGGGTTAGGGTTATGGTTTCGGTTAGTGTTAGGTTTAGGGTTTGGTTTAGGGTTAGGGTTAGAGTTAGGACTAGGGTTAAGGTTAGGTTTAGGGTTAGGGTTTGTTTTAGGGTTAGGGTTAGTGTTAGGGTTAGTGTTAGGGTTAGGTTTAGGATTAGAGTTAGGGTTAGGGTTTTGGTTAGTGTTAGAGTTAGGTTTAGGGTTTGGGTTAGGGTTAGTGTTAGGGTTAGGGTTTGGGTTAGGGTTCGGGTTAGGGTTTGGGTTAGGGTTAGGGTTAGGGTTAGGGTTAGGTTTAGGATTAGGTTTAGGGTTAGGGTTAGGATTAGAGTTAGGGTTAGGGTTTTGGTTTGGATTAGGGTTAGGGTTTGGGTTAGTGTTAGGTTTAGGGTTAGGTTTAGGGTTTGTGTTAGGGTTAGGGTTCCGGTTAGGGTTTAGGGTTAGGGTTCGGTTTAGGGTTCGGGTTACGGTAAGGTTAGTGTTAGGGTTTATGGTAATGTTTGTGGTTAGGGGTTAGGGGTTAGGTTTAGGGTTAGGATTAGGGTTAGGGTTTGGGTTAGGGTTTAGGGTTAGGGTTTATGTCAGGGTTTGGGTTAAGGTTAGGGTTATGGTTAGGGTTAGGAATAGGGTTAGGTTTAGGGTTTGGGTTACGGTTAGGTTTAGGGTTAGGGTTTGGGTTAAGGTTAGGGTTAGTTTTTGGGTTAGGGTTAGGGTTAGGATTAGGGCGAGGTTTAGGTTTAGGGTTAGGGTTTGAGTTAGAGTTAGGGTTCGGGTTAGGGTTTGAGTTAGGGTTTGGGTTTGGATGTGGGTTAGGGTTAGGTTTAGGTTTTGGGTTAGGGTTAGAGAGGGTTAGGGTTTGGGTTAGGGTTAGGGTTACGCTTAGGGTTTGAGTTAGGGTTAGGGTTAGGGTTAGGGTTAGGGTTTGGGTTAGGGTTAGGGTTAGGGTTAGTATTAGGGTTAGGGTTAGGGTTAGGGTTAGGGTTAGGGTTATGGTTAAGTTTAGGGTTTGTGTTTGGGTTAGGTTTAGGGTTAGGGTTAGGTTTAGATTTCGGTTAGTGTTAGGTTTAGGGTTTGGGTTATGGTTAGGGTTAGGGTTAGGACTAGGGTTAGGGTTAGGTTTAGGGTTAGGGTTTGGTTTAGGGTTAGGGTTATGGTTAGGGTTAGGGTTAGGATTAGGGTTAGTTTTAGGGTTAGTGTTAGGGTTAGAATTAGTGTTAAGGTTAGGGTTTGGGTTAGGGTTAGGGTTAGGGTTAGGGTTAGGTTTTGTATTAGGGTTAGGGTTAGGTTTAGGGTTTGAGTTAGGGTTAGGGTTAGGTTTAGGGTTTGGGTTAGGGATTGGGTTAGGGTTATGGTTAGGAATAGGGTTAGGGTTAGGGTTATTGTTAGTGTTTGGGTTAGGGTTTGGGTTAGGGTTAGGTTTAGGGTTTGGGTTAGGGTTAGGGTTAGGGTTTGGTTTAGGGTTATGTTTTGGTTTGGTTTTAGAGTTAGGATTACTTTTAGGGTTTGGTTTAGGGTTAGGGATAAGGTTAGGGTTAGGTTAGGATTATGGATAGGGTTAGGTTTAGGGTTAGGTTTAGGTTTTGAGGTATGTTTAGGTTTAGGATTAGGGTTTGGGTTAGGGTTAGGGTTAGGTTTAGCGTGAGGGTTAGGGTTAGGCTTAGGGTTAGGGTTAGGTTTTAGGGTTATGGTAATGGGTTATTGTTTGGGTTAAGGTTAGGGTTAGGGTTAGGGTTAGGGTTAGGAATAGGGTTAGGTTAGGGTTAGGGTTAGGGTTTGGTTTACGGGTTGGGTTAGGGTTAGGGTTAGTATTTGTTTTAGGGTTAGGGTTAGGTTTAGGTTTTGAGTTATGTTTAGGGTTAGGATTAGGGTTTGGGTTAGGGTTAGGGTTAGGGTTACCGTGAGGGTTAGGGTTAGGGTTAGGGTAAGGGTTAGCTTTTAGTGTTATGGTGAGGGTTATTGTTTGGGTTAAGGTTAGGGTTAGGGTTAGGGTTAGGAATAGGTTTAGGGTTAGGGTTAGAGTTAGGGTTTGGTTTACGGTTTGGGTTAGGGTTAGTTTTTGGGTTAGGTTTAGGGTTAGGATTAGGGTTAGGGTTAGGTTTACATTTAGCGTTTGTGTTAGGATTCGGGTTATTGTTAGGGTTAGGGTTAGGGTTAGATTTTGAGTTAGGTTTAGGCTTAGGGGTAGGGTTAGGGTTTGGGTTAGGGTTAGAGAGGGTTAGTGTTTGGGTTAGGGTTAGGCTTAGGGTTAGGGCTAGGATTAGGGTTAGGGTTAGGGTAAGGATTAGGATTAGGTTTAGGGTTTGAGTTAGGGTTAGGGTTAGGGTTAGGGTTAGGATTAGGTTTAGGTTTAGGGTTAGGATTAGAGTTAGGATTAGGCTTTTGGTTTGGATTAGGGTTAGGATTAGGGTTTGGGATAGTGTTAGGTTTAGGGTTAGGGTTAGGGTTACGGTTAGGTTAGTGTTAGGGTTTATGTTAATGTTTGTGGTTAGGGGTTAGGGGTTAGGTTTAGGGTTAGGATTAGGGTTAGGGTTTGGGTTAGGATTAGGGTTAGGTTTAGGTTTAGAGTTAGGGTTTGTGTTAGGGTTCGGGTTAGGGTTAGTGTTAGGGTTAGGGTTAGGTTTAGGTTTTGGGTTAGGGTTAGTGAGGGTTAGGGTTTGGGTTAGGGTTAGGGTTAGGGTTTGAGTTAGGGTTAGGGTTAGGGTTAGGGTTTGGGTTAGGGTTAGGGTTAGGGTTACGTGTTCGGTTCCGGTTAGGGTTAGAGTTACGGTTAGGATTAGGGTTAGGGTTAGATTTAGGATTAGGATTAGAGTTAGGTTTAGGGTTTGGGTTAGGGTTAGGGTTAGGGTTAGGGTTAGGATTAGGTTTAGGGTTAGGGTTATGGTTATGGTTAAGTTTAGGGTTTGTGTTTGGGTTAGGTTTAGGGTTAGGGTTAGGGTTAGGGTTTCGGTTAGTGTTAGGTTTAGGGTTTGGGTTAGGGTTAGGGTTAGGTTTAGGACTAGGGTTAGGGTTAGGTTTAGGGTTAGGGTTTGGTTTAGGGTTAGGGTTATGGTTAGGGTTAGGGTTAGGATTAGGGTTAGTTTTAGGGTTAGTGTTAGGGTTAGGATTAGTGTTAAGGTTAGGGTTTGGGTTAGGGTTATGGTTAGGGTTAGGGTTAGGTTTTGTATTAGGGTTAGGTTTAGGTTTAGGGTTTGAGTTAGGGTTAGGGTTAGGTTTAGGGTTTGGGTTATGGTTAGAGTTAGGGTTAGGTGTTGGGTTTGGGTTAGGGTTAGGGTTACGGTTAGGATTAGGGTTACGTTTAGGGTTTGGGTTAGGGTTAGGGTTAGGGATAGCGTTAGGATTAGGTTAGGGTTAGGGTTACGATTATGGTTAAGTTTAGGGTTTGTGTTTGGGTTAGGTTTAGGGTTAGGTTTAGGGTTAGTGTTAGGTTTAGGGTTTGGGTTAGGGTTAGGGTTAGGGTAAGGACTAGGGTTAAGGTTAGGTTTAGGGTTAGGGTTTGGTTTAGGGTTTGGGTTAGGGTTAGGTTTAGGTTTTGGGTTAGGGTTAGAGAGGGTTAGGGTTTGGGTTAGGGTTAGGGTTAGGGTTTGAGTTAGGGTTAGGGTTAGGGTTAGGGTTTGGGTTAGGGTTAGGATTAGGGTTACGTGTTCGGTTCGGGTTAGGGTTAGAGTTACGGTTAGGATTAGGGTTAGGGTTAGATTTAGGATTAGGATTAGAGTTAGGTTTAGGGTTTGGGTTAGGGTTAGGGTTAGGGTTAGGGTTAGGATTAGGTTTAGGGTTAGGGTTACGGTTATGGTTAAGTTTAGGGTTTGTGTTTGGGTTAGGTTTAGGGTTAGGGTTAGGGTTTCGGTTAGTGTTAGGTTTAGGGTTTGGGTTAGGGTTAGGGTTAGGTTTAGGACTAGGGTTAGGGTTAGGTTTAGGGTTAGGGTTTGGTTTAGGGTTAGGGTTATGGTTAGGGTTAGGGTTAGGATTAGGGTTAGTTTTAGGGTTAGTGTTAGGGTTAGGATTAGTGTTAAGGTTAGGGTTTGGGTTAGGGTTAGGGTTAGGGTTAGGGTTAGGTTTTGTATTAGGGTTAGGTTTAGGTTTAGGTTTAGGGTTTGGGTTATGGTTAGAGTTAGGGTTAGGTGTTGGGTTTGGGTTAGGGTTAGGGTTACGGTTAGGATTAGGGTTACGTTTAGGGTTTGGGTTAGGGTTAGGGTTAGGGATAGCGTTAGGATTAGGGTTAGGGTTAGGGTTACGATTATGGTTAAGTTTAGGGTTTGTGTTTGGGTTAGGTTTAGGGTTAGGTTTAGGGTTAGTGTTAGGTTTAGGGTTTGGGTTAGGGTTAGGGTTAGGGTAAGGACTAGGGTTAAGGTTAGGTTTAGGGTTAGGGTTTGGTTTAGGGTTAGGGTTAGTGTTAGGGTTAGGTTTTGAGTTAGGGTTAGGGATAGGGTTAGGGTTCGGTTAGGTTTATGGATAGATTTAGGTTTAGGGTTAGGTTAAGGTTTTGAGTTATGTTTAGGGTTAGGATTAGGGTTTGGGTTAGGGTTAGGGTTAGGGTTAGCGTGAGGGTTAGGGTTAGGGTTAGGGTTAGGGTTAGGGTTAGGTTTTACGGTTATGGTTAGTGTTATTGTTTGGGTTAAGGTTAGGTTTAGGGTTAGTGTTAGGAATAGGGTTACGGTTAGGGTTAGGGTTAGGGTTTGGTTTACGGTTTGGCTTAGGGTTAGGGTTAGTTTTTGGGTTAGGATTAGAGTTAGGATTAGGGTTAGGCTTAGGGTTAGGGTAAGAAATAGGTTTAGGTTTAGGGTTAGGGTTAGGGTTAGGATTAGGGTTAGGTTTAGTGTTTAAATTAGGGTTAGATTTAGGTTTAAGGTATGGGATTGGGTTAGGGTTAGGGTTAGGATTTGGGTTAACGTTTGTTTTTAGGGGTTAGGGATTAGGTTTAGGGTTAGTGTTTGGGTTAGGGTTAGGGTTTGGGTTTCGGTTAGGTTTAGGTTTAGGGTTAGGGTTAGGGATTGGGTTAGGGTTATGGTTAGGAAGAGGGTTAGGGTTAGGGTTATTGTTAGTGTTTGCATTAGGGTTTGAGTTAGGGTTAGGTTTAGGGTTTGGGTTAGGGTTAGGGTTAGGGTTTGGTTTAGGGTTATGTTTAGGGTTAGGTTTTAGAGTTTGGATTACGTTTAGGGTTTGGTTTAGGGTTAGGGATAGGGTTAGGGTTAGGTTAGGATTATGGATAGGGTTAGGTTTAGGGTTAGGTTTAGGTTTTGAGTTATGTTTAGGTTTAGGATTAGGGTTTGGGTTAGGGTTAGGGTTAGGGTTAGCGTGAGGGTTAGGTTTAGGCTTAGGGTTTGGGTTAGGTTTTAGGGTTATGGTTAGGGTTATTGTTTGGGTTAAGGTTAGGTTTAGGGTTAGGGTTAGGAATAGGGTTAGGGTTAGGGTTAGGGTTTGGTTTACGGTTTGGGTTAGGGTTAGGGTTAGGTTTAGGTTTTGAGTTATGTTTAGGGTTAGGATTAGGGTTTGGGTTAGTGTTAGGGTTAGGGTTAGGGTTAGGGTTAGGGTTAGGGTTAGTGTTAGGGTTATGGTTAGGGTTAGAGTTAGGGTTTGGTTTACGGTTTGGGTTAGGGTTAGTTTTTGGGTTAGGGTTAGGGTTAGTATTAGGGTTAGGTTTAGGTTTAGAGTTAGGGTTTGTGTTAGGGTTCGGGTTAGGGTTAGTGTTAGGGTTAGGGTTAGATTTTGAGTTAGGGTTAGGCTTAGGTTTAGGGTTAGGGTTTGGGTTAGGGTTAGAGAGGGTTAGTGTTTGGGTTAGGGTTAGCGTTAGGGTTAGGGCTAGGATTAGGGTTAGGGTTAGGGTTAGGATTAGGGTTAGGTTTAGGGTTTGAGTTAGGGTTAGGGTTAGGGTTAGGATTAGGTTTAGGTTTAGGGTTAGGATTAGAGTTAGATTTAGGGTTTTGGTTTGGATTAGGGTTAGGGTTAGGGTTTGGGTTAGTGTTAGGTTTAGGGTTAGGGTTAGGGTTTGGGTTAGGGTTAGGGTTAGGGTTAGGGTTTAGGGTTAGGGTTAGGTTTAGGGTTATGGTTATGGTTAGGTTAGTGTTAGGGTTTATGTTAATGTTTGTGGTTAGGGGTTAGGGGTTAGGTTTAGGGTTAGGATTAGGGTTAGGGTTTGGGTTAGGGTTTAGGGTTAGGGTTTGTGTTAGGGTTTGGGTTAAGGTTAGGGTTAGGGTTAGGGTTAGGAATAGGGTTAGGTTTAGGGTTTATGTTACGGTTAGGGTTAGGGTTAGGGTTAGGATTAGGGCTAGGTTTAGGTTTAGGGTTAGGGTTTTAGTTAGAGTTAGGGTTCGGGTTAGAGTTTGAGTTAGGGTTTGGGTTAGGATGTGGGTTAGGGTTAGGTTTAGGTTTTGGGTTAGGGTTAGAGAGGGTTAGGTTTTGGGTTAGGGTTAGGGTTAGGGTTTGAGTTAGGGTTAGGGTTATGGTTAGGGTTTGGGTTAGAGTTAGGGTTAGGGCTTTGGTTTGGATTAGGGTTAGGATTAGGGTTTGGGATAGTGTTAGGTTTAGGGTTAGGGTTAGGGTTACGGTTAGGTTAGTGTTAGGGTTTATGTTAATGTTTGTGGTTAGGGTTTAGGGGTTAGGTTTAGGGTTAGGATTAGGGTTAGGGTTTGAGTTAGGGTTAGGGTTAGGGTTAGGGTTAGAATTAGGTTTAGGTTTAGGGTTAGGATTAGAGTTAGGGTTAGGGTTTTGGTTTGGATTAGGGTTAGGATTAGGGTTTGGGATAGTGTTAGGTTTAGGGTTAGGGTTAGGGTTACGGTTAGGTTAGTGTTAGGGTTTATGTTAATGTTTGTGGTTAGGGGTTAGGGGTTAGGTTTAGGGTTAGGATTCGGGTTATGGTTAGGGTTAGGGTTAGGGTTAGATTTTGAGTTAGGTTTAGGCTTAGGGGTAGGGTTAGGGTTTGGGTTAGGGTTAGAGAGGGTTAGTGTTTGGGTTAGGGTTAGGCTTAGGGTTAGGGCTAGGATTAGGGTTAGGGTTAGGGTTAGGATTAGGATTAGGTTTAGGGTTTGAGTTAGGGTTAGGGTTAGGGTTAGGGTTAGGATTAGGTTTAGGTTTAGGGTTAGGATTTGAGTTAGGGTTAGGGTTTTGGTTTGGATTAGGGTTAGGATTAGGGTTTGGGATAGTGTTAGGTTTAGGGTTAGGGTTAGGGTTACGGTTAGGTTAGTGTTAGGGTTTATGTTAATGTTTGTGGTTAGGGGTTAGGGGTTAGGTTTACGGTTAGGATTAGGGTTAGGGTTTGGGTTAGGATTAGGGTTAGGTTTAAGTTTAGATTTAGGGTTTGTGTTAGGGTTCGGGTTAGGGTTAGTGTTAGGGTTAGGGTTAGGTTTAGGTTTTGGGTTAGGGTTAGAGAGGGTTAGGGTTTGGGTTAGGGTTAGGGTTAGGGTTTGAGTTAGGGTTAGGGTTAGGGTTAGGGTTTGGGTTAGGGTTAGGGTTAGGGTTACGTGTTCGGTTCGGGTTAGGGTTAGAGTTACGGTTAGGATTAGGGTTAGGGTTAGATTTAGGATTAGGATTAGAGTTAGGTTTAGGGTTTGGGTTAGGGTTAGGGTTAGGGTTAGGGTTAGGATTAGGTTTAGGGTTAGGGTTACGGTTATGGTTAAGTTTAGGGTTTGTGTTTGGGTTAGGTTTAGGGTTAGGGTTAGGGTTTCGGTTAGTGTTAGGTTTAGGGTTTGGGTTAGGGTTAGGGTTAGGTTTAGGACTAGGGTTAGGGTTAGGTTTAGGGTTAGGGTTTGGTTTAGGGTTAGGGTTATGGTTAGGGTTAGGGTTAGGATTAGGGTTAGTTTTAGGGTTAGTGTTAGGGTTAGGATTAGTGTTAAGGTTAGGGTTTGGGTTAGGGTTAGGGTTAGGGTTAGGGTTAGGTTTTGTATTAGGGTTAGGTTTAGGTTTAGGGTTTGAGTTAGGGTTAGGGTTAGAGTTAGGGTTAGGTGTTGGGTTTGGGTTAGGGTTAGGGTTACGGTTAGGATTAGGGTTACGTTTAGGGTTTGGGTTAGGGTTAGGGTTAGGGATAGCGTTAGGATTAGGGTTAGGGTTAGGGTTACGATTATGGTTAAGTTTAGGGTTTGTGTGTGGGTTGGGTTTAGGGTTGGGTTTAGGGTTAGTGTTAGGTTTAGGGTTTGGGTTAGGGTTAGGGTTAGGGTAAGGACTAGGGTTAAGGTTAGGTTTAGGGTTAGGGTTTGGTTTAGGGTTAGGGTTAGGGTTAGGGTTAGGTTTTGAGTTAGGGTTAGGGATAGGGTTAGGGTTAGGTTAGGTTTATGGATAGATTTAGGTTTAGGGTTAGGTTAAGGTTTTGAGTTATGTTTAGGGTTAGGATTAGGGTTTGGCTTAGGGTTAGGGTTAGGGTTAGCGTGAGGGTTAGGGTTAGGGTTAGGGTTAGGGTTAGGGTTAGGTTTTACGGTTATGGTTAGTGTTATTGTTTGGGTTAAGGTTAGGTTTAGGGTTAGTGTTAGGAATAGGGTTACGGTTAGGGTTAGGGTTAGGGTTTGGTTTACGGTTTGGCTTAGGGTTAGGGTTACTTTTTGGGTTAGGATTAGAGTTAGGATTAGGGTTAGGCTTAGGGTTAGGGTAAGAAATAGGGTTAGGTTTAGGGTTAGGGTTAGGGTTAGGATTAGGGTTAGGTTTAGTGTTTAAATTAGGGTTAGATTTAGGTTTAAGGTTTGGGATTGGGTTAGGGTTAGGGTTAGGATTTGGGTTAACGTTTGTTGTTAGGGGTTAGGGATTAGGTTTATGGTTAGTTTCACGGTGTGGTTTTGAGTTAGGGATAGGGTTAGGGTTTGGGTTTGGGTTAGGGTTAGGTTTAATTTTATTTTTAGGGTTTGGGTTTGGGTTAGGGCAAGGTTTAGGGTTAGGGTTAGGGATTGGGTTAGGGTTATGGTTAGGAAGAGGGTTAGGGTTAGGGTTATTGTTAGTGTTTGCATTAGGGTTTGAGTTAGGGTTAGGTTTAGGGTTTGGGTTAGGGTTAGGGTTAGGATTTGGTTTAGGGTTATGTTTAGGGTTAGGTTTTAGAGTTTGGATTACGTTTAGGGTTTGGTTTAGGGTTAGGGATAGGGTTAGGGTTAGGTTAGGATTATGGATAGGGTTAGGTTTAGGGTTAGGTTTAGGTTTTGAGTTATGTTTAGGTTTAGGATTAGGGTTTGGGTTAGGGTTAGGGTTAGGGTTAGCGTGAGGGTTAGGGTTAGGCTTAGGGTTTGGGTTAGGTTTTAGGGTTATGGTTAGGGTTATTGTTTGGGTTAAGGTTAGGTTTAGGGTTAGGGTTAGGAATAGGGTTAGGGTTAGGGTTAGGGTTTGGTTTACGGTTTGGGTTAGGGTTAGGGTTAGGTTTAGGTTTTGAGTTATGTTTAGGGTTAGGATTAGGGTTTGGGTTAGTGTTAGGGTTAGGGTTAGGGTTAGGGTTAGGTTTAAGTTTAGATTTAGGGTTTGTGTTAGGGTTCGGGTTAGGGTTAGTGTTAGGGTTAGGGTTAGGTTTAGGTTTTGGGTTAGGGTTAGAGAGGGTTAGGGTTTGGGTTAGGGTTAGGGTTAGGGTTTGAGTTAGGGTTAGGGTTAGGGTTAGGGTTTGGGGTAGGGTTAGGGTTAGGGTTACGTGTTCGGTTCGGGTTAGCGTTAGAGTTCCGGTTAGGATTAGGGTTAGGGTTAGATTTAGGATTAGGATTAGAGTTAGGTTTAGGGTTTGGGTTAGGGTTAGGGTTAGGGTTAGGGTTAGGATTAGGTTTAGGGTTAGGGTTACGGTTATGGTTAAGTTTAGGGTTTGTGTTTGGGTTAGGTTTAGGGTTAGGGTTAGGGTTTCGGTTAGTGTTAGGTTTAGGGTTTGGGTTAGGGTTAGGGTTAGGTTTAGGACTAGGGTTAGGGTTAGGTTTAGGGTTAGGGTTTGGTTTAGGGTTAGGGTTATGGTTAGGGTTAGGGTTAGGATTAGGGTTAGTTTTAGGGTTAGTGTTAGGGTTAGGATTAGTGTTAAGGTTAGGGTTTGGGTTAGGGTTAGGGTTAGGGTTAGGGTTAGGTTTTGTATTAGGGTTAGGTTTAGGTTTAGGGTTTGAGTTAGGGTTAGGGTTAGAGTTAGGGTTAGGTGTTGGGTTTGGGTTAGGGTTAGGGTTACGGTTAGGATTAGGGTTACGTTTAGGGTTTGGGTTAGGGTTAGGGTTAGGGATAGCGTTAGGATTAGGGTTAGGGTTAGGGTTACGATTATGGTTAAGTTTAGGGTTTGTGTTTGGGTTAGGTTTAGGGTTAGGTTTAGGGTTAGTGTTAGGTTTAGGGTTTGGGTTAGGGTTAGGGTTAGGGTAAGGACTAGGGTTAAGGTTAGGTTTAGGGTTAGGGTTTGGTTTAGGGTTAGGGTTAGGGTTAGGGTTAGGTTTTGAGTTAGGGTTAGGGATAGGGTTAGGGTTAGGTTAGGTTTATGGATAGATTTAGGTTTAGGGTTAGGTTAAGGTTTTGAGTTATGTTTAGGGTTAGGATTAGGGTTTGGCTTAGGGTTAGGGTTAGGGTTAGCGTGAGGGTTAGGGTTAGGGTTAGGGTTAGGGTTAGGGTTAGGTTTTACGGTTATGGTTAGTGTTATTGTTTGGGTTAAGGTTAGGTTTAGGGTTAGTGTTAGGAATAGGGTTACGGTTAGGGTTAGGGTTAGGGTTTGGTTTACGGTTTGGCTTAGGGTTAGGGTTACTTTTTGGGTTAGGATTAGAGTTAGGATTAGGGTTAGGCTTAGGGTTAGGGTAAGAAATAGGGTTAGGTTTAGGGTTAGGGTTAGGGTTAGGATTAGGGTTAGGTTTAGTGTTTAAATTAGGGTTAGATTTAGGTTTAAGGTTTGGGATTGGGTTAGGGTTAGGGTTAGGATTTGGGTTAACGTTTGTTGTTAGGGGTTAGGGATTAGGTTTATGGTTAGTTTCACGGTGTGGTTTTGAGTTAGGGATAGGGTTAGGGTTTGGGTTTGGGTTAGGGTTAGGTTTAATTTTATTTTTAGGGTTTGGGTTTGGGTTAGGGCAAGGTTTAGGGTTAGGGTTAGGGATTGGGTTAGGGTTATGGTTAGGAAGAGGGTTAGGGTTAGGGTTATTGTTAGTGTTTGCATTAGGGTTTGAGTTAGGGTTAGGTTTAGGGTTTGGGTTAGGGTTAGGGTTAGGATTTGGTTTAGGGTTATGTTTAGGGTTAGGTTTTAGAGTTTGGATTACGTTTAGGGTTTGGTTTAGGGTTAGGGATAGGGTTAGGGTTAGGTTAGGATTATGGATAGGGTTAGGTTTAGGGTTAGGTTTAGGTTTTGAGTTATGTTTAGGTTTAGGATTAGGGTTTGGGTTAGGGTTAGGGTTAGGGTTAGCGTGAGGGTTAGGGTTAGGCTTAGGGTTTGGGTTAGGTTTTAGGGTTATGGTTAGGGTTATTGTTTGGGTTAAGGTTAGGGTTAGGGTTAGGTTTAGGAATAGGGTTAGGGTTAGGGTTAGGGTTTGGTTTACGGTTTGGGTTAGGGTTAGGGTTAGGTTTAGGTTTTGAGTTATGTTTAGGGTTAGGATTAGGGTTTGGGTTAGTGTTAGGGTTAGGGTTAGGGTTAGGGTTAGGGTTAGGGTTAGTGTTAGGGTTAGGGTTAGGGTTAGAGTTAGGGTTTGGTTTACGGTTTGGGTTAGGGTTAGTTTTTGGGTTAGGGTTAGGGTTAGTATTAGGGTTAGGTTTAGGTTTAGAGTTAGGGTTTGTGTTAGGGTTCGGGTTAGGGTTAGTGTTAGGGTTAGGGTTAGATTTTGAGTTAGGGTTAGGCTTAGGTTTAGGGTTAGGGTTTGGGTTAGGGTTAGAGAGGGTTAGTGTTTGGGTTAGGGTTAGCGTTAGGGTTAGGGCTAGGATTAGGGTTAGGGTTAGGGTTAGGATTAGGGTTAGGTTTAGGGTTTGAGTTAGGGTTAGGGTTAGGGTTAGGGTTAGGATTAGGTTTAGGTTTAGGGTTAGGATTAGAGTTAGGGTTAGGGTTTTGGTTTGGATTAGGGTTAGGGTTAGGGTTTGGGTTAGTGTTAGGTTTAGGGTTAGGGTTAGGGTTTGGGTTAGGGTTAGGGTTAGGGTTAGGGTTTAGGGTTAGGGTTAGGTTTAGGGTTAGGGTTATGGTTAGGTTAGTGTTAGGGTTTATGTTAATGTTTGTGGTTAGGGGTTAGGGGTTAGGTTTAGGGTTAGGATTAGGGTTAGGGTTTGGGTTAGGGTTTAGGGTTAGGGTTTGTGTTAGGGTTTGGGTTAAGGTTAGGGTTAGGGTTAGGGTTAGGAATAGGGTTAGGTTTAGGGTTTATGTTACGGTTAGGGTTAGGGTTAGGGTTAGGATTAGGGCTAGGTTTAGGTTTAGGGTTAGGGTTTTAGTTAGAGTTAGGGTTCGGGTTAGAGTTTGAGTTAGGGTTTGGGTTAGGATGTGGGTTAGGGTTCGGTTTAGGTTTTGGGTTAGGGTTAGAGAGGGTTAGGTTTTGGGTTAGGGTTAGGGTTTGAGTTAGGGTTAGGATTATGGTTAGGGTTTGGGTTAGAGTTAGGGTTAGGGTTTTGGTTTGGATTAGGGTTAGGATTAGGGTTTGGGATAGTGTTAGGTTTAGGGTTAGGGTTAGGGTTACGGTTAGGTTAGTGTTAGGGTTTATGTTAATGTTTGTGGTTAGGGGTTAGGGGTTAGGTTTAGGGTTAGGATTAGGGTTAGGGTTTGAGTTAGGGTTAGGGTTAGGGTTAGGGTTAGGATTAGGTTTAGGTTTAGGGTTAGGATTAGAGTTAGGGTTAGGGTTTTGGTTTGGATTAGTGTTAGGATTAGGGTTTGGGATAGTGTTAGGTTTAGGGTTAGGGTTAGGGTTACGGTTAGGTTAGTGTTAGGGTTTATGTTAATGTTTGTGGTTAGGGGTTAGGGGTTAGGTTTAGGGTTAAGATTAGGGTTAGGGTTTGGGTTAGGGTTTAGGGTTAGGGTTTGTGTTAGGGTTTGGGTTAAGGTTAGGGCTAGGGTTAGGGTTAGGAATAGGGTTAGGTTTAGGGTTTGGGTTACGGTTAGGGTTAGGGTTAGGGTTTGGGTTAAGGTTAGGGTTAGTTTTTGGGTTAGGGTTAGGGTTAGGATTAGGGCTAGGTTTAGGTTAAGGGTTAGGGTTTGTGTTAGAGTTAGGGTTCGGGTTAGGGTTTGAGTTAGGTTTTGGGTTAGGATGTGGGTTAGTGTTAGGTTTAGGTTTTGGGTTAGGGTTAGAGAGGGTTAGGGTTTGGGTTAGGGTTAGGGTTAGGGTTTGAGTTAGGGTTAGGGTTTGGGTTAGGGTTTGGGTTAGGGTTAGGGTTCGGGTTACGTGTTGGGTTCGGGTTAGGGTTAGAGTTACGGTTAGGATTAGGGTTAGGGTTAGATTTAGGATTAGGATTAGAGTTAGGTTTAGGGTTTGGGTTAGGGTTAGGGTTAGTGTTAGGGTTAGGATTAGGGTTAGGGTTAGGGTTAGGGTTACGGTTATGGTTAAGTTTAGGGTTTGTGTTTGGGTTAGGTTTAGGGTTAGGGTTAGGGTTAGGGTTTCGGTTAGTGTTAGGTTTAGGGTTTGGGTTAGGGTTAGGGTTAGGGTTAGGACTAGGGTTAGGGTTAGGTTTAGGGTTAGGGTTTGGTTTAGGGTTAGGGTTATGGTTAGGGTTAGGGTTAGGATTAGGGTTAGTTTTAGGGTTAGTGTTAGGGTTAGGATTAGTGTTAAGGTTAGGGTTTGGGTTAGGGTTAGGGATAGGGTTAGGGTTAGGTTAGGTTTATGGATAGATTTAGGTTTAGGGTTAGGTTAAGGTTTTGAGTTATGTTTAGGGTTAGGATTAGGGTTTGGGTTAGGGTTAGGGTTAGGGTTAGGGTTAGGATTAGGTTTAGGTTTAGGGTTAGGATTAGAGTTAGGGTTAGGGTTTTGGTTTGGATTAGGGTTAGGATTAGGGTTTGGGATAGTGTTAGGTTTAGGGTTAGGGTTAGGGTTACGGTTAGGTTAGTGTTAGGGTTTATGTTAATGTTTGTGGTTAGGGGTTAGGGGTTAGGTTTAGGGTTAGGATTCGGGTTATGGTTAGGGTTAGGGTTAGGGTTAGATTTTGAGTTAGGTTTAGGCTTAGGGGTAGGGTTAGGGTTTGGGTTAGGGTTAGAGAGGGTTAGTGTTTGGGTTAGGGTTAGGCTTAGGGTTAGGGCTAGGATTAGGGTTAGGGTTAGGGTTAGGATTAGGATTAGGTTTAGGGTTTGAGTTAGGGTTAGGGTTAGGGTTAGGGTTAGGATTAGGTTTAGGTTTAGGGTTAGGATTTGAGTTAGGGTTAGGGTTTTGGTTTGGATTAGGGTTAGGATTAGGGTTTGGGATAGTGTTAGGTTTAGGGTTAGGGTTAGGGTTACGGTTAGGTTAGTGTTAGGGTTTATGTTAATGTTTGTGGTTAGGGTTTAGGGGTTAGGTTTACGGTTAGGATTAGGGTTAGGGTTTGGGTTAGGATTAGGGTTAGGTTTAAGTTTAGAGTTAGGGTTTGTGTTAGGGTTCGGGTTAGGGTTAGTGTTAGGGTTAGGGTTAGGTTTAGGTTTTGGGTTAGGGTTAGAGAGGGTTAGGGTTTGGGTTAGGGTTAGGGTTAGGGTTTGAGTTAGGGTTAGGGTTAGGGTTAGGGTTTGGGTTAGGGTTAGGGTTAGGGTTACGTGTTCGGTTCGGGTTAGGGTTAGAGTTACGGTTAGGATTAGGGTTAGGGTTAGATTTAGGATTAGGATTAGAGTTAGGTTTAGGGTTTGGGTTAGGGTTAGGGTTAGGGTTAGGGTTAGGATTAGGTTTAGGGTTAGGGTTACGGTTATGGTTAAGTTTAGGGTTTGTGTTTGGGTTAGGTTTAGGGTTAGGGTTAGGGTTTCGGTTAGTGTTCGGTTTAGGGTTTGGGTTAGGGTTAGGGTTAGGTTTAGGACTAGGGTTAGGGTTAGGTTTAGGGTTAGGGTTTGGTTTAGGGTTAGGGTTATGGTTAGGGTTAGGGTTAGGATTAGGGTTAGTTTTAGGGTTAGTGTTAGGGTTAGGATTAGTGTTAAGGTTAGGGTTTGGGTTAGGGTTAGGGTTAGGGTTAGGGTTAGGTTTTGTATTAGGGTTAGGTTTAGGTTTAGGGTTTGAGTTAGGGTTAGGGTTAGAGTTAGGGTTAGGTGTTGGGTTTGGGTTAGGGTTAGGGTTACGGTTAGGATTAGGGTTACGTTTAGGGTTTGGGTTAGGGTTAGGGTTAGGGATAGCGTTAGGATTAGGGTTAGGGTTAGGGTTACGATTATGGTTAAGTTTAGGTTTTGTGTTTGGGTTAGGTTTAGGGTTAGGTTTAGGGTTAGTGTTAGGTTTAGGGTTTGGGTTAGGGTTAGGGTTAGGGTAAGGACTAGGGTTAAGGTTAGGTTTAGGGTTAGGGTTTGGTTTAGGGTTAGGGTTAGGGTTAGGGTTAGGTTTTGAGTTAGGGTTAGGGATAGGGTTAGGGTTAGGTAAGGTTTATGGATAGATTTAGGTTTAGGGTTAGGTTAAGGTTTTGAGTTATGTTTAGGGTTAGGATTAGGGTTTGGGTTAGGGTTAGGGTTAGGGTTAGCGTGAGGGTTAGGGTTAGGGTTAGGGTTAGGGTTAGGGTTAGGTTTTACGGTTATGGTTAGTGTTATTGTTTGGGTTAAGGTTAGGTTTAGGGTTAGTGTTAGGAATAGGGTTACGGTTAGGGTTAGGGTTAGGGTTTGGTTTACGGTTTGGCTTAGGGTTAGGGTTACTTTTTGGGTTAGGATTAGAGTTAGGATTAGGGTTAGGCTTAGGGTTAGGGTAAGAAATAGGGTTAGGTTTAGGGTTAGGGTTAGGGTTAGGATTAGGGTTAGGTTTAGTGTTTAAATTAGGGTTAGATTTAGGTTTAAGGTTTGGGATTGGGTTAGGGTTAGGGTTAGGATTTGGGTTAACGTTTGTTGTTAGGGGTTAGGGATTAGGTTTATGGTTAGTTTCACGGTGTGGTTTTGAGTTAGGGATAGGGTTAGGGTTTGGGTTTGGGTTAGGGTTAGGTTTAATTTTATTTTTAGGGTTTGGGTTTGGGTTAGGGCAAGGTTTAGGGTTAGGGCTAGGGATTGGGTTAGGGTTATGGTTAGGAAGAGGGTTAGGGTTAGGGTTATTGTTAGTGTTTGCATTAGGGTTTGAGTTAGGGTTAGGTTTAGGGTTTGGGTTAGGGTTAGGGTTAGGATTTGGTTTAGGGTTATGTTTAGGGTTAGGTTTTAGAGTTTGGATTACGTTTAGGGTTTGGTTTAGGGTTAGGGATAGGGTTAGGGTTAGGTTAGGATTATGGATAGGGTTAGGTTTAGGGTTAGGTTTAGGTTTTGAGTTATGTTTAGGTTTAGGATTAGGGTTTGGGTTAGGGTTAGGGTTAGGGTTAGCGTGAGGGTTAGGGTTAGGCTTAGGGTTTGGGTTAGGTTTTAGGGTTAGGGTTAGGGTTATTGTTTGGGTTAAGGTTAGGTTTAGGGTTAGGGTTAGGGTTTGGGTTAGTGTTAGGGTTAGGGTTAGGCTTAGGGTTAGGGTTAGGGTTAGGGTTAGTGTTAGGGTTAGGGTTAGGGTTAGAGCTAGGGTTTGGTTTACGGTTTGGGTTAGGGTTAGTTTTTGGGTTAGGGTTAGGGTTAGTATTAGGGTTAGGTTTAGGTTTAGAGTTAGGGTTTGTGTTAGGGTTCGGGTTAGGGTTAGTGTTAGGGTTAGGGTTAGATTTTGAGTTAGGGTTAGGCTTAGGTTTAGGGTTAGGGTTTGGGTTAGGGTTAGAGAGGGTTAGTGTTTGAGTTAGGGTTAGCGTTAGGGTTAGGGCTAGGATTAGGGTTAGGGTTAGGGTTAGGATTAGCGTTAGGTTTAGGGTTTGAGTTAGGGTTAGGGTTAGGGTTAGGGTTAGCATTAGGTTTAGGTTTAGGGTTAGGATTAGAGTTAGGGTTACGGTTTTGGTTTGGATTAGGGTTAGGGTTAGGGTTTGGGTTAGTGTTAGGTTTAGGGTTAGGGTTAGGGTTTGGGTTAGGGTTAGGGTTAGGGTTAGGGTTTAGGGTTAGGGTTAGGTTTAGGGTTAGGGTTATGGTTAGGTTAGTGTTAGGGTTTATGTTAATGTTTGTGGTAAGGGGTTAGGGGTTAGGTTTAGGGTTAGGATTAGGGTTAGGGTTTGGGTTAGGGTTTAGGGTTAGGGTTTGTGTTAGGGTTTGGGTTAAGGTTAGGGTTAGGGTTAGGGTTAGGAATAGGATTAGGTTTAGGGTTTATGTTACGGTTAGGGTTAGGGTTAGGGTTAGGATTAGGGCTAGGTTTAGGTTTAGGGTTAGGGGTTTAGTTAGAGTTAGGGTTCGGGTTAGAGTTTGAGTTAGGGGTTGGGATAGGATGTGGGTTAGGGTTAGGTTTAGGATTTGGGTTAGGGTTAGAGAGGGTTAGGTTTTGGGTTAGGGTTAGGGTTAGGGTTTGAGTTAGGGTTAGGGTTATGGTTAGGGTTTGGGTTAGAGTTAGGGTTAGGGTTTTGGTTTGGATTAGGGTTAGGATTAGGGTTTGGGATAGTGTTAGGTTTAGGGTTAGGGTTAGGGTTACGGTTAGGTTAGTGTTAGGGCTTATGTTAATGTTTGTGGTTAGGGGTTAGTGCTTAGGTTTAGGGTTAGGATGAGGGTTAGGGTTTGAGTTAGTGTTAGGGTTAGGGTTAGGGTTAGGATTAGGTTTAGGTTTAGGGTTAGGATTAGAGTTAGGGTCAGGGTTTTGGTTTGGATTAGTGTTAGGATTAGGGTCTGGGATAGTGTTAGGTTTAGGGTTAGGGTTAGGGTTACGGTTAGGTTAGTGTTAGGGTTTATGTTAATGTTTGTGGTTAGGGGTTAGGGGTTAGGTTTAGGGTTAGGATTAGGGTTAGGGTTTGGGTTAAGGTTAGGGCTAGGGTTAGGGTTAGGAATAGGGTTAGGTTTAGGGTTTGGGTTACGGTTAGGGTTAGGGTTAGGGTTTGGGTTAAGGTTAGGGTTAGTTTTTGGGTTAGGGTTAGGGTTAGGATTAGGGCTAGGTTTAGGTTAAGGGTTAGGGTTTGTGTTAGAGTTAGGGTTCGGGTTAGGGTTTGAGATAGGTTTTGGGTTAGGATGTGGGTTAGGGTTAGGTTTAGGTTTTGGGTTAGGGTTAGAGAGGGTTTGGGTTTGGGTTAGGGTTAGGGTTAGGGTTTGATTTAGGGTTAGGGTTAGGGTTAGGGTTTGGGTTAGGGTTAGGGTTAGGGTTACGTGTTGGGTTCGGGTTAGGGTTAGAGTTACGGTTAGGATTAGGGTTAGGGTTAGATTTAGGATTAGGATTAGAGTTAGGTTTAGGGTTTGGGTTAGTGTTAGGGTTAGTGTTAGGGTTAGGATTAGGGTTAGGGTTAGGGTTAGGGTTACGGTTATGGTTAAGTTTAGGGTTTGTGTTTGGGTTAGGTTTAGGGTTAGGGTTAGGGTTAGGGTTTCGGTTAGTGTTAGGTTTAGGGTTTGGGTTAGGGTTAGGGTTAGGGTTAGGACTAGGGTTAGGGTTAGGTTTAGGGTTAGGGTTTGGTTTAGGGTTAGGGTTATGGTTAGGGTTAGGGTTAGGATTAGGGTTAGTTTTAGGGTTAGTGTTAGGGTTAGGATTAGTGTTAAGGTTAGGGTTTGGGTTAGGGTTAGGCTTAGGGTTAGGGTTAGGTTTTGTATTAGGGTTAGGGTTAGGTTTAGGGTTTGAGTTAGGGTTAGGGTTAGGTTTAGGGTTTGGGTTATGGTTAGAGTTAGGGTTAGGTGTTGGGTTTGGGTTAGGGTTAGGGTTACGGTTAGGATTAGGGTTACATTTAGGGTTTGGGCTAGGGTTAGGGTTAGGGATAGCGTTAGGATTAGGGTTAGGGTTAGGGTTACGATTATGGTTAAGTTTAGGGTTTGTGTTTGGGTTAGGTTTAGGGTTAGGTTTAGGGTTAGTGTTAGGTTTAGGGTTTGGGTTAGGGTTAGGGTTAGGGTAAGGACTAGGGTTAAGGTTAGGTTTAGGGTTAGGGTTTGGTTTAGGGTTAGGGTTAGGGTTAGGGTTAGGTTTTGAGTTAGGGTTAGGGATAGGGTTAGGGTTAGGTTAGGTTTATGGATAGATTTAGGTTTAGGGTTAGGTTATGGTTTTGAGTTATGTTTAGGGGTAGGATTAGGGTTTGGGTTAGGGTTAGGGTTAGGGTTAGCGTGAGGGTTAGGGTTCGGGTTAAGGTTAGGGTTAGGGTTAGGGTTAGGGTTAGGGTTAGGGTTTGGTTTAAGGTTAAAGTTAGGGTTAGTGTTAGGAAAAGGGTTAGGGTTAGGGTTAGGGTAAGGGTTAGGAATAGGGTTAGGGTTAGGGTTTGGGTTAGGTTTAGTGTTATTTTTTCTGTTAGTGTTAGGGTTAGGGTTAGTGTTATTGTTGGTGTTTGGGTTAGGGTTATGGTTTGGGTTAGGGTTTCGTTTAGGGTTAGGTTTAGGGTTAGTGTTTGGGATAGGGATTGGGTAAAGTTTAGGGTTAGGGTTAAGTTTAGGAATATGGTAAGGTTTAGGGTTAGGGTTAGGAATAGGGTTAGGGTTAGTGTTATTGTTAGGGTTTGGGTTAGGGTTAGGTTTAGGTTTTGGGTTAGGGTTAGAGTTAAGGTTAGGGTTTGAGTTAGGGTTAGGGTTAAGGTTAGGGTTGGGTTTGGGTTAGGGTTTAGGGTTAGGGTTTGGGTTAGGTTTTGGGTTAAGGTTAGGGTTAGGGTTAGGGTTAGGAATAGGGTTAGGCATAGGGTTTGTGTTAGGGTTAGGGTTATTTTTTGGGTTAGTGTTATGGTTAGGAAAAGGGTTAGGGTTAGGTTTAGGGTTAGAGTTTGCGTTAGGGTTAGGGTTTGAGTTAGGGTTTGTTTTAGGGTTAGGGTTAGGGTTAGGGGTTGGGTATTGGTTAGGGTTAGGGTTAGGATTAGGGTTAGGGTTAGAGTTAGGATTAGGGTTAGGTTTAAGGTTTGGGTTAGGGTTAGGGTTATGGTTAGGATTAGGGTTAGGGTTAGGATTAGAGTTAGATTTAGGCTTTTGGTAAGGGTTAGGTTTTGGGTTAGTGTTTGGGTTAGTGTTAGTGTTAGGGTTACTGTTTGGGTTAGTGTTAGTGTTAGGGTTAGGGTTTGGGTTAGCGTTAGTGTTAGTGTTAGGGTTGGGCTTAGGTTTAGGGTTTGAGTCAGGGTTAACATTAAGGTAAGTATTAGGATTACGGTTAGGGTTAGGGTTTGGCTTAGGGTTAGGGTTAGGGTTTTGGTTTGGGTTAGGGTTAGCGTTAGGTTTTGGGTTAGTGTTAGGGTTAGTGTTAGTGTTAGTGTTAGGGTTAAGGTTTGGGTTAGGTTTAGGTTTAGGGTTAGGGTTAGGTTTTGAGTTTGAGATAGGTTTAGGTTTAGCGTTAGGGTTAACGTTAGGATTAGTGTTATGGTTTGATTAGGGTTAGGGTAAGAGTTAGTGATAGGATTAGGGTTTGGTTTAGGGTTAGGGTTAGGGTTAGGTTTAGGTTTTGAGTTATGTTTTGGGTTAGGATTAGGGTTTGGGTTAGGGTTAGGTTTAGGGTTAGCGTGAGGGGTACGTTTAGGGCTAGGATTAGGGTTAGGGTTACGGTTAGGATTAGGGTTAGGTTTAGGGTTTGGATTAGTGTTAGGTTTAGGGTTACGATTAGGGTTAGGATTAGGTTTAGGTTTAGGGTTAGACTTAGAGTTAGTTTTAGCGTTTTGGTTTGTGTTAGGGTTACTGTTAGGGTTTGGGTTAGTGTTAGGGTTAGGGTTAGTGTTAGGTTTAGGGTTTGTGTTAGGGTTAGGTTTAGGATTTGATTTGGGTTAGTTTTAGGGTGAGGGATAATGTTAAGGTTAGGGTTTGGGTTAGGGTCAGGATTAGGGTTAGGGTTACGATTAGGGTTAAGTTTTGGGTTTGGGTTTGTGTTAGGTTTAGGGTTAGCATTAGGGTTAGGGTTTGGTTTAGGGTTAGTGTTAGGGTTAGGGTTTGGGTTTAGGTTAGGGTTAGGGTTACGGTTGGGAATAGGGTTAGGGTTTGGTTTAGGGGTAGCGTTAGGGTTAGGTTTTGGGTTAGGTTTAGGGTTAGGGTTAGGGTTTGCGTTTGGGTTAGGGTTAGGGTTAGGGTTTGTGTTAATGTTTGGGGTTAGGGGTAAGGGGTTAGGTTACGGTTAGGGTTAGGGTTAGGGTTAGTGTTTGAGTTAGGGTTTGGTTTAGGGTTAGGGTTAGGGTTAGGGTTAGGGTAAGGGATAGGGTTAGGGTAAGGATATGGGATAGAGTTAGGGTTTGGGTTAGGGTTTGGGTTAGGGTTAGGTTTAGGGTTAGTGTTTGGGATAGGGTTTGGGTAAAGGTTAGGGTTAGGGTTAGGCTTAGGAATAGGGTATGGGTTAGGGTTAGGGTTAGGGTTAGGAATAGGGTTAGGGTTAGGGTTATTCTTAGGGTTTGGGTTAGGGTTATGTTTAGGTTTTGGGTTAGGGTTAGAGTTAGGGTTAGCGTTTGAGTTAGGGTTAGAGTTAAGGTTAGGGTTAGGGTTTGGGTTAGGGTTTAGAGTTAGGGTTTGGGTTAGGTTTTGGTTTAAGGTTAGGGTTAGGGTTAGGGTTAAGCATAGGGTTAGGGTTAGGATTTGGGTTAGGGTTTTGTTATTTTTTGGGTTAAGGTTAGGATAAGGGTTAGGGTTAGGTTTAGGGTCAGGGTTTGTGTTAGGGTTAGGGTTAGGGTTTGAGTTAGGGTTAGGGATAGGGTTAGGGTTAGGGTTAGGGTTAGGGTTAGGTTTAGGGTTAGGGTTTGGTTTAAGGTTAGGGTTAGGGTTAGGGTTAGGGTTAGGTTTAGGATTTGCGTTAGGGTTTAGGCTTAGGGTTTGGGTTAAGGTTAGGTTTAGCGTTAGGGTTAGGAATAGGGTTAGGGTTAGGGTTTGGGTTAGGGTTAGAATTAGGGTTTGGGTTAGGGTTCGGGTTAAGGTTAGTTTTTCGGTTAGGGTTAGGTTTAGGATTAGGGTTAGGGTTAGGGTTAGGTTTAGGGTTAGGGTTTGGGTTAGGGTTAGTGTTTTTGTTAGGGTTAGGATTAGGGTTAGGGTTAGGGTTTGGTTTAGGTTTAGTGTTATTTTTGTGTTAGTGTTAGGGTTAAGGTTAGTGTTAGGGTTAGGGTTTGGATTAGGGTTATGGTTTGGGTTAGGGTTTGGGTTAGGGTTAGGTTTAGGGTTAGTGTTTGGGATAGGGTTTGGGTAAAGCTTAGGGTTAGGGTTAGGGTTACGAATAGGGTAAGGTTTAGGGTTAGGGTTAGGGTTAGGGTTAGGAATAGGGTTAGGTTTAGGGTTATTGTTAGGGTTTGGGTTAGGGTTAGGTTAAGGTTTTGGGTTAGGGTTAGAGTTAGGGTTAGGGTTTGAGTTAGGGTTAGAGTTAAGGTTAGGGTTAGTGTTTGGGTTAGTGTTTGGGTTAGGGTTAGGGTTAGGTTTAGGGTTTGGGTTAGGGTTAGTGTTATTTTTTGGGTTAGGGTTAAGGGTAGGATAAGCGTTAGGTTTAGGTTTAGGGTTAGGGTTTGGGTTAGGGTTAGGGTTAGGGTTTGAGTTAGGGTTAGGGATAGGGTTAGTGTTAGGGTTAGGGTTAGGATTAGAGTTAGTGTTAGGGTTTTGGTTTGGGTTAGGGTTAGGGTTAGGGTTTGGGTTAGGTTTAGTGTTATTTTTTCTGTTAGTGTTAGGGTTAGGGTTAGTGTTACGGTTGGTGTTTGGGTTGGGGTTGGGGTTTGGGTTAGGGTTTGGGTTAGGGTTAGGTTTAGGGTTAGTGTTTGGGATAGGGATTGGGTAAAGGTTAGGGTTAGGGTTAGGGTTAGGAATAGGGTTAGGGTTAGTGTTATTGTTAGGGTTTGGTTTAGGGTTAGGTTTAGGTTTTGGGTTAGGGTTAGATTTAAGGTTAGGGTTTGAGTTAGGGTTAAGGTTAAGGTTAGGGTTGGGTTTGGGTTAGGGTTTAGGGTTAGGGTTTGGGTTAGGTTTTGAGTTAAGGTTAGGGTTAGGGTTAGGGTTAGGAATAGGGTTAGGGAAGGGTTTGGGTTAGGGTTAGTTTTAGGGTTAGTATTTGGGTTAGGCATAGGGTTAGATTGTGTTTTTGGGTTAGGGTTAGGTTTAGGATTACGGTTAGGATTCGGTTTCGGGTTAGGGTTTGGGTTAGGGTTAGGGTTTGGGTTGGGGTTAGGGTTAGGGTTAGGGTTTGGGTTAGGGTTAGGGTTATTTTTTGGGTTAGGGTTAGGGTTAGGATTAGGGTTAGAGTTTGCATTAGGTTTAGGTTTAGGTTTAGGGTTTGAGTTAGGGTTTGTTTTAGGGTTAGGGTTAGGGTTAGGGGTTGGGTATTGGTTAGGGTTAGGGTTAGGATTAGGGTTAGGGTTAGAGTTAGGATTAGGGTTAGGTTTAAGTTTTGTGTTAGGGTTAGGGTTATGGTTAGGATTAGGGTTAGGGTTAGGATTAGAGTTAGATTTAGGCTTTTGGTAAGGGTTAGGGTTAGGGTTAGGTTTTGGGTTAGTGTTTGGGTTAGTGTTAGTGTTAGGGCTAGTGTTTGGGTTAGTGTTAGTGTTAGGGTTAGGGTTTGGGTTAGCGTTAGTGTTAGTCTTAGGGTTGGGCTTAGGTTTAGGGTTGAGTCAGGGTTAACGTTAAGGTAAGGATTAGGATTACGGTTAGGGTTATGGTTTGGGTTAGGGTCAGGATTAGGGTTAGGGTTACGATTAGGGTTAAGTTTTGGGTTTGGGTTTGTGTTAGGTTTAGGGTTAGCGTTAGGGTTAGGGTTTGGGTTTAGGTTAGGGTTAGGGTTACGGTTGGGAATAGGGTTAAGGTTAGGGTTAGGGTTAGGGTTTGGTTTAGGGTTAGCATTAGGGTTAGGTTTTGGGTTAGGGTCAGGGTTAGGATTAGGGTTTGGGTTTGGGTTAGGGTTAGGGTTAGCGTTTGTGTTAATGTTTGGGGTTAGGGGTAAGGGGTTAGGTTACGGTTAGGGTTAGGGTTAGGGTTAGTGTTTGAGTTAGGGTTTGGTTTAGGGTTAGGGTTAGGGTTAGGGTTAGGGTTTGGGTTAGGGTTAGCGTTAGGGTTTGGGTTAGGGTTTGGGTTAGGGTTAGGTTTAGGGTTAGTGTTTGGGATAGGGTTTGGGTAAAGGTTAGGGTTAGGGGTAGGCTTAGGAATAGGGTATGGGTTAGGGTTAGGGTTAGGGTTAGGAATAGGGTTAGGGTTAGGGTTATTGTTAGGGTTTGGGTTAGGGTTAGGTTTGGGTTTTGGGTTAGGGTTATAGCTAGGGTCAGCGTTTGAGTTAGGGTTAGAGTTAAGGTTAGGGTTAGGGTTTGGGTTAGGGTTTAGAGTTAGGGTTTTGGTTAGGTTTTGGTTTAAGGTTAGTGTTAGGGTTAGGGTTAAGCATAGGGTTAGGGTTAGGATTTGGGTTAGGGTTAGTGTTATTTTTTGGGTTAGTGTTAAGGGTAGGATAATGGTTAGGGTTAGGTTTAGGGTCAGGGTTTGTGTTAGGGTTAGGGTTAGGGTTTGAGTTAGGGTTAGGGATAGGGTTAGGGTTAGGGTTAGGGTTAGGTTTAGGGTTAGGGTTTGGTTTAAGGTTAGGGTTAGGGTTAGGGTTAGGGTTAGGATTTGCGTTAGGGTTTAGGCTTAGGGTTTGGGTTAAGGTTAGGTTTAGCGTTAGGGTTAGGAATAGGGTTAGGGTTTGGGTTAGGGTTAGGGTTAGAATTAGGGTTTGGGTTAGGGTTCGGGTTAAGGTTAGTTTTTCGGTTAGGGTTAGGTTTAGGATTAGGGTTAGGGTTAGGTTTAGGGTTAGGGTTTGGGTTAGGGTTAGGGTTAGTGTTTTTGTTACGGTTAGGATTAGGGTTAGGGTTAGGGTTTGGTTTAGGTTTAGTGTTATTTTTTGTGTTAGTGTTAGGGTTAAGGTTAGTGTTAGGGTAAGGGTTTGGATTAGGGTTGTGGTTTGGGTTAGGGTTTGGATTAGGGTTAGATTTAGGGTTAGGGTGTGGATAGGGTTTGGTTAAAGTTTAGGGTTAGGGTTAGGGTTACGAATAGGGTAAGGTTTAGGTTTAGGGTTAGGGTTAGGAATAGGGTTAGGATTAGGGTTATTGTTAGGGTTTGGGTTAGGGTTAGGTTAAGGTTTTGGGTTAGGGTTAGAGTTTGGGTTAGGGTTTGAGTTAGGGTTAGAGTTAAGGTTAGGGTTAGTGTTTGGGTTAGTGTTTGGGTTAGGGTTAGGGTTAGGTTTAGGGTTTGGGTTAGGGTTAGTGTTATTTTTTGGGTTAGGGTTAAGGGTAGGATAAGGGTTAGGGTTAGGTTTAGGATTAGGGTTTGGGTTAGGGTTAGGGTTAGGGTTTGAGTTAGGGTTAGGGATAGGGTTAGGGTTAGGGTTAGGTTTAGGATTAGAGTTAGTGTTAGGGTTTTGGTTTGGGTTAGGGTTAGGGTTAGTGTTTGGGTTAGGTTTAGTGTTCTTTTTTCTGTTAGTGTTAGGGTTAGGGTTAGTGTTAGGGTTGGTGTTTGGGTTAGGGTTATGGTTTGGGTTAGGGTTTCGTTTACGGTTAGGTTTAGGGTTAGTGTTTGGGATAGGGATTGGGTAAAGGTTAGGGTTACGATTAGGGTTAGGAATAGGGTTAGGGTTAGTGTTATTGTTAGGGTTTGGGTTAGGGTTAGGTTTAGGTTTTGCGTTAGGGTTAGAGTTAAGGTTAGGGTTTGAGTTAGGGTTAAGGTTAAGGTTAGGGTTGGGTTTGGGTTAGGGTTTAGGGTTTGGGTTAGGTTTTGGGTTAAGGTTAGGGTTAGGGTTAGGGTTAGGAATAGGGTTAGGGTAGGGTTTGGGTTAGGGTTAGTTTTAGGGTTAGTATTTGGGTTAGGGATAGGGTTAGATTGTGTTTTTGGGTTAGGGTTAGGTTTAGGATTACGGTTAGGATTCGGTTTCGGGTTAGGGTTTGGGTTAGGGTTAGGGTTTGGGTTGGGGTTAGGGTTAGGGTTAGGGTTTTCGTTAGGGTTAGGGTTATTTTTTGGGTTAGGGTTAGGGTTAGGTTTAGGGTTAGAGTTTGCATTAGGGTTAGGTTTAGGGTTAGGGTTTGAGTTAGGGTTTGTTTTAGGGTTAGGGTTAGGGTTAGGGGTTGGGTATTGGTTAGGGTTAGGGTTAGGATTAGGGTTAGGGTTAGAGTTAGGATTAGGGTTAGGTTTAAGTTTTAGGTTAGGGTTAGGGTTATGGTTAGGATTAGGGTTAGGGTTAGGATTAGAGTTAGATTTAGGCTTTTGGTAAGGGTTAGGGTTAGGGTTAGGTTTTGGGTTAGTGTTTGGGTTAGTGTTAGCGTTAGGGTTAGTGTTGGGGTTAGTGTTAGTGTTAGGGTTAGCGTTTGGGTTAGCGTTAGTGTTAGTGTTAGTGTTTGTTCTTAGGTTTAGGGTTTGAGTCAGGGTTAACGTTAAGGTAAGGATTAGGATTACGGTTAGGGTTATGGTTTGGGTTAGGGTTAGGGTTAGGGTAAGGTTGAATTTTTGGGTAGGGTTAGGGTTAGGTTTAGAATTAGGGTTTGGGTTAGGGTTAGGATTAGGATTAGGTTTAGGGTTAGGGTTTTGGTTAGGGTTAGGTTTAGGGTTAGGGTTTGGGTTACGGTTAGGTTTAGGGTTAGGGTTTGGTTAGGGTTTGGTTTAAGGTTAGGGTTAGGGTTAGTGTTAGGAATAGGGTTAGGGTTAGGGTTAGGGTTAGGGTTAGGGTTAGGAATAGGGTTAGGGTTAGGGTTATTGTTAGGGTTTGGGTTAGGGTTTGTGTTCGGGTTAGGTTTAGGTTTTGGGTTAGTGTTAGAGTTAGGGTTAGGTTTTGAGTTAGGGTTAGGGTTAGGGTTAGGGTTTGGGTTAAGTTTAGGGTGAGGGTTAGGATTAAGGTTTGCGTTAGGGTTTAGGGTTAGGTTTTGGGTTAGGGTTTGGTTTAAAGTTAGGTTAAGCGTTATGGTTAGGAATAGGGTTAGGGTTAGGGTAAGGGTTAGAATTAGGGTTTGGGTTAGGGTTCGGGTTAGGGTCACTTTTTGGGTTAGGGTTAGGGTTAGGATTAGGGTTAGGGTTAGGTTTAGGGTTAGGGTTTGGGTTTGCGTTAGGGTTAGTGTTTGGCTTAGGGTTAGGGTTAGGGTTAGGGTTTGGGTTAGGGTTAGTGTTGTTTTTTGTTTTAGGGTTAAGGGTAGGATAAGGGTTAGGGTTAGGTTTAGGGTTAGGGTTTGGGTTAGGGTTAGGGTTAGGGTTTGAGTTAGGGTTAGGGATAGTGTTAGGGTTAGGGTTAGGGTTAGGGTTAGGTTCAGGATTAGAGTTAGGATTAGGGTTTTGGTTTTGGTTAGGGTTAGGGTTAGGGTTTGGGTTTGGTTTAGTGTTATTTTTTGGGTTAATGTTAGGGTTAGGGTTAGTGTTAGGGTTGGGGTT
>CM069541.1:6207500-6222500 GCA_035773235.1 Eospalax fontanierii
GTTTTGGGTTAGTGTTAGGGTTAGTGTTAGTGTTAGGGTTAGGGTTTGGGTTAGGGTTAGGGTTAGGTTAAGGTTTACTTTTAGGGTTAGGGTTAGGATAAGGTTTAGGATTAGGGTTTGGGTTAGGGTTAGGTTTAGGATTAGGTTTAGGGTTAGGGTTTCGGTTAGGGTTAGGGTTAGGGTTTGGGTTACGGTTAGGTTTAGGGTTAGGGTTTGGTTAGGGTTTGGTTTAAGGTTAGGGTTACGGTTACTGTTAGGAATAGGGTTAGGGTTAGGCTTAGGCTTAGGAATAGGGTTAGGGTTAGGGTTAGGGTTAGGGTTTGGGTTAAGGTTAGGGTTAGGGTTAGGGTTAATGTTTGCATTAGAGTTTAGGTTTAGGGTTTGGGTTAGGGTTTGGTTTAAGGTTAGGTTTAGGGTTATGGTTAGGAATAGGGTTAGGGTTAGGATTAAGGTTAGAATTAGGGTTTGGGTTAGGGTTCGGGTTAGGGTTAGTTTTTGGGTTAGGGTTAGGAATAGGGTTAGGGTTAGGGTTAGGGTTAGAATTAGGGTTTAGATTAGGGTTCGGTTTAGGGTTTGTTTTTTGGTTAGGGTTAGGGTTAGGATTAGGTTTAGGGTTAGGGTATGGATTTGCGTTAGCGTTAGGGTTTGGTTTAGGGTTAGGGTTTGGTTTTGGGTTAGGGTTAGGGTTTGGGTTAGGGTTAGTGTTATTTTTTGGGTTAGGTTTAAGGGTAGGATAAGGGTTAGGGTTAGGTTTAGGGTTAGGGTTTGGGTTAGGGTTAGGTTTAGGGTTTGAGTTAGGGTTAGGGATAGGGTTAGGGTTAGGGTTAGGGTTAGGTTTAGGATTAGAGTTAGGGTTAGGGTTTTGGTTTGGGTTAGGCTTAGGGTTAGGGTTTGGGTTAGGGTTAGGGTTAGGTTTTGAGTTTGAGTTAGGTTTAGGTTTAGCGTTAGGGTTAACGTTAGGATTAGTGTTATGGTTTGATTAGGGTTAGGGTAAGAGTTAGCGATAGGGTTAGGGTTTGGTTTAGGGTTAGGGTTAGGGTTAGGGTTAAGTTAACGGTTAGGGTTAGGGTTATGGTTTGGGTTAAGGTTAGGTTTAGGTTTACGGTAAGGAATAGGGTTTGGTTTAGGGTTAGGGTTAGGGTTAGGGTTAAGTTTACGGTTCGGGTTAGGGTTATGGTTTGGGTTAAGTTTAGGGTTAGGGTTAGGGTAAGAAATAGGGTTAGGTTTAGGGTTAGGGTTAGGGTTAGGGTTTTGGTTTGGGTTAGGGTTAGGGTTAGGGTTACGGTTAGGGTTTGAGTTAGTTTTAGGGATAGGGTTAGGGTTAGGGTTAGGGTTAGGGTTAGGTTTAGGATTAGAGTTAGGTTTAGGGTTTTGGTTTGGGATAGGGATGGGGTTAGGGATTGGGTTAGGTTTAATGTTATTTTTTGGGTTAGTGTTAGGGTTAGGGTTAGTGTTAGGGTTAGGTTTTGGGTTAGGGTGATGATTTAGGTTAGGGCTTCTGTTAGGGTTACGTTTAGGGTTAGTGTTTGGGGTCGGGTTTGGGTAAAGTTTAGGGTTAGGGTTAGGGTTAGGAATAGGGTAACGGTTAGGGTTAGGGTTAGGGTTAGGAATAGGCTAAGGGTTAGGGTTATTGTTAGGGTTTGGGTTAGGGTTAGGTTTAGTTTTTGGGTTAGGTTTAGAGTTAGGGTTAGGATTTGAGTTAGGGTTAGGGTTAAGGTTAGGGTTAGGGTTAGGGTTAGGGTTTGGGTTAGGTTTTGGGTTAAGGTTAGGGTTAGGTTTAGGGTTAGGAATAGGGTTAGGGTTAGGGTTAGGGTTAGGGTTAGTTTTAGGGTTAGGGATTGTGTTAGGGTTAGGGTTAGATTTAGTTTTCGGGTTAGCCTTAGGTTTAGGATTACGGTTAGCATTCGGTTTCGGGTTTGGGTTTGGGTTAGGATTAGGGTTTGGGTTGGGGTTAGGGTTAGGGTTAGGGTTTGGGTTAGGTTTAGGGTTATTTTTTGGTTAGGGTTAGGGTTAGGAAAAGGGTTAGGGTTAGGTTTAGGGTTAGAGTTTGCGTTAGGGTTAGGGTTTGAGTTAGGGTTTGTTTTAGGGTTAGGGTTAGGGTTAGGGTTTGGGTATGGTTTAGGGTTAGGGTTAGGGTTAGGATTAGGGTTAGGGTTAGAGTTAGGAGTAGGCATACGCTTAGGGCTTGTGTTAGGGTTAGGGATATGGTTAGGATTAGGATTAGGGTTATGATAAGAGTTAGGTTTAGGCTTTTGGTAAGGGTTAGGGTTAGGGTTACGTTTTTGGTTAGTGTTAGGGTTAGTGTTAGTGTTAGGGTTAGGGTTTGGGTTAGGGTTAGTGTTATGTTTAGGATTAGGGTTAGCGTTAGAGTTAGTGTTAGGGTTGGGCTTAGGTTTAGGGTTTGAGTCAGGGTTAACGTTAAGGTAAGGATTAGGATTATGGTTAGGGTTAGGGTTTGGGTTAGGGTTAGGGTTAGGATTAGGTTTAGGGTTAGGGTTTTGGTTAGGGTTAGGGTTAGGGTTAGGTTTTGGGTTACGGTTAGGTTTAGGGTTAGGGTTTGGTTAGGGTTTGGTTTAAGGTTAGGGTTAGGTTTAGTGTTATGGTTTGTCTTAGGGTTTGGGTTAGGGTTAGGTTTAGGTTTTGGGTTAGTGTTAGTGTTAGGGTTAGGGTTTGGGTTAGGGTTAGGGTTAAGGTTTGCGTTAGGATTTAGGGTTAGGGTTTGGGTTAGGGTTTGGTTTAATGTTAGGTTTAGGGTTATGGTTAGGAATGGGGTTAGGGTTAGGGTTAGGGATAGGGTTAGGAATAGGGTTAGGGTTAGGTTTATTATTAGGGTTTGGGTTAGGGTTACGGTTAGGATTAGGGTTAGGGTTACGTTTAGGGTTAGGGTTTGGGTTTGCGTTAGGGTTAGTGTTTGGGTTAGGGTTAGGGTTAGGGTTAGGGTTAGGGATAGGGTTTGAGTTACGGTTAGTGTTATTTTTTGGGTTAGGGTTAAGGGTAGGATAAGGGTTAGGGTTAGGTTTAGGGTTAGGGTTTGGTTTAGGGTTAGGGTTAGGGTTTGAGTTAGGGTTAGGGATAGGGTTAGGGTTAGGGTTAGGGTTAGGGTTAGGTTTAGGATTAGAGTTAGGGTTAGGGTTTTTGGTTTGGGTTAGGGTTAGGGTTAGGGTTTGGGTTAGGTTTAGTGTTATTTTTTGGGTTAGTGTTAGGGTTAGGGTTATGGTTAGGGTTAGGGTTATGATTTGGGTTAGGGTTTGGGTTAGGGTTAGGTTTAGGTTTAGTGTTTGGGATAGGGTTTGGGTAAAGGTTAGGGTTACGGTTAGGGTTAGGAATAGGGTAAGGGTTAGGGTTAGGGATAGGGTTAGGAATAGGGTTAGGGTTAGGGTTATTGTTAGGGTTTGGTTTAGGGTTAGGTTGAGTTTTTGGGTTAGGGTTAGAGTTAGGGTTAGGGTTTGAGTTAGGGTTAGGGTTAAGGTTAGGGTTAGGGTTTGGGTTAGGGTTTAGGGTTAGGGTTTGGGTTAGGTTTTGGGTTAGGGTTAGGGTTAGGGTTACGAATAGGGTTAGGGTTAGTGTTAGGTTTAGGGTTAGTTTTAGGGTTAGGGTTTGGGTTAGGGTTAGGGTTAGATTTAGTTTTTGGGTTAGGGTTAGGTTTAGGATTACGGTTAGGATTCGGTTTCGGGTTAGGGTTTGGGTTAGGGTTAGGGTTTGGGTTAGGGTTAGGGTTAGGGTTAGCGTTTGGGTTAGGGTTAGGGTTATTTTTTGGGTTAGGGTTAGGGTTAGGAAAAGGGTTAGGGTTAAGTTTAGGGTTAGAGTTTGCGTTAGGGTTAGGGTTAGGGTTTGAGTTAGGGTTTGTTTTACGGTTAGGGTTAGGGTTAGGGGTTGGGTATGGGTTAGTGTTAGGGTTAGGGTTAGGATTAGGGTTAGGGTTAGAGTTAGGATTATGGTTAGGTTTAGGGTTTGGGTTAGGGTTAGGGTTATGGTTAGGATTAGGTTTAGGGTTAGGATTAGAGTTAGGTTCAGGCTTTTGGTAAGGGTTAGGGTTAGGGTTAGGTTTTGGGTTAGTGTTAGGGTTAGTGTTAGTGTTAGGGTTAGGGTTTGGGTTAGGGTTAGGGTTAGGTTAAGTTTTACTTTTAGGGTTAGG
This sequence comes from Eospalax fontanierii, assembly GCA_035773235.1. NCBI lineage: Eukaryota > Metazoa > Chordata > Mammalia > Rodentia > Spalacidae > Eospalax > Eospalax fontanierii. The sequence continues at coordinate 6,211,636 of CM069541.1, forward strand.
GTTAGGATAAGGTTTAGGATTAGGGTTTGGGTTAGGGTTAGGTTTAGGATTAGGTTTAGGGTTAGGGTTTCGGTTAGGGTTAGGGTTAGGGTTTGGGTTACGGTTAGGTTTAGGGTTAGGGTTTGGTTAGGGTTTGGTTTAAGGTTAGGGTTACGGTTACTGTTAGGAATAGGGTTAGGGTTAGGCTTAGGCTTAGGAATAGGGTTAGGGTTAGGGTTAGGGTTAGGGTTTGGGTTAAGGTTAGGGTTAGGGTTAGGGTTAATGTTTGCATTAGAGTTTAGGTTTAGGGTTAGGGTTAGAGTTAGGGTAAGGGTTTGGGTTAGGGTTAGGGTTAGGGTTTAGTTTAGGGTTATGTTTAGGGTTAGGTTTTAGAGTTAGGAATACGTTTAGGGTTTGGTTTTGGGTTAGGGATAGGGTTAGGGTTAGGTTAGGATTATGGATCGGCTTAGGTTTAGGTTTAGGTTTAGGTTTTTAGTTATGTTTAGGGTTACGATTAGGGTTTGGGTTAGGGTTAGGGTTAGGGTTACCGTGAGGGTTAGGGTTAGGCTTAGGGTTAGGGTTAGGTTTTAGGGTTATGGTTAGGGTTATTGTTTGGGTTAAGGTTAAGGTTAGAGTTAGGGTTAGGAATAGGGTTAGGGTTAGGGTTAATGTTAGGGTTTGGTTTACGGTTTGGGTTAGGGTTAGGGTTAGTATTTGGGTTAGGGTTAGGGTTAGGATTAGGGTTAGGTTTAGGGTTTGATTAGGATTAGGGTTAGGGTTAGGGTTTGGGTTAGGATTAGTGTTAGGGTTAGGGGTTGGGTTTGGGTTAGGGTTAGGGTTAGGGCTAGGATTAGGTTTAGGTTTAGGGTTAGGATTAGCGTTAGTGTTATAGTTTTGCTTTGGGTTAGGGTTATGGTTAGGGTTTGTGTTAGTGTTAGGGTTAGGGTTACTGTTAGGGTTAGGGTTAGTGTTAGGGTTAGAGTTTGGGTTAGGGTTATGGTATGGGTTAGGGTTTGGGTTAGGGTTAGGTTTAGGGTTAGTGTTTGGGTTATTTTTAGGTTTTGGGTTAGGGTTAGAGTTAGGGTTAGGGTTTGAGTTAGGGTTAGGGTTAAGGTTAGGGTTAGGGTTAGGGATTGGGTTAGGGTTATGGTTAGGAATAGGGTTAGGGTTAGAGTTAGGGTTAGGGTTTGAGTTTGGGTTAGGGTTAAGGTTAGGGTTAGGGTTAGGGTTAGGGTTAGGAATAGGGTTAGGTTTAGGGTTAGTGTTTGGGATAGTGTTTGGGTAAAAGTTAGGGTTAGGGTTAGGGTTAGGTATAGGGTTAGGGTTAGGGTTAGGGTTAAGTTTACGGTTAGGTTTAGGGTTATGGTTTGGCTTATGTTTAGGGTTAGGGTGTGGGTAAGACGTAGGGTTAGGTTTAGAGGTAGGGTGAGGGTTAGGATTCGCGTTAGGTTTCGTGTGTGGATTAGGGTTAGGGTTAGGTTTAGGGTTTCGGGTTGGGTTAGGGCTAGGGTGAGGGTTAGGGTTAGGGATTGGGTTAGGGTTATGGTTAGGAATAGGTTTAGGGTTAGAGTTAGGGTTGGGGTTTGAGTTAGGGTGAGGGTTAAGGTTAGGGTTTGGGTTTGGGTTAGGGTTTAGAGTTAGGGTTTGTGTTAGCTTTTGGGTTAAGGTTAGGGTTAGGGTTAGGGTTAGGAATAGGGTTACGGTAAAGGTTTGGGTTAGGGTTAGTTTTAGGGGTAGGGTTTGGGTTAGGGTTAGGTTTAGGTTTAGTTTTTGGGTTAGGGTTAGGTTTACGATTACGGTTAGGATTAGGTTTCGGGTTAGGGTTTGGGTTAGGGTTAGGGTTTGGGTTGGGGTTAGGTTTAGGTTTAGGGTTTGGGTTAGGGTTAGGTTTATTTTTTGGGTTAGGGTTAGGGTTAGGAAAAGGGTTAGGGTTAGGTTTAGGGTTAGGGTTTGCGTTAGGGTTAGGGTTTGAGTTAGGGTTTGTTATAGGGTTAGGGTTAGGGTTAGGGGTTGGGTATGGGTTAGGGTTAGGGTTACGGTTAGGATTAGGGTTAGGGTTAGAGTTAGGATTAGGGTTAGTTTTAGGGTTTGGGTTAGGGTTAGGGTTATGGTTAGGATTAGGGTTAGGGTTAGGATTAGAGTTAGGTTTAGGCTTTTGGTAAGGGTTAGGGTTAGGGTTAGGGTTTGGATTGTGTTAGGGTTAAGGTTAGGGTTTGGGTTAACGTTTGTTGTTAGGGGTTAGGGATTAGGTTTAGGGTTAGTTTCACTGTGTGGGTTTGGGTTAGGGATAGGGTTAGGGTTTGGGTTTGGGTTAGGGTTAGGTTTAGGTTTAGTTTTAGGGTTTGGGTTTGGGTTAGGGTTAGGGTTACTGTTAGGGTTAAGGATTTGGTTAGGGTTATGGTTAGGAATAGAGTTAGGGTTTGGGTTATTGTTAGTGTTTGGGTTAGGGTTTGGGTTAGGGTTAGGGTTAGGTTTAGGTTTTGGGTTAGGTTTAGAGTTAGGGTTAGGGTTTGGGTTAGGGTTACGGTTAGGGTTTGGGTTAGGTTAGGATTATGGATAGGGTTAGGTTTAGGGTTAGGTTTAGAGTTATGTTTAGGGTTAGGATTAGGGTTTGGGTTAGGTTTAGGGTTAGAGTTAGCATGAGGGTTAGGGTTAGGGTTAGGGTTAGGGTTAGGTTTTAGGGTTATGCTTAGGGTTATTGTTTGGGTTAAGGTTAGGTTTAGGGTTAGGGTTAGGAATAGGGTTAGGGTTAGGTTTAGGGTTAGGGTTTGGTTTAAGGTTTGGGTTAGGGATAGGGTTAGGTTTAGGTTTAGGATTAGAGTTAGGGTTAGGGTTTTGGTTTGGGTTAGGGTTAGGGTTAGGGTTTGGGTTAGTGTTAGGGTTAGGGTTAGTCTTAGGGTTAGGGTTTGTTTGAGGGTTAGGTTTAGTATTAGATTTGGGTTAGTGTTAGGGTTAGGGTTAATGTTAAGTTTAGGGTTTGGGTTAGGGTTAGGATTAGGGTGAGGGTTACGATTAGGGTTAAGTTTTGAGTTTGGGTTTGGGTTAGGTTTAGGGTTAGCGTTAGGGTTAGGGTTAGGTTTAGGGTTAGTGTTAGGGTTAGCGTTAGGTTTAGGTTTAGGTTTTGAGTTATGTTTAGGGTTAGGATTAGGGTTTGGGTTAGGGTTAGGGTTAGGGTTACCGTGAGGGTTAGGGTTAGGGTTAGGGTAAGGGTTAGGTTTTAGGGTTATGGTTAGGGTTATTGTTTGGGTTAAGGTTAGGTTTAGGGTTAGGGTTAGGAATAGGTTTAGGTTTAGGGTTAGAGTTAGGGTTTGGTTGACGGTTTGGGTTAGGGTTAGTTTTTGTTTTAGGGGTAGGGTTAGAGTTAGGGTTACGATTATGGTTAAGTTTAGGGTTTGTGCTTGGGTTAGGTTTAGGGTTAGGGTTAGTGTTAGGATTAGGTTTTGGGTTAGTGTTAGGTTTAGGGTTTGGGTTAGGGTTAGGGTTAGGGTTAGGACTAGGGTTAGGGTTAGGTTTAGGGTTAGGGTTTGGTTTAGGGTTTGGGTTAGGGTTAGGGTTAGGGTTAGGATTAGGTTTAGTTTTAGGGTTAGTGTTTAGGTTAGTGTTAGGTTTAGGTTTGATTTGGGTTAGTGTTAGGGTTAGGATTAGTGTTAAGGTTAGGGTTTGGGTTAGGGTTAAGGTTAGGGTTTGGGTTAGGGTTAGGGTTATGGTGTGGGTTTGGGTTAGGGTTAGGGTTAGGGTTTGGATTTGGGTTAGGTTTAGGGTTAGGGTTTGGTTTAGGGTTAGGGTTAGGTTTAGTGTTAGGTTTAAATTTTGGGTTAGGTTTAGGGTTAGGGTTAGGGTTTGGGTTCGGGTTAGAATTAGGGTTATGGTTAGGGTTTGAGTTGTGGTTAGGGTTAGGTTTAGGGTTAGGTTTTGTATTAGGGTTAGGGTTAGGGTTAGGGTTAGGGTTTGAGTTAGAGTTAGGGTTAGGTTTAGGGTTTGGGTTATGGTTAGAGTTAGGGTTAGGTGTTGGGTTTGGGTTAGGGTTAGGGTTAAGGTTAGTATTAGGGTTAGGGTTAGGGTTTGGGTTAGGGTTAGGGTTAGGGATAGCGTTAGGATTAGGGTTAGGGTTAGGGTTACGATTATGGTTAAGTTTAGGGTTTTTGTTTGGGTTAGGTTTAGGGTTAGGGTTAGGGTTATGGTTTCGGTTAGTGTTAGGTTTAGGGTTTGGTTTAGGGTTAGGGTTAGAGTTAGGACTAGGGTTAAGGTTAGGTTTAGGGTTAGGGTTTGTTTTAGGGTTAGGGTTAGTGTTAGGGTTAGGGTTAGGGTTAGGTTTAGGATTAGAGTTAGGGTTAGGGTTTTGGTTAGTGTTAGAGTTAGGTTTAGGGTTTGGGTTAGGGTTAGGGTTAGGGTTAGGGTTTGGGTTAGGGTTCGGGTTAGGGTTTGGGTTAGGGTTAGGGTTAGGGTTAGGGTTAGGTTTAGGATTAGGTTTAGGTTTAGGGTTAGGATTAGAGTTAGGGTTAGGGTTTTGGTTTGGATTAGGGTTAGGGTTTGGGTTAGTGTTAGGTTTAGGGTTAGGGTTAGGGTTTGTGTTAGGGTTAGGGTTAGGGTTAGGGTTTAGGGTTAGGGTTAGTTTTAGGGTTAGGGTTACGGTTAGGTTAGTGTTAGGGTTTATGTTAATGTTTGTGGTTAGGGGTTAGGGGTTAGGTTTAGGGTTAGGATTAGGGTTAGGGTTTGGGTTAGGGTTTAGGGTTAGGGTTTATGTTAGGGTTTGGGTTAAGGTTAGGGTTATGGTTAGGGTTAGGAATAGGGTTAGGTTTAGGGTTTGGGTTACGGTTAGGTTTAGGGTTAGGGTTTGGGTTAAGGTTAGGGTTAGTTTTTGGGTTAGGGTTAGGGTTAGGATTAGGGCGAGGTTTAGGTTTAGGGTTAGGGTTTGAGTTAGAGTTAGGGTTCGGGTTAGGGTTTGAGTTAGGGTTTGGGTTTGGATGTGGGTTAGGGTTAGGTTTAGGTTTTGGGTTAGGGTTAGAGAGGGTTAGGGTTTGGGTTAGGGTTAGGGTTACGCTTAGGGTTTGAGTTAGGGTTAGGGTTAGGGTTAGGGTTAGAGTTTGGGTTAGGGTTAGGGTTAGGGTTAGTATTAGGGTTAGGGTTAGGGTTAGGGTTAGGGTTAGGGTTATGGTTAAGTTTAGGGTTTGTGTTTGGGTTAGGTTTAGGGTTAGGGTTAGGTTTAGATTTCGGTTAGTGTTAGGTTTAGGGTTTGGGTTATGGTTAGGGTTAGGGTTAGGACTAGGGTTAGGGTTAGGTTTAGGGTTAGGGTTTGGTTTAGGGTTAGGGTTATGGTTAGGGTTAGGGTTAGGATTAGGGTTAGTTTTAGGGTTAGTGTTAGGGTTAGAATTAGTGTTAAGGTTAGGGTTTGGGTTAGGGTTAGGGTTAGGGTTAGGGTTAGGTTTTGTATTAGGGTTAGGGTTAGGTTTAGGGTTTGAGTTAGGGTTAGGGTTAGGTTTAGGGTTTGGGTTAGGGATTGGGTTAGGGTTATGGTTAGGAATAGGGTTAGGGTTAGGGTTATTGTTAGTGTTTGGGTTAGGGTTTGGGTTAGGGTTAGGTTTAGGGTTTGGGTTAGGGTTAGGGTTAGGGTTTGGTTTAGGGTTATGTTTTGGTTAGGTTTTAGAGTTAGGATTACTTTTAGGGTTTGGTTTAGGGTTAGGGATAAGGTTAGGGTTAGGTTAGGATTATGGATAGGGTTAGGTTTAGGGTTAGGTTTAGGTTTTGAGTTATGTTTAGGTTTAGGATTAGGGTTTGGGTTAGGGTTAGGGTTAGGTTTAGCGTGAGGGTTAGGGTTAGGCTTAGGGTTAGGGTTAGGTTTTAGGGTTATGGTAATGGGTTATTGTTTGGGTTAAGGTTAGGGTTAGGGTTAGGGTTAGGGTTAGGAATAGGGTTAGGTTAGGGTTAGGGTTAGGGTTTGGTTTACGGTTTGGGTTAGGGTTAGGGTTAGTATTTGGGTTAGGGTTAGGGTTAGGTTTAGGTTTTGAGTTATGTTTAGGGTTAGGATTAGGGTTTGGGTTAGGGTTAGGGTTAGGGTTACCGTGAGGGTTAGGGTTAGGTTTAGGGTAAGGGTTAGCTTTTAGTGTTATGGTGAGGGTTATTGTTTGGGTTAAGGTTAGGGTTAGGGTTAGGGTTAGGAATAGGTTTAGGGTTAGGGTTAGAGTTAGGGTTTGGTTTACGGTTTGGGTTAGGGTTAGTTTTTGGGTTAGGTTTAGGGTTAGGATTAGTGTTAGGGTTAGGTTTACATTTAGCGTTTGTGTTAGGATTCGGGTTATTGTTAGGGTTAGGGTTAGGGTTAGATTTTGAGTTAGGTTTAGGCTTAGGGGTAGGGTTAGGGTTTGGGTTAGGGTTAGAGAGGGTTAGTGTTTGGGTTAGGGTTAGGCTTAGGGTTAGGGCTAGGATTAGGGTTAGGGTTAGGGTTAGGGTTAGGATTAGGTTTAGGTTTAGGGTTAGGATTAGAGTTAGGGTTAGGGTTTTGGTTTGGATTAGGGTTAGGATTAGGGTTTGGGATAGTGTTAGGTTTAGGGTTAGGGTTAGGGTTACGGTTAGGTTAGTGTTAGGGTTTATGTTAATGTTTGTGGTTAGGGGTTAGGGGTTAGGTTTAGGGTTAGGATTAGGGTTAGGGTTTGGGTTAGGATTAGGGTTAGGTTTAGGTTTAGAGTTAGGGTTTGTGTTAGGGTTCGGGTTAGGGTTAGTGTTAGGGTTAGGGTTAGGTTTAGGTTTTGGGTTAGGGTTAGAGAGGGTTAGGGTTTGGGTTAGGGTTAGGGTTAGGGTTTGAGTTAGGGTTAGGGTTAGGGTTAGGGTTTGGGTTAGGGTTAGGGTTAGGGTTACGTGTTCGGTTCGGGTTAGGGTTAGAGTTACGGTTAGGATTAGGGTTAGGGTTAGATTTAGGATTAGGATTAGAGTTAGGTTTAGGGTTTGGGTTAGGGTTAGGGTTAGGGTTAGGGTTAGGATTAGGTTTAGGGTTAGGGTTACGGTTATGGTTAAGTTTAGGGTTTGTGTTTGGGTTAGGTTTAGGGTTAGGGTTAGGGTTAGGGTTTCGGTTAGTGTTAGGTTTAGGGTTTGGGTTAGGGTTAGGGTTAGGTTTAGGACTAGGGTTAGGGTTAGGTTTAGGGTTAGGGTTTGGTTTAGGGTTAGGGTTATGGTTAGGGTTAGGGTTAGGATTAGGGTTAGTTTTAGGGTTAGTGTTAGGGTTAGGATTAGTGTTAAGGTTAGGGTTTGGGTTAGGGTTATGGTTAGGGTTAGGGTTAGGTTTTGTATTAGGGTTAGGTTTAGGTTTAGGGTTTGAGTTAGGGTTAGGGTTAGGTTTAGGGTTTGGGTTATGGTTAGAGTTAGGGTTAGGTGTTGGGTTTGGGTTAGGGTTAGGGTTACGGTTAGGATTAGGGTTACGTTTAGGGTTTGGGTTAGGGTTAGGGTTAGGGATAGCGTTAGGATTAGGTTAGGGTTAGGGTTACGATTATGGTTAAGTTTAGGGTTTGTGTTTGGGTTAGGTTTAGGGTTAGGTTTAGGGTTAGTGTTAGGTTTAGGGTTTGGGTTAGGGTTAGGGTTAGGGTTAGGACTAGGGTTAAGGTTAGGTTTAGGGTTAGGGTTTGGTTTAGGGTTAGGGTTAGGGTTAGGGTTAGGTTTTGAGTTAGGGTTAGGGATAGGGTTAGGGTTAGGTTAGGTTTATGGATAGATTTAGGTTTAGGGTTAGGTTAAGGTTTTGAGTTATGTTTAGGGTTAGGATTAGGGATTGGGTTAGTGTTAGGGTTAGGGTTAGCGTGAGGGTTAGGGTTAGGGTTAGGGTTAGGGTTAGGTTTTACGGTTATGGTTAGTGTTATTGTTTGGGTTAAGTTTAGGTTTAGGGTTAGGGTTAGGAATAGGGTTACGGTTAGGGTTAGGGTTAGGGTTTGGTTTATGGTTTGGCTTAGGGTTAGGGTTAGTTTTTGGGTTAGGATTAGAGTTAGGATTAGGGTTAGGCTTAGGGTTAGGGTAAGAAATAGGGTTAGGTTTAGGGTTAGGGTTAGGGTTAGGATTAGGGTTAGGTTTAGTGTTTAAATTAGGGTTAGATTTAGGTTTAAGGTTTGGGATTGGGTTAGGGTTAGGGTTAGGATTTGGGTTAACGTTTGTTGTTAGGGGTTAGGGATTAGGTTTAGGGTTAGTTTCACGGTGTGGTTTTGAGTTAGGGATAGGGTTAGGGTTTGGGTTTGGGTTAGGGTTAGGTTTAATTTTATTTTTAGGGTTTGGGTTTGGGTTAGGGCAAAGTTTAGGGTTAGGGTTAGGGATTGGGTTAGGGTTATGGTTAGGAAGAGGGTTAGGGTTAGGGTTATTGTTAGTGTTTGCATTAGGGTTTGAGTTAGGGTTAGGTTTAGGGTTTGGGTTAGGGTTAGGGTTAGGGTTTGGTTTAGGGTTATGGTTAGGTTTAGGTTTTAGAGTTTGGATTACGTTTAGGGTTTGGTTTAGGGTTAGGGATAGGGTTAGGGTTAGGTTAGGATTATGGATAGGGTTAGGTTTAGGGTTAGGTTTAGGTTTTGAGTTATGTTTAGGTTTAGGATTAGGGTTTGGGTTAGGGTTAGGGTTAGGGTTAGCGTGAGGGTTAGGGTTAGGCTTAGGGTTTGGGTTAGGTTTTAGGGTTATGGTTAGGGTTATTGTTTGGGTTAAGGTTAGGGTTATGGTTAGGGTTAGGAATAGGGTTAGGGTTAGGGTTAGGGTTTGGTTTACGGTTTGGGTTAGGGTTAGGGTTAGGTTTAGGTTTTGAGTTATGTTTAGGGTTAGGATTAGGGTTTGGGTTAGTGTTAGGGTTAGGGTTAGGGTTAGGGTTAGGGTTAGGGTTAGTGTTAGGGTTAGGGTTAGGGTTAGAGTTAGGGTTTGGTTTACGGTTTGGGTTAGGGTTAGTTTTTGGGTTAGGGTTAGGGTTAGTATTAGGGTTAGGTTTAGGTTTAGAGTTAGGGTTTGTGTTAGGGTTCGGGTTAGGGTTAGTGTTAGGGTTAGGGTTAGATTTTGAGTTAGGGTTAGGCTTAGGTTTAGGGTTAGGGTTTGGGTTACGGTTAGAGAGGGTTAGTGTTTGGGTTAGGGTTAGCGTTAGGGTTAGGGCTAGGATTATTGTTAGGGTTAGGGTTAGGATTAGGGTTAGGTTTAGGGTTTGAGTTAGGGTTAGGGTTAGGGTTAGGGTTAGGATTAGGTTTAGGTTTAGGGTTAGGATTAGAGTTAGGGTTAGGGTTTTGGTTTGGATTAGGGTTAGGGTTAGGGTTTGGGTTAGTGTTAGGTTTAGGGTTAGGTTTAGGGTTTGGGTTAGGGTTAGGGATAGGGTTAGGGTTTAGGGTTAGGGTTAGGTTTAGGGTTAGGGTTATGGTTAGGTTAGTGTTAGGGTTTATGTTAATGTTTGTGGTTAGGGGTTAGGGGTGAGGTTTAGGGTTAGGATTAGGGTTAGGGTTTGGGTTAGGGTTTAAGGGTAGGGTTTGGGTTAGGGGTAGGGTTAAGGATAGGGTTAGGGTTAGGGTTAGGAATAGGGTAAGGTTTAGGGTTTATGTTACGGTTAGGGTTAGGGTTAGGGTTAGGATTAGGGCTAGGTTTAGGTTTAGGGTTAGGGTTTTACTTAGAGTTAGGGTTCGGGTTAGAGTTTGAGTTAGGGTTTGGGTTAGGATGTGGGTTAGGGTTAGGTTTAGGTTTTGGGTTAGGGTTAGAGAGGGTTAGGTTTTGGGTTAGGGTTAGGGTTTGAGTTAGGGTTACGGTTATGGTTAGGGTTTGGGTTAGAGTTAGGGTTAGGGTTTTGGTTTGGATTAGGGTTAGAATTAGGGTTTGGGATAGTGTTAGGTTTAGGGTTAGGGTTAGGGTTACGGTTAGGTTAGTGTTAGGGTTTATGTTAATGTTTGTGGTAAGGGGTTAGGGGTTAGGTTTAGGGTTAGGATTAGGGTTAGGGTTTGAGTTAGGGTTAGGGTTAGGGTTAGGGTTAGGATTAGGTTTAGGTTTAGGGTTAGGATTAGAGTTAGAGTTAGGGTTTTGGTTTGGATTAGTGTTAGGATTAGGGTTTGGGATAGTGTTAGGTTTAGGGTTAGGGTTAGGGTTACGGTTAGGTTAGTGTTAGGGTTTATGTTAATGTTTGTGGTTAGGGGTTAGGGGTTAGGTTTAGGGGTAGGATTAGGGTTAGGGTTTGGGTTAGAGTTTAGGGTTAGGGTTTGTGTTAGGGTTTGGGTTAAGGTTAGGGATAGGGTTAGGGTTAGGAATAGGGTTAGGTTTAGGGTTTGGGTTACGGTTAGGGTTAGGGTTAGGGTTTGGGTTAAGGTTAGGGTTAGTTTTTGGGTTAGGGTTAGGGTTAGGATTAGGGCTAGGTTTAGGTTAAGGGTTAGGGTTTGAGTTAGAGTTAGGGTTCGGGTTAGGGTTTGAGTTAGGTTTTGGGTTAGGATGTGGGTTAGGGTTAGGTTTAGGTTTTGGGTTAGGGTTAGAGAGGGTTAGGGTTTGGGTTAGGGTTAGGGTTAGGGTTTGAGTTAGGGTTAGGGTTAGGGTTAGGGTTTGGGTTAGGGTTAGGGTTAGGGTTACGTGTTGGGTTCGGGTTAGGGTTAGAGTTACGGTTAGGATTAGGGTTAGGGTTAGATTTAGGATTAGGATTAGAGTTAGGTTTAGGGTTTGGGTTAGGGTTAGGGTTAGGGTTAGGGTTAGGATTAGGGTTAGGGTTAGGGTTACGGTTATGGTTAAGTTTAGGGTTTGTGTTTGGGTTGGGTTTAGGGTTGGGGTTGGGGTTAGGGTTTCGGTTAGTGTTAGGTTTAGGGTTTGGGTAAGGGTTAGGGTTAGGGTTAGGACTAGGGTTAGGGTTAGGTTTAGGGTTAGGGTTTGGTTTAGGGTTAGGGTTATGGTTAGGGTTAGGGTTAGGATTAGGGTTAGTTTTAGGGTTA
>CM069541.1:6227500-6235000 GCA_035773235.1 Eospalax fontanierii
TGGGTTAGGGTTTGGGTTAGGGTTAGGTTTAGGGTTAGTGTTTGGGATAGGGTTTGGGTAAAGTTTAGGGTTAGGGTTAGGGTTACGAATAGGGTAAGGTTTAGGGTTAGGGTTAGGGTTAGGAATAGGGTTAGGGTTAGGGTTATTGTTAGGGTTTGGGTTAGGGTTAGGTTAAGGTTTTGGGTTAGGTTTAGAGTTAGGGTTAGGGTTTGAGTTAGGGTTAGAGTTAAGGTTAGGGTTAGTGTTTGGGTTAGTGTTTGGGTTAGGGTTAGGGTTAGGTTTAGGGTTTGGGTTAGGGTTAGTGTTATTTTTTGGGTTAGGGTTAAGGGTAGGGTAAGGGTTAGGGTTAGGTTTAGTGTTAGGGTTTGGGTTAGGGTTAGGGTTAGGGTTTGAGTTAGGGTTAGGGATAGGGTTAGGGTTAGGGTTAGAGTTAGTGTTAGGGTTTTGGTTTGGGTTAGGGTTAGGGTTAGGGTTTGGGTTAGGTTTAGTGTTATTTTTTCTGTTAGTGTTAGGGTTAGGGTTAGTGTTAGGCTTAGGGTTAGGGTTAAGGTTAGGGTTTGGGTTAGGGTTAGGGTTAGGGTTTAGGGTTAGGGTTAGTTTTAGGGTTAGGGTTACGGTTAGGTTAGTGTTAGGGTTTATGTTAATGTTTGTGGTTAGGGGTTAGGGGTTAGGTTTTGGGTTAGGATTAGGGTTAGGGTTTGGGTTAGGGTTTACGGTTAGGGTTTATGTTAGGGTTTGGGTTAAGGTTAGGGTTATGGTTAGGGTTAGGAATAGGGTTAGGTTTAGGGTTTGGGTTACGGTTAGGTTTAGGGTTAGGGTTTGGGTTAAGGTTAGGGTTAGTTTTTGGGTTAGGGTTAGGGTTAGGATTAGGGCGAGGTTTAGGTTTAGGGTTAGGGTTTGAGTTAGAGTTAGGGTTCGGTTTAGGGTTTGAGTTAGGGTTTGGGTATGGATGTGGGTTAGGGTTAGGTTTAGGTTTTGGGTTAGGGTTAGAGAGGGTTAGGGTTTGGGTTAGGGTTAGGGTTACGCTTAGGGTTTGAGTTAGGGTTAGGGTTAGGGTTAGGGTTTGGGTTAGGGTTAGGGTTAGGGTTAGTATTAGGGTTAGGGTTAGGGTTAGGGTTAGGGTTAGGGTTAGGATTAGGGTTAGGGTTAGGGTTACGGTTATGGTTAAGTTTAGGGTTTGTGTTTGGGTTAGGTTTAGGGTTAGGGTTAGGTTTAGATTTCGGTTAGTGTTAGGTTTAGGGTTTGGGTTATGGTTAGGGTTAGGGTTAGGACTAGGGTTAGGGTTAGGTTTAGGGTTAGGGTTTGGTTTAGGGTTAGGGTTATGGTTAGGGTTAGGGTTAGGATTAGGGTTAGTTTTAGGGTTAGTGTTAGGGTTAGAATTAGTGTTAAGGTTAGGGTTTGGGTTAGGGTTAGGGTTAGGGTTAGGGTTAGGTTTTGTATTAGGGTTAGGGTTAGGTTTAGGGTTTGAGTTAGGGTTAGGGTTAGGTTTAGGGTTTGGGTTAGGGATTGGGTTAGGGTTATGGTTAGGAATAGGGTTAGGGTTAGGGTTATTGTTAGTGTTTGGGTTAGGGTTTGGGTTAGGGTTAGGTTTAGGGTTTGGGTTAGGGTTAGGGTTAGGGTTTGGTTTAGGGTTATGTTTTGGTTAGGTTTTAGAGTTAGGATTACTTTTCGGGTTTGGTTTAGGGTTAGGGATAAGGTTAGGGTTAGGTTAGGATTATGGATAGGGTTAGGTTTAGGGTTAGGTTTAGGTTTTGAGTTATGTTTAGGTTTAGGATTAGGGTTTGGGTTAGGGTTAGGGTTAGGTTTAGCGTGAGGGTTAGGGTTAGGCTTAGGGTTAGGGTTAGGTTTTAGGGTTATGGTAATGGGTTATTGTTTGGGTTAAGGTTAGGGTTAGGGTTAGGGTTAGGGTTAGGAATAGGGTTAGGTTAGGGTTAGGGTTAGGGTTTGGTTTACGGTTTGGGCTAGGGTTAGGGTCAGTATTTGGGTTAGGGTTAGGGTTAGGTTTAGGTTTTGAGTTATGTTTAGGGTTAGGATTAGGGTTTGGGTTAGGGTTAGGGTTAGGGTTACCGTGAGGGTTAGGGTTAGGGTTAGGGTAAGGGTTAGCTTTTAGTGTTATGGTGAGGGTTATTGTTTGGGTTAAGGTTAGGGTTAGGGTTAGGGTTAGGAATAGGTTTAGGGTTAGGGTTAGAGTTAGGGTTTGGTTTACGGTTTGGGTTAGGGTTAGTTTTTGGGTTAGGTTTAGGGTTAGGATTAGGGTTAGGGTTAGGTTTACATTTAGCGTTTGTGTTAGGATTCGGGTTATGGTTAGGGTTAGGGTTAGGGTTAGATTTTGAGTTAGGTTTAGGCTTAGGGGTAGGGTTAGGGTTTGGGTTAGGGTTAGAGAGGGTTAGTGTTTGGATTAGGGTTAGGACTAGGGTTAGGGCTAGGATTAGGGTTAGGGTTAGGGTTAGGATTAGGATTAGGTTTAGGGTTTGAGTTAGGGTTAGGGTTAGGGTTAGGGTTAGTATTAGAGTTAGGTTTAGGGTTAGGATTAGAGTTAGGGTTAGGGTGTTGGTTTGGATTAGGGGTAGGATTAGGGTTTGGGATAGTGTTAGGTTTAGGGTTAGGGTTAGGGTTACGGTTAGGTTAGTGTTAGGGTTTATGTTAATGTTTGTGGTTAGGGGTTAGGGGTTAGGTTTAGGGTTAGGATTAGGGTTAGGGTTTGGGTTAGGATTAGGGTTAGGTTTAAGTTTAGAGTTAGGGTTTGTGTTAGGGTTCGGGTTAGGGTTAGTGTTAGGGTTAGGGTTAGGTTTAGGTTTTGGGTTAGGGTTAGAGAGGGTTAGGGTTTGGGTTAGGGTTAGGGTTAGGGTTTGAGTTAGGGTTAGGGTTAGGGTTAGGGTTTGGCTTAGGGTTAGGATTAGGGTTACGTGTTCGGTTCGCGTTAGGGTTAGAGTTACGATTAGGATTAGGGTTAGGGTTAGATTTAGGATTAGGATTAGAGTTACGTTTAGGCTTTGGGTTAGGGTTAGGGTTAGGGTTAGGGTTAGGATTAGGTTTAGGGTTAGGGTTACGGTTATGGTTAAGTTTAGGGTTTGTGTTTGGGTTAGGTTTAGGGTTAGGGTTAGGGTTTCGGTTAGTGTTAGGTTTAGGGTTTGGGTTAGGGTTAGGGTTAGGTTTAGGACTAGGGTTAGGGTTAGGTTTTGGGTTAGGGTTTGGTTTAGGGTTAGGGTTATGGTTAGGGTTAGGGTTAGGATTAGGGTTAGTTTTAGGGTTAGTGTTAGGGTTAGGATTAGTGTTAAGGTTAGGGTTTGGGTTAGGGTTAGGGTTAGGGTTAGGGTTAGGTTTTGTATTAGGGTTAGGTTTAGGTTTAGGGTTTGAGTTAGGGTTAGGGTTAGAGTTAGGGTTAGGTGTTGGGTTTGGGTTAGGGTTAGGGTTACGGTTAGGATTAGGGTTACGTTTAGGGTTTGGGTTAGGGTTAGGGTTAGGGATAGCGTTAGGATTAGGGTTAGGGTTAGGGTTACGATTATGGTTAAGTTTAGGGTTTGTGTTTGGGTTAGGTTTAGGGTTAGGTTTAGGGTTAGTGTTAGGTTTAGGGTTTGGGTTAGGGTTAGGGTTAGGGTAAGGACTAGGGTTAAGGTTAGGTTTAGGGTTAGGGTTTGGTTTAGGGTTAGGGTTAGGGTTAGGGTTAGGTTTTGAGTTAGGGTTAGGGATAGGGTTAGGGTTAGGTTAGGTTTATGGATAGATTTAGGTTTAGGGTTAGGTTAAGTTTTGAGTTATGTTTAGGGTTAGGATTAGGGTTTGGGTTAGGGTTAGGGTTAGGGTTAGCGTGAGGGTTAGGGTTAGGGTTAGGGTTAGGGTTAGGTTTAGGTTTTACGGTTATGGTTAGTGTTATTGTTTGGGTTAAGGTTAGGTTTAGGGTTAGTGTTAGGAATAGGGTTACGGTTAGGGTTAGGGTTAGGGTTTGGTTTACGGTTTGGCTTAGGGTTAGGGTTAGTTTTTGGGTTAGGATTAGAGTTAGGATTAGGGTTAGGCTTAGGGTTAGGGTAAGAAATAGGTTTAGGTTTAGGGTTAGGGTTAGGGTTAGGATTAGGGTTAGGTTTAGTGTTTAAATTAGGGTTAGATTTGGGTTTAAGGTATGGGTTTGGGTTAGGGTTAGGGTTAGGATTTGGGTTAACGTTTGTTTTTAGGGGTTAGGGAGTAGGTTTAGGGTTAGTTTCACGGTGTGGTTTTGAGTTAGGGATAGGGTTAGGGTTTGGGTTTGGGTTAGGGTTAGGTTTAATTTTATTTTTAGGGTTTGGGTTTGGGTTAGGGCAAGGTTTAGGGTTAGGGTTAGGGATTGGGTTAGGGTTATGGTTAGGAAGAGGGTTAGGGTTAGGGTTATTGTTAGTGTTTGCATTAGGGTTTGAGTTAGGGTTAGGTTTAGGGTTTGGGTTAGGGTTAGGGTTAGGGTTTGGTTTAGGGTTATGGTTAGGTTTAGGTTTTAGAGTTTGGATTACGTTTAGGGTTTGGTTTAGGGTTAGGGATAGGGTTAGGGTTAGGTTAGGATTATGGATAGGGTTAGGTTTAGGGTTAGGTTTAGGTTTTGAGTTATGTTTAGGTTTAGGATTAGGGTTTGGGTTAGGGTTAGGGTTAGGGTTAGCGTGAGGGTTAGGGTTAGGCTTAGGGTTTGGGTTAGGTTTTAGGGTTATGGTTAGGGTTATTGTTTGGGTTAAGGTTAGGGTTATGGTTAGGGTTAGGAATAGGGTTAGGGTTAGGGTTAGGGTTTGGTTTACGGTTTGGGTTAGGGGTAGGGTTAGGTTTAGGTTTTGAGGTATGTTTAGGGTTAGGATTAGGGTTTGGGTTAGTGTTAGGGTGAGGGTTAGGGTTAGGGTTAGGGTTAGGGTTAGTGGTAGGGTTAGGGTTAGGGTTAGAGTAAGGGTTTGGTGTACGCTTTGGGTAAGGGTTAGTATATGGGTTAGGGTTAGGGTTAGTATTAGGGTTAGGTTTAGGTTTAGAGTTAGGGTTTGTGTTAGGGTTCGGGTTAGGGTTAGTGTTAGGGTTAGGGTTAGATTTTGAGTTAGGGTTAGGCTTAGGTTTAGGGTTATGGTTTGGGTTAGGTTTAGAGAGGGTTAGTGTTTGGGTTAGAGTTAGCGTTAGGCTTAGGGCTAGGATTAGGGTTAGGGTTAGGTTTAGGATTAGGGTTAGGTTTAGGGTTTGAGTTAGGGTTAGGGTTAGGGTTAGGGTTAGGATTAGGTTTAGGTTTAGGGTTAGGATTAGAGTTAGGGTTAGGGTTTTGGTTTGGATTAGGGTTAGGGTTAGGGTTTGGGTTAGTGTTAGGTTTAGGGTTAGGTTTAGGGTTTGGGTTAGGGTTAGGGATAGGGTTAGGGTTTAGGGTTAGGGTTAGGTTTAGGGTTAGGGTTATGGTTAGGTTAGTGTTAGGGTTTATGTTAATGTTTGTGGTTAGGGGTTAGGGGTTAGGTTTAGGGTTAGGATTAGGGTTAGGGTTTGGGTTAGGGTTTAGGGTTAGGGTTTGTGTTAGAGTTTGGGTTAAGGTTAGGGTTAGGGTTAGGGTTAGGAATAGGGTAAGGTTTAGGGTTTATGTTACGGTTAGGGTTAGGGTTAGGGTTAGGATTAGGGCTAGGTTTAGGTTTAGGGTTAGGGTTTTACTTAGAGTTAGGGTTCGGGTTAGAGTTTGAGTTAGGGTTTGGGTTAGGATGTGGGTTAGGGTTAGGTTTAGGTTTTGGGTTAGGGTTAGAGAGGGTTAGGTTTTGGGTTAGGGTTAGGGTTTGAGTTAGGGTTAGGGTTATGGTTAGGGTTTGGGTTAGAGTTAGGGTTAGGGTTTTGGTTTGGATTAGGGTTAGAATTAGGGTTTGGGATAGTGTTAGGTTTAGGGTTAGGGTTAGGGTTACGGTTAGGTTAGTGTTAGGGTTTATGTTAATGTTTGTGGTTAGGGGTTAGGGGTTAGGTTTAGGGTTAGGATTAGGGTTAGGGTTTGAGTTAGGGTTAGGGTTAGGGTTAGGGTTAGGATTAGGTTTAGGTTTAGGGTTAGGATTAGAGTTAGAGTTAGGGTTTTGGTTTGGATTAGTGTTAGGATTAGGGTTTGGGATAGTGTTAGGTTTAGGGTTAGGGTTAGGGTTACGGTTAGGTTAGTGTTAGGGTTTATGTTAATGTTTGTGGTTAGGGGTTAGGGGTTAGGTTTAGGGGTAGGATTAGGGTTAGGGTTTGGGTTAGAGTTTAGGGTTAGGGTTTGTGTTAGGGTTTGGGTTAAGGTTAGGGATAGGGTTAGGGTTAGGAATAGGGTTAGGTTTAGGGTTTGGGTTACGGTTAGGGTTAGGGTTAGGGTTTGGGTTAAGGTTAGGGTTAGTTTTTGGGTTAGGGTTAGGGTTAGGATTAGGGCTAGGTTTAGGTTAAGGGTTAGGGTTTGAGTTAGAGTTAGGGTTCGGGTTAGGGTTTGAGTTAGGTTTTGGGTTAGGATGTGGGTTAGGGTTAGGTTTAGGTTTTGGGTTAGGGTTAGAGAGGGTTAGGGTTTGGGTTAGGGTTAGGTTTAGGGTTTGAGTTAGGGTTAGGGTTAGGGTTAGGGTTTGGGTTAGGGTTAGGGTTAGGGTTACGTGTTGGGTTCGGGTTAGGGTTAGAGTTACGGTTAGGATTAGGGTTAGGGTTAGATTTAGGATTAGGATTAGAGTTAGGTTTAGGGTTTGGGTTAGGGTTAGGGTTAGGGTTAGGGTTAGGATTAGGGTTAGGGTTAGGGTTACGGTTATGGTTAAGTTTAGGGTTTGTGTTTGGGTTAGGTTTAGGGTTGGGGTTGGGGTTAGGGTTTCGGTTAGTGTTAGGTTTAGGGTTTGGGTAAGGGTTAGGGTTAGGGTTAGGACTAGGGTTAGGGTTAGGTTTAGGGTTAGGGTTTGGTTTAGGGTTAGGGTTATGGTTAGGGTTAGGGTTAGGATTAGGGTTAGTTTTAGGGTTAGTGTTAGGGTTAGGATTAGTGTTAAGGTTAGGGTTTGGGTTAGGGTTAGGGTTAGGGTTAGGTTTTGTATTAGGGTTAGGGTTAGGTTTAGGGTTTGAGTTAGGGTTAGGGTTAGGTTTAGGGTTTGGGTTATGGTTAGAGTTAGGGTTAGGTGTTGGGTTTGGGTTAGGGTTAGGGTTACGGTTAGGATTAGGGTTACATTTAGGGTTTGGGCTGGGTTAGGGTTAGAGATAGCGTTAGGATTAGGGTTAGGGTTAGGGTTACGATTATGGTTAAGTTTAGGGTTTGTGTTTGGGTTAGGTTTAGGGTTAGGTTTAGGGTTAGTGTTAGTTTAGGGTTTGGGTTAGGGTTAGGGTTAGGGTAAGGACTAGGGTTAAGGTTAGGTTTAAGGTTAGGGTTTGGTTTAGGGTTAGGGTTAGGGTTAGGGTTAGGTTTTGAGTTAGGGTTAGGGATAGGGTTAGGGTTAGGTTAGGTTTATGGATAGATTTAGGTTTAGGGTTAGGTTATGGTTTTGAGTTATGTTTAGGGTTAGGATTAGGGTTTGGGTTAGGGTTAGGGTTAGGGTTAGCGTGAGGGTTAGG
>CM069541.1:6240000-6260000 GCA_035773235.1 Eospalax fontanierii
TAGGGTTAGTTTTAGGGTTAGGGTTACGGTTAGGTTAGTGTTAGGGTTTATGTTAATGTTTGTGGTTAGGGGTTAGGGGTTAGGTTTTGGGTTAGGATTAGGGTTAGGGTTTGGGTTAGGGTTTACGGTTAGGGTTTATGTTAGGGTTTGGGTTAAGGTTAGGGTTATGGTTAGGGTTAGGAATAGGGTTAGGTTTAGGGTTTGGGTTACGGTTAGGTTTAGGGTTAGGGTTTGGGTTAAGGTTAGGGTTAGTTTTTGGGTTAGGGTTAAGGTTAGGATTAGGGCGAGGTTTAGGTTTAGGGTTAGGGTTTGAGTTAGAGTTAGGGTTCGGTTTAGGGTTTGAGTTAGGGTTTGGGTATGGATGTGGGTTAGGGTTAGGTTTAGGTTTTGGGTTAGGGTTAGAGAGGGTTAGGGTTTGGGTTAGGGTTAGGGTTACGCTTAGGGTTTGAGTTAGGGTTAGGGTTAGGGTTAGGGTTTGGGTTAGGGTTAGGGTTAGGGTTAGTATTAGGGTTAGGGTTAGGGTTAGGGTTAGGGTTAGGGTTAGGATTAGGGTTAGGGTTAGGGTTACGGTTATGGTTAAGTTTAGGGTTTGTGTTTGGGTTAGGTTTAGGGTTAGGGTTAGGTTTAGATTTCGGTTAGTGTTAGGTTTAGGGTTTGGGTTATGGTTAGGGTTAGGGTTAGGACTAGGGTTAGGGTTAGGTTTAGGGTTAGGGTTTGGTTTAGGGTTAGGGTTATGGTTAGGGTTAGGGTTAGGATTAGGGTTAGTTTTAGGGTTAGTGTTAGGGTTAGAATTAGTGTTAAGGTTAGGGTTTGGGTTAGGGTTAGGGTTAGGGTTAGGGTTAGGTTTTGTATTAGGGTTAGGGTTAGGTTTAGGGTTTGAGTTAGGGTTAGGGTTAGGTTTAGGGTTTGGGTTAGGGATTGGGTTAGGGTTATGGTTAGGAATAGGGTTAGGGTTAGGGTTATTGTTAGTGTTTGGGTTAGGGTTTGGGTTAGGGTTAGGTTTGGGGTTTGGGTTAGGGTTAGGGTTAGGGTTTGGTTTAGGGTTATGTTTTGGTTAGGTTTTAGAGTTATGATTACTTTTCGGGTTTGGTTTAGGGTTAGGGATAAGGTTAGGGTTAGGTTAGGATTATGGATAGGGTTAGGTTTAGGGTTAGGTTTAGGTTTTGAGTTATGTTTAGGTTTAGGATTAGGGTTTGGGTTAGGGTTAGGGTTAGGTTTAGCGTGAGGGTTAGGGTTAGGCTTAGGGTTAGGGTTAGGTTTTAGGGTTATGGTAATGGGTTATTGTTTGGGTTAAGGTTAGGGTTAGGGTTAGGGTTAGGGTTAGGAATAGGGTTAGGTTAGGGTTAGGGTTAGGGTTTGGTTTACGGGTTGGGTTAGGGTTAGGGTTAGTATTTGGGTTAGGCTTTGGGTTAGGTTTAGGTTTTGTGTTATGTTTAGGGTTAGGATTAGGGTTTGGGTTAGGGTTTGGGTTAGGGTTACCGTGTGGGGTAGGGTTTGGGTTAGGGGAAGGGTGGGCTTTTAGTGTTATGGTGTGGGTTATTGTTTGGGTTAAGGTTAGGGTTAGGGTTAGGGTTAGGAATAGGTTTAGGGTTAGGGTTAGAGTTAGGGTTTGGTTTACGGTTTGGGTTAGGGTTAGTTTTTGGGTTAGGTTTAGGGTTAGGATTAGGGTTAGGGTTAGGTTTACATTTAGCGTTTGTGTTAGGATTCGGGTTATGGTTAGGGTTAGGGTTAGGGTTAGATTTTGAGTTAGGTTTAGGCTTAGGGGTAGGGTTAGGGTTTGGGTTAGGGTTAGAGAGGGTTAGTGTTTGGATTAGGGTTAGGCTTAGGGTTAGGGCTAGGATTAGGGTTAGGGTTAGGGTTAGGATTAGGATTAGGTTTAGGGTTTGAGTTAGGGTTAGGGTTAGGGTTAGGGTTAGGATTAGGTTTAGGTTTAGGGTTAGGATTAGAGTTAGGGTTAGGGTTTTGGTTTGGATTAGGGTTAGGATTAGGGTTTGGGATAGTGTTAGGTTTAGGGTTAGGGTTAGGGTTACGGTTAGGTTAGTGTTAGGGTTTATGTTAATGTTTGTGGTTAGGGGTTAGGGGTTAGGTTTAGGGTTAGGATTAGGGTTAGGGTTTGGGTTAGGATTAGGGTTAGGTTTAAGTTTAGAGTTAGGGTTTGTGTTAGGGTTCGGGTTAGGGTTAGTGTTAGGGTTAGGGTTAGGTTTAGGTTTTGGGTTAGGGTTAGAGAGGGTTAGGGTTTGGGTTAGGGTTAGGGTTAGGGTTTGAGTTAGGGTTAGGGTTAGGGTTAGGGTTTGGGTTAGGGTTAGGATTAGGGTTACGTGTTCGGTTCGGGTTAGGGTTAGAGTTACGGTTAGGATTAGGGTTAGGGTTAGATTTAGGATTAGGATTAGAGTTAGGTTTAGGGTTTGGGTTAGGGTTAGGGTTAGGGTTAGGGTTAGGATTAGGTTTAGGGTTAGGGTTACGGTTATGGTTAAGTTTAGGGTTTGTGTTTGGGTTAGGTTTAGGGTTAGGGTTAGGGTTTCGGTTAGTGTTAGGTTTAGGGTTTGGGTTAGGGTTAGGGTTAGGTTTAGGACTAGGGTTAGGGTTAGGTTTTGGGTTAGGGTTTGGTTTAGGGTTAGGGTTATGGTTAGGGTTAGGGTTAGGATTAGGGTTAGTTTTAGGGTTAGTGTTAGGGTTAGGATTAGTGTTAAGGTTAGGGTTTGGGTTAGGGTTAGGGTTAGGGTTAGGGTTAGGTTTTGTATTAGGGTTAGGTTTAGGTTTAGGGTTTGAGTTAGGGTTAGGGTTAGAGTTAGGGTTAGGTGTTGGGTTTGGGTTAGGGTTAGGGTTACGGTTAGGATTAGGGTTACGTTTAGGGTTTGGGTTAGGGTTAGGGTTAGGGATAGCGTTAGGATTAGGGTTAGGGTTAGGGTTACGATTATGGTTAAGTTTAGGGTTTGTGTTTGGGTTAGGTTTAGGGTTAGGTATAGGGTTAGTGTTAGGTTTAGGGTTTGGGTTAGGGTTAGGGTTAGGGTAAGGACTAGGGTTAAGGTTAGGTTTAGGGTTAGGGTTTGGTTTAGGGTTAGGGTTAGGGTTAGGGTTAGGTTTTGAGTTAGGGTTAGGGATAGGGTTAGGGTTAGGTTAGGTTTATGGATAGATTTAGGTTTAGGGTTAGGTTAAGGTTTTGAGTTATGTTTAGGGTGAGGATTAGGGTTTGTGTTAGGGTTAGGGTTAGGGTTAGCGTGAGGGTTAGGGTTAGGGTTAGGGTTAGGGTTAGGGTTAGGTTTTACGGTTATGGTTAGTCTTATTGTTTGGGTTAAGGTTAGGTGTAGGGTTAGTGTTAGGAATAGGGTTACGGTTAGGGTTAGGGTTAGGGTTTGGTTTACGGTTTGGCTTAGGGTTAGGGTTAGTTTTTGGGTTAGGATTAGAGTTAGGATTAGGGTTAGGCTTAGGGTTAGGGTAAGAGATAGGTTTGGGTGTAGGGTTAGGGTTAGGGTTAGGATTAGGGTTAGGTTTAGTGTTTAGGTTAGGGTTAGATTTAGGTTTAAGGTATGGGATTGGGTTAGGGTTAGGGTTAGGATTTGGGTAAACGTTTGTTTTTAGGGGTTAGGGATTAGGTTTAGGGTTAGTTTCACGGTGTGGTTTTGAGTTAGGGATAGGGTTAGGGTTTGGGTTTGGGTTAGGGTTAGGTTTAATTTTATTTTTAGGGTTTGGGTTTGGGTTAGGGCAAGGTTTAGGGTTAGGGTTAGGGATTGGGTTAGGGTTATGGTTAGGAAGAGGGTTAGGGTTAGGGTTATTGTTAGTGTTTGCATTAGGGTTTGAGTTAGGGTTAGGTTTAGGGTTTGGGTTAGGGTTAGGGTTAGGGTTTGGTTTAGGGTTATGTTTAGGGTTAGGTTTTAGAGTTTGGATTACGTTTAGGGTTTGGTTTAATGTTAGGGATAGGGTTAGGGTTAGGTTAGGATTATGGATAGGGTTAGGTTTAGGGTTAGGTTTAGGTTTTGAGTTATGTTTAGGTTTAGGATTAGGGTTTGGGTTAGGGTTAGGGTTAGGGTTAGCGTGAGGGTTAGGTTTAGGCTTAGGGTTTGGGTTAGGTTTTAGGGTTATGGTTAGGGTTATTGTTTGGGTTAAGGTTAGGGTTAGGGTTAGGGTTAGGAATAGGGTTAGGGTTAGGGTTAGGGTTTGGTTTACGGTTTGGGTTAGGGTTAGGGTTAGGTTTAGGTTTTGAGTTATGTTTAGGGTTAGAATTAGGGTTTGGGTTAGTGTTAGGGTTAGGGTTAGGGTTAGGGTTAGGGTTAGTGTTAGGGTTAGGGTTAGGGTTAGAGTTAGGGTTTGGTTTACGGTTTGGGATAGGGTTAGTTTTTGGGTTAGGGTTAGGGTTAGTATTAGGGTTAGGTTTAGGTTTAGAGTTAGGGTTTGTGTTAGGGTTCGGGTTAGGGTTAGTGTTAGGGTTAGGGTTAGATTTTGAGTTAGGGTTAGGCTTAGGTTTAGGGTTAGGGTTTGGGTTAGGGTTAGAGAGGGTTAGTGTTTGGGTTAGGGTTAGCGTTAGGGTTAGGGCTAGGATTAGGGTTAGGGTTAGGGTTAGGATTAGGGTTAGGTTTAGGGTTTGAGTTAGGGTTAGGGTTAGGGTTAGGATTAGGTTTAGGTTTAGGGTTAGGATTAGAGTTAGATTTAGGGTTTTGGTTTGGATTAGGGTTAGGGTTAGGGTTTGGGTTAGTGTTAGGTTTAGGGTTAGGGTTAGGGTTTGGGTTAGGGTTAGGGTTAGGGTTAGGGTTTAGGGTTAGGGTTAGGTTTAGGGTTAGGGTTATGGTTAGGTTAGTGTTAGGGTTTATGTTAATGTTTGTGGTTAGGGGTTAGGGGTTAGGTTTAGGGTTAGGATTAGGGTTAGGGTTTGGGTTAGGGTTTAGGGTTAGGGTTTGTGTTAGGGTTTGGGTTAAGGTTAGGGTTAGGGTTAGGGTTAGGAATAGGGTTAGGTTTAGGGTTTATGTTACGGTTAGGGTTAGGGTTAGGGTTAGGATTAGGGCTAGGTTTAGGTTTAGGGTTAGGGTTTTAGTTAGAGTTAGGGTTCGGGTTAGAGTTTGAGTTAGGGTTTGGGTTAGGATGTGGGTTAGGGTTAGGTTTAGGTTTTGGGTTAGGGTTAGAGAGGGTTAGGTTTTGGGTTAGGGTTAGGGTTAGGGTTTGAGTTAGGGTTAGGGTTATGGTTAGGGTTTGGGTTAGAGTTAGGGTTAGGGCTTTGGTTTGGATTAGGGTTAGGATTAGGGTTTGGGATAGTGTTAGGTTTAGGGTTAGGGTTAGGGTTACGGTTAGGTTAGTGTTAGGGTTTATGTTAATGTTTGTGGTTAGGGTTTAGGGGTTAGGTTTAGGGTTAGGATTAGGGTTAGGGTTTGAGTTAGGGTTAGGGTTAGGGTTAGGGTTAGAATTAGGTTTAGGTTTAGGGTTAGGATTAGAGTTAGGGTTAGGGTTTTGGTTTGGATTAGGGTTAGGATTAGGGTTTGGGATAGTGTTAGGTTTAGGGTTAGGGTTAGGGTTACGGTTAGGTTAGTGTTAGGGTTTATGTTAATGTTTGTGGTTAGGGGTTAGGGGTTAGGTTTAGGGTTAGGATTCGGGTTATGGTTAGGGTTAGGGTTAGGGTTAGATTTTGAGTTAGGTTTAGGCTTAGGGGTAGGGTTAGGGTTTGGGTTAGGGTTAGAGAGGGTTAGTGTTTGGGTTAGGGTTAGGCTTAGGGTTAGGGCTAGGATTAGGGTTAGGGTTAGGGTTAGGATTAGGATTAGGTTTAGGGTTTGAGTTAGGGTTAGGGTTAGGGTTAGGGTTAGGATTAGGTTTAGGTTTAGGGTTAGGATTTGAGTTAGGGTTAGGGTTTTGGTTTGGATTAGGGTTAGGATTAGGGTTTGGGATAGTGTTAGGTTTAGGGTTAGGGTTAGGGTTACGGTAAGGTTAGTGTTAGGGTTTATGTTAATGTTTGTGGTTAGGGGTTAGGGGTTAGGTTTACGGTTAGGATTAGGGTTAGGGTTTGGGTTAGGATTAGGGTTAGGTTTAAGTTTAGAGTTAGGGTTTGTGTTAGGGTTCGGGTTAGGGTTAGTGTTAGGGTTAGGGTTAGGTTTAGGTTTTGGGTTAGGGTTAGAGAGGGTTAGGGTTTGGGTTAGGGTTAGGGTTAGGGTTTGAGTTAGGGTTAGGGTTAGGTTTAGGGTTTGGGTTAGGGTTAGGGTTAGGGTTACGTGTTCGGTTCGGGTTAGGGTTAGAGTTACGGTTAGGATTAGGGTTAGGGTTAGATTTAGGATTAGGATTAGAGTTAGGTTTAGGGTTTGGGTTAGGGTTAGGGTTAGGGTTAGGGTTAGGATTAGGTTTAGGGTTAGGGTTACGGTTATGGTTAAGTTTAGGGTTTGTGTTTGGGTTAGGTTTAGGTTTAGGGTTAGGGTTTCGGTTAGTGTTAGGTTTAGGGTTTGGGTTAGGGTTAGGGTTAGGTTTAGGACTAGGGTTAGGGTTAGGTTTAGGGTTAGGGTTTGGTTTAGGGTTAGGGTTATGGTTAGGGTTAGGGTTAGGATTAGGGTTAGTTTTAGGGTTAGTGTTAGGGTTAGGATTAGTGTTAAGGTTAGGGTTTGGGTTAGGGTTAGGGTTAGGGTTAGGGTTAGGTTTTGTATTAGGGTTAGGTTTAGGTTTAGGGTTTGAGTTAGGGTTAGGGTTAGAGTTAGGGTTAGGTGTTGGGTTTGGGTTAGGGTTAGGGTTACGGTTAGGATTAGGGTTACGTTTAGGGTTTGGGTTAGGGTTAGGGTTAGGGATAGCGTTAGGATTAGGGTTAGGGTTAGGGTTACGATTATGGTTAAGTTTAGGGTTTGTGTTTGGGTTAGGTTTAGGGTTAGGTTTAGGGTTAGTGTTAGGTTTAGGGTTTGGGTTAGGGTTAGGGTTAGGGTAAGGACTAGGGTTAAGGTTAGGTTTAGGGTTAGGGTTTGGTTTAGGGTTAGGGTTAGGGTTAGGGTTAGGTTTTGAGTTAGGGTTAGGGATAGGGTTAGGGTTAGGTTAGGTTTATGGATAGATTTAGGTTCAGGGTTAGGTTAAGGTTTTGAGTTATGTTTAGGGTTAGGATTAGGGTTTGGGTTAGGGTTAGGGTTAGGGTTAGCGTGAGGATTAGGGTTAGGGTTAGGGTTAGGGTTAGGGTTAGGTTTTACGGTTATGGTTAGTGTTATTGTTTGGGTTAAGGTTAGGTTTAGGGTTAGTGTTAGGAATAGGGTTACGGTTAGGGTTAGGGTTAGGGTTTGGTTTGCGGTTTGGCTTAGGGTTAGGGTTACTTTTTGGGTTAGGATTAGAGTTAGGATTAGGGTTAGGCTTAGGGTTAGGGTAAGAAATAGGGTTAGGTTTAGGGTTAGGGTTAGGGTTAGGATTAGGGTTAGGTTTAGTGTTTAAATTAGGGTTAGATTTAGGTTTAAGGTTTGGGATTGGGTTAGGGTTAGGGTTAGGATTTGGGTTAACGTTTGTTGTTGGGGGTTAGGGATTAGGTTTATGGTTAGTTTCACGGTGTGGTTTTGAGTTAGGGATAGGGTTAGGGTTTGGGTTTGGGTTAGGGTTAGGTTTAATTTTATTTTTAGGGTTTGGGTTTGGGTTAGGGCAAGGTTTAGGGTTAGGGTTAGGGATTGGGTTAGGGTTATGGTTAGGAAGAGGGTTAGGGTTAGGGTTATTGTTAGTGTTTGCATTAGGGTTTGAGTTAGGGTTAGGTTTAGGGTTTGGGTTAGGGTTAGGGTTAGGATTTGGTTTAGGGTTATGTTTAGGGTTAGGTTTTAGAGTTTGGATTACGTTTAGGGTTTGGTTTAGGGTTAGGGATAGGGTTAGGGTTAGGTTAGGATTATGGATAGGGTTAGGTTTAGGGTTAGGTTTAGGTTTTGAGTTATGTTTAGGTTTAGGATTAGGGTTTGGGTTAGGGTTAGGGTTAGGGTTAGCGTGAGGGTTAGGGTTAGGCTTAGGGTTTGGGTTAGGTTTTAGGGTTATGGTTAGGGTTATTGTTTGGGTTAAGGTTAGGGTTAGGGTTAGGTTTAGGAATAGGGTTAGGGTTAGGGTTAGGGTTTGGTTTACGGTTTGGGTTAGGGTTAGGGTTAGGTTTAGGTTTTGAGTTATGTTTAGGGTTAGGATTAGGGTTTGGGTTAGTGTTAGGGTTAGGGTTAGGGTTAGGGTTAGGGTTAGGGTTAGTGTTAGGGTTAGGGTTAGGGTTAGAGTTAGGGTTTGGTTTACGGTTTGGGTTAGGGTTAGTTTTTGGGTTAGGGTTAGGGTTAGTATTAGGGTTAGGTTTAGGTTTAGAGTTAGGGTTTGTGTTAGGGTTCGGGTTAGGGTTAGTGTTAGGGTTAGGGTTAGATTTTGAGTTAGGGTTAGGCTTAGGTTTAGGGTTAGGGTTTGGGTTAGGGTTAGAGAGGGTTAGTGTTTGGGTTAGGGTTAGCGTTAGGGTTAGGGCTAGGATTAGGGTTAGGGTTAGGGTTAGGATTAGGGTTAGGTTTAGGGTTTGAGTTAGGGTTAGGGTTAGGGTTAGGGTTAGGATTAGGTTTAGGTTTAGGGTTAGGATTAGAGTTAGGGTTAGGGTTTTGGTTTGGATTAGGATTAGGGTTAGGGTTTGGGTTAGGGTTAGGGTTAGGGTTAGGGTTTAGGGTTAGGGTTAGGTTTAGGGTTAGGGTAACGGTTAGGTTAGTGTTAGGGTTTATGTTAATGTTTGTGGGTAGGGGTTAGGGGTTAGGTTTAGGGTTAGGATTAGGGTTAGGGTTTGGGTTAGGGTTTAGGGTTAGGGTTTGTGTTAGGGTTTGGGTTAAGGTTAGGGTTAGGGTTAGGGTTAGGAATAGGGTTAGGTTTAGGGTTTATGTTACGGTTAGGGTTAGGGTTAGGGTTAGGATTAGGGCTAGGTTTAGGTTTAGGGTTAGGGTTTTAGTTAGAGTTAGGGTTCGGGTTAGAGTTTGAGTTAGGGTTTGGGTTAGGATGTGGGTTAGGGTTAGGTTTAGGTTTTGGGTTAGGGTTAGAGAGGGTTATGTTTTGGGTTAGGGTTAGGGTTAGGGTTTGAGTTAGGGTTAGGGTTATGGTTAGGGTTTGGGTTAGAGTTAGGGTTAGGGTTTTGGTTTGGATTAGGGTTAGAATTAGGGTTTGGGATAGTGTTAGGTTTAGGGTTAGGGTTAGGGTTACGGTTAGGTTAGTGTTAGGGTTTATGTTAATGTTTGTGGTTAGGGGTTAGGGGTTAGGTTTAGGGTTAGGATTAGGGTTAGGGTTTGAGTTAGGGTTAGGGTTAGGGTTAGGGTTAGGATTAGGTTTAGGTTTAGGGTTAGGATTAGAGTTAGGGTTAGGGTTTTGGTTTGGATTAGTGTTAGGATTAGGGTTTGGGATAGTGTTAGGTTTAGGGTTAGGGTTAGGGTTACGGTTAGGTTAGTGTTAGGGTTTATGTTAATGTTTGTGGTTAGGGGTTAGGGGTTAGGTTTAGGGTTAGGATTAGGGTTAGGGTTTGGGTTAGGGTTTAGGGTTAGGGTTTGTGTTAGGGTTTGGGTTAAGGTTAGGGCTAGGGTTAGGGTTAGGAATAGGGTTAGGTTTAGGGTTTGGGTTACGGTTAGGGTTAGGGTTAGGGTTTGGGTTAAGGTTAGGGTTAGTTTTTGGGTTAGGGTTAGGGTTAGGATTAGGGCTAGGTTTAGGTTAAGGGTTAGGGTTTGTGTTAGAGTTAGCGTTCGGGTTAGGGTTTGAGTTAGGTTTTGGGTTAGGATGTGGGTTAGGGTTAGGTTTAGGTTTTGCGTTAGGGTTAGAGAGGGTTAGGGTTTGGGTTAGGGTTAGGGTTAGGGTTTGAGTTAGGGTTAGGGTTAGGGTTAGGGTTTGGGTTAGGGTTAGGGTTAGGGTTACGTGTTGGGTTCGGGTTAGGGTTAGAGTTACGGTTAGGATTAGGGTTAGGGTTAGATTTAGGATTAGGATTAGAGTTAGGTTTAGGGTTTGGGTTAGGGTTAGGGTTAGTGTTAGGGTTAGGATTAGGGTTAGGGTTAGGGTTAGGGTTACGGTTATGGTTAAGTTTAGGGTTTGTGTTTGGGTTAGGTTTAGGGTTAGGGTTAGGGTTAGGGTTTCTGTTAGTGTTAGGTTTAGGGTTTGGGTTAGGGTTAGGGTTAGGGTTAGGACTAGGGTTAGGGTTAGGTTTAGGGTTAGGGTTTGGTTTAGGGTTAGGGTTATGGTTAGGGTTAGGGTTAGGATTAGGGTTAGTTTTAGGGTTAGTGTTAGGGTTAGGATTAGTGTTAAGGTTAGGGTTTGGGTTAGGGTTAGGGATAGGGTTAGGGTTAGGTTAGGTTTATGGATAGATTTAGGTTTAGGGTTAGGTTAAGGTTTTGAGTTATGTTTAGGGTTAGGATTAGGGTTTGGGTTAGGGTTAGGGTTAGGGTTAGGGTTAGGATTATGTTTAGGTTTAGGGTTAGGATTAGAGTTAGGGTTAGGGTTTTGGTTTGGATTAGGGTTAGGATTAGGGTTTGGGATAGTGTTAGGTTTAGGGTTAGGGTTAGGGTTACGGTTAGGTTAGTGTTAGGGTTTATGTTAATGTTTGTGGTTAGGGGTTAGGGGTTAGGTTTAGGGTTAGGATTCGGGTTATGGTTAGGGTTAGGGTTAGGGTTAGATTTTGAGTTAGGTTTAGGCTTAGGGGTAGGGTTAGGGTTTGGGTTAGGGTTAGAGAGGGATAGTGTTTGGGTTAGGGTTAGGCTTAGGGTTAGGGCTAGGATTAGGGTTAGGGTTAGGGTTAGGATTAGGATTAGGTTTAGGGTTTGAGTTAGGGTTAGGGTTAGGGTTAGGGTTAGGATTAGGTTTAGGTTTAGGGTTAGGATTTGAGTTAGGGTTAGGGTTTTGGTTTGGATTAGGGTTAGGATTAGGGTTTGGGATAGTGTTAGGTTTAGGGTTAGGGTTAGGGTTACGGTTAGGTTAGTGTTAGGGTTTATGTTAATGTTTGTGGTTAGGGGTTAGGGGTTAGGTTTACGGTTAGGATTAGGGTTAGGGTTTGGGTTAGGATTAGGGTTAGGTTTAAGTTTAGAGTTAGGGTTTGTGTTAGGGTTCGGGTTAGGGTTAGTGTTAGGGTTAGGGTTAGGTTTAGGTTTTGGGTTAGGGTTAGAGAGGGTTAGGGTTTGGGTTAGGGTTAGGGTTAGGGTTTGAGTTAGGGTTAGGGTTAGGGTTAGGGTTTGGGTTAGGGTTAGGGTTAGGGTTACGTGTTCGGTTCGGGTTAGGGTTAGAGTTACGGTTAGGATTAGGGTTAGGGTTAGATTTAGGATTAGGATTAGAGTTAGGTTTAGGGTTTGGGTTAGGTTTAGGGTTAGGGTTAGGGTTAGGATTAGGTTTAGGGTTAGGGTTACGGTTATGCTTAAGTTTAGGGTTTGTGTTTGGGTTAGGTTTAGGGTTAGGGTTAGGGTTTCGGTTAGTGTTAGGTTTAGGGTTTGGGTTAGGGTTAGGGTTAGGTTTAGGACTAGGGTTAGGGTTAGGTTTAGGGTTAGGGTTTGGTTTAGGGTTAGGGTTATGGTTAGGGTTAGGGTTAGGATTAGGGTTAGTTTTAGGGTTAGTGTTAGGGTTAGGATTAGTGTTAAGGTTAGGGTTTGGGTTAGGGTTAGGGTTAGGGTTAGGGTTAGGTTTTGTATTAGGGTTAGGTTTAGGTTTAGGGTTTGAGTTAGGGTTAGGGTTAGAGTTAGGGTTAGGTGTTGGGTTTGGGTTAGGGTTAGGGTTACGGTTAGGATTAGGGTTACGTTTAGGGTTTGGGTTAGGGTTAGGGTTAGGGATAGCGTTAGGATTAGGGTTAGGGTTAGGGTTACGATTATGGTTAAGTTTAGGGTTTGTGTTTGGGTTAGGTTTAGGGTTAGGTTTAGGGTTAGTGTTAGGTTTAGGGTTTGGGTTAGGGTTAGGGTTAGGGTAAGGACTAGGGTTAAGGTTAGGTTTAGGGTTAGGGTTTGGTTTAGGGTTAGGGTTAGGGTTAGGGTTAGGTTTTGAGTTAGGGTTAGGGATAGGGTTAGGGTTAGGTTAGGTTTATGGATAGATTTAGGTTTAGGGTTAGGTTAAGGTTTTGAGTTATGTTTAGGGTTAGGATTAGGGTTTGGGTTAGGGTTAGGGTTAGGGTTAGCGTGAGGGTTAGGGTTAGGGTTAGGGTTAGGGTTAGGGTTAGGTTTTACGGTTATGGTTAGTGTTATTGTTTGGGTTAAGGTTAGGTTTAGGGTTAGTGTTAGGAATAGGGTTACGGTTAGGGTTAGGGTTAGGGTTTGGTTTACGGTTTGGCTTAGGGTTAGGGTTAGTTTTTGGGTTAGGATTAGAGTTAGGATTAGGGTTAGGCTTAGGGTTAGGGTAAGAAATAGGGTTAGGTTTAGGGTTAGGGTTAGGGTTAGGATTAGGGTTAGGTTTAGTGTTTAAATTAGGGTTAGATTTAGGTTTAAGGTTTGGGATTGGGTTAGGGTTAGGGTTAGGATTTGGGTTAACGTTTGTTGTTAGGTGTTAGGGATTAGGTTTATGGTTAGTTTCACGGTGTGGTTTTGAGTTAGGGAAAGGGTTAGGGTTTGGGTTTGGGTTAGGGTTAGGTTTAATTTTATTTTTAGGGTTTGGGTTTGGGTTAGGGCAAGGTTTAGGGTTAGGGTTAGGGATTGGGTTAGGGTTATGGTTAGGAAGAGGGTTAGGGTTAGGGTTATTGTTAGTGTTTGCATTAGGGTTTGAGTTAGGGTTAGGTTTAGGGTTTGGGTTAGGGTTAGGGTTAGGATTTGGTTTAGGGTTATGTTTAGGGTTAGGTTTTAGAGTTTGGATTACGTTTAGGGTCTGGTTTAGGGTTAGCGATAGGGTTAGGGTTAGGTTAGGATTATGGATAGGGTTAGGTTTAGGGTTAGGTTTAGGTTTTGAGTTATGTTTAGGTTTAGGATTAGGGTTTGGGTTAGGGTTAGGGTTAGGGTTAGCGTGAGGGTTAGGGTTAGGCTTAGGGTTTGGGTTAGGTTTTAGGGTTATGGTTAGGGTTAGGGTTAGGTTTAGGAATAGGGTTAGGGTTAGGGTTAGGGTTTGGTTTACGGTTTGGGTTAGGGTTAGGGTTAGGTTTAGGTTTTGAGTTATGTTTAGGGTTAGGATTAGGGTTTGGGTTAGTGTTAGGGTTAGGGTTAGGGTTAGGGTTAGGGTTAGGGTTAGTGTTAGGGTTAGGGTTAGGGTTAGAGTTAGGGTTTGATTTACGGTTTGGGTTAGGGTTAGTTTTTGGGTTAGGGTTAGGGTTAGTATTAGTGTTAGGTTTAGGTTTAGAGTTAGGGTTTGTGTTAGGGTTCGGGTTAGGGTTAGTGTTAGGGTTAGGGTTAGATTTTTGTTAGGGTTAGGCTTAGGTTTAGGGTTAGGGTTTGGGTTAGGGTTAGAGAGGGTTAGTGTTTGGGTTAGGGTTAGCGTTAGGGTTAGGGCTAGGATTAGGGTTAGGGTTAGGGTTAGGATTAGGGTTAGGTTTAGGGTTTGAGTTAGGGTTAGGGTTAGGGTTAGGGTTAGGATTAGGTTTAGGTTTAGGGTTAGGATTAGAGTTAGGGTTAGGGTTTTGGTTTGGATTAGGGTTAGGGTTAGGGTTTGGGTTAGTGTTAGGTTTAAGGTTAGGGTTAGGGTTTGGGTTAGGGTTAGGGTTAGGGTTAGGGTTTAGGGTTAGGGTTAGGTTTAGGGTTAGGGTTATGGTTAGGTTAGTGTTAGGGTTTATGTTAATGTTTGTGGTTAGGGGTTAGGGGTTAGGTTTAGGGTTAGGATTAGGGTTAGGGTTTGGGTTAGGGTTTAGGGTTAGGGTTTGTGTTAGGGTTTGGGTTAAGGTTAGGGTTAGGGTTAGGGTTAGGAATAGGATTAGGTTTAGGGTTTATGTTACGGTTAGGGTTAGGGTTAGGGTTAGGATTAGGGCTAGGTTTAGGTTTAGGGTTAGGGTTTTAGTTAGAGTTAGGGTTCGGGTTAGAGTTTGAGTTAGGGTTTGGGTTAGGATGTGGGTTAGGGTTAGGTTTAGGATTTGGGTTAGGGTTAGAGAGGGTTAGGTTTTGGGTTAGGGTTAGGGTTAGGGTTTGATTTAGGGTTAAGGTTATGGTTAGGGTTTGGGTTAGAGTTAGGGTTAGGGTTTTGGTTTGGATTAGGGTTAGGATTAGGGTTTGGGATAGTGTTAGGTTTAGGGTTAGGGTTAGGGTTACGGTTAGGTTAGTGTTAGGGTTTATGTTAATGTTTGTGGTTAGGGGTTAGGGGTTAGGTTTAGGGTTAGGATTAGGGTTAGGGTTTGAGTTAGGGTTAGGGTTAGGGTTAGGGTTAGGATTAGGTTTAGGTTTAGGGTTAGGATTAGAGTTAGGGTTAGGGTTTTGGTTTGGATTAGTGTTAGGATTAGGGTTTGGGATAGTGTTAGGTTTAGGGTTAGGGTTAGGGTTACGGTTAGGTTAGTGTTAGGGTTTATGTTAATGTTTGTGGTTAGGGGTTAGGGGTTAGGTTTAGGGTTAGGATTAGGGTTAGGGTTTGGGTTAGGGTTTAGGGTTAGGGTTTGTGTTAGGGTTTAGGTTAAGGTTAGGGTTAGGGTTAGGGTTAGGAATAGGGTTAGTTTTAGGGTTTGGGTTACGGTTAGGGTTAGGGTTAGGGTTTGGGTTAAGGTTAGGGTTAGTTTTTGGGTTAGGGTTAGGGTTAGGATTAGGGCTAGGTTTAGGTTAAGGGTTAGGGTTTGTGTTAGAGTTAGGGTTCGGGTAAGGGTTTGAGTTAGGATTTGGATTAGGATGTGGGTTAGGGTAAGGATTAGGTTTTGTGTTTGGGGTAGAGAGGAATAGGTTTTGGGTTAGGGTTAGGGTTAGGGTTTGATTTAGGGTTAGGGTTAGGGTTAGGGTTTGGGTTAGGGTTAGGGTTAGGGTTACGTGTTGGGTCCGGGTAAGGGTTAGAGTTACGGTTAGGATTAGGGTTAGGGTTAGATTTAGGATTAGGATTAGAGTTAGGTTTAGGGTTTGGGTTAGGGTTAGGGTTAGTGTTAGGGTTAGGATTAGGGTTAGGGTTAGGGTTAGGGTTACGGTTATGGTTAAGTTTAGGGTTCGTGTTTGGGTTAGGTTTAGGGTTAGGGTTAGGGTTAGGGTTTCGGTTAGTGTTAGGTTTAGGGTTTGGGTTAGGGTTAGGGTTAGGGTTAGGACTAGGGTTAGGGTTAGGTTTAGGGTTAGGGTTTGGTTTAGGGTTAGGGTTATGGTTAGGGTTAGGGTTAGGATTAGGGTTAGTTTTAGGGTTAGTGTTAGGGTTAGGATTAGTGTTAAGGTTAGGGTTTGGGTTAGGGTTAGGGTTAGGGTTAGGTTTAGGTTTTGTATTAGGGTTAGGGTTAGGTTTAGGGTTTGAGTTAGGGTTAGGGTTAGGTTTAGGGTTTGGGTTATGGTTAGAGTTAGGGTTAGGTGTTGGGTTTGGGTTAGGGTTAGGGTTACGGTTAGGATTAGGGTTACATTTAGGGTTTGGGCTAGGGTTAGGTTTAGGGATAGCGTTAGGATTAGGGTTAGGGTTAGGGTTACGATTATGGTTAAGTTTAGGGTTTGTGTTTGGGTTAGGTTTAGGGTTAGGTTTAGGGTTAGTGTTAGGTTTAGGGTTTGGGTTAGGGTTAGGGTTAGGGTAAGGACTAGAGTTAAGGTTAGGTTTAGGGTTAGGGTTTGGTTTAGGGTTAGGGTTAGGGTTAGGGTTAGGTTTTGAGTTAGGGTTAGGGATAGGGTTAGGGTTAGGTTAGGTTTATGGATAGATTTAGGTTTAGGGTTAGGTTATGGTTTTGAGTTATGTTTAGGGTTAGGATTAGGGTTTGGGTTAGGGTTAGGGTTAGGGTTAGCGTGAGGGTTAGGGTTCGGGTTAAGGTTAGGGTTAGGGTTAGGGTTAGGGTTTGGGTTAGGGTTTGGTTTAAGGTTAAAGTTAGGGTTAGTGTTAGGAAAAGGGTTAGGGTTAGGGTTAGGGTTAGGGTTAGGAATAGGGTTAGGGTTAGGGTTTGGGTTAGGTTTAGTGTTATTTTTTCTGTTAGTGTTAGGGTTAGGGTTAGTGTTATTGTTGGTGTTTGGGTTAGGGTTATGGTTTGGGTTAGGGTTTCGTTTAGGGTTAGGTTTAGGGTTAGTGTTTGGGATAGGGATTGGGTAAAGTTTAGGGTTAGGGTTAAGTTTAGGAATATGGTAAGGTTTAGGGTTAGGGTTAGGAATAGGGTTAGGGTTAGGGTTATTGTTAGGGTTTGGGTTAGGGTTAGGTTTAGGTTTTGGGTTAGGGTTAGAGTTAAGGTTAGGGTTTGAGTTAGGGTTAGGGTTAAGGTTAGGGTTGGGTTTGGGTTAGGGTTTAGGGTTAGGGTTTGGGTTAGGTTTTGGGTTAAGGTTAGGGTTAGGGTTAGGGTTAGGAATAGGGTTAGGCATAGGGTTTGTGTTAGGGTTAGGGTTATTTTTTGGGTTAGTGTTATGGTTAGGAAAAGGGTTAGGGTTAGGTTTAGGGTTAGAGTTTGCGTTAGGGTTAGGGTTTGAGTTAGGGTTTGTTTTAGGGTTAGGGTTAGGGTTAGGGGTTGGGTATTGGTTAGGGTTAGGGTTAGGATTAGGGTTAGGGTTAGAGTTAGGATTAGGGTTAGGTTTAAGGTTTGGGTTAGGGTTAGGGTTATGGTTAGGATTAGGGTTAGGGTTAGGATTAGAGTTAGATTTAGGCTTTTGGTAAGGGTTAGGTTTTGGGTTAGTGTTTGGGTTAGTGTTAGTGTTAGGG
The DNA here is from genome assembly GCA_035773235.1 of Eospalax fontanierii. NCBI lineage: Eukaryota > Metazoa > Chordata > Mammalia > Rodentia > Spalacidae > Eospalax > Eospalax fontanierii. Next base: position 6,256,624 of record CM069541.1, read on the forward strand.
TTACTGTTTGGGTTAGTGTTAGTGTTAGGGTTAGGGTTTGGGTTAGCGTTAGTGTTAGTGTTAGGGTTGGGCTTAGGTTTAGGGTTTGAGTCAGGGTTAACATTAAGGTAAGTATTAGGATTACGGTTAGGGTTAGGGTTTGGCTTAGGGTTAGGGTTAGGGTTTTGGTTTGGGTTAGGGTTAGCGTTAGGTTTTGGGTTAGTGTTAGGGTTAGTGTTAGTGTTAGTGTTAGGGTTAAGGTTTGGGTTAGGTTTAGGTTTAGGGTTAGGGTTAGGTTTTGAGTTTGAGCTAGGTTTAGGTTTAGCGTTAGGGTTAACGTTAGGATTAGTGTTATGGTTTGATTAGGGTTACGGTAAGAGTTAGTGATAGGATTAGGGTTTGGTTTAGGGTTAGGGTTAGGGTTAGGTTTAGGTTTTGAGTTATGTTTAGGGTTAGGATTAGGGTTTGGGTTAGGGTTAGGTTTAGGGTTAGCGTGAGGGTTAGGTTTAGGGCTAGGATTAGGGTTAGGGTTACGGTTAGGATTAGGGTTAGGTTTAGGGTTTGGATTAGTGTTAGGTTTAGGGTTACGATTAGGGTTAGGATTAGGTTTAGGTTTAGGGTTAGAATTAGAGTTAGTTTTAGCGTTTTGGTTTGTGTTAGGGTTACTGTTAGGGTTTGGGTTAGTGTTAGGGTTAGGGTTAGTGTTAGGTTTAGGGTTTGTGTTAGGGTTAGGTTTAGGATTTGATTTGGGTTAGTTTTAGGGTGAGGGATAATGTTAAGGTTAGGGTTTGGGTTAGGGTCAGGATTAGGGTTAGGGTTACGATTAGGGTTAAGTTTTGGGTTTGGGTTTGTGTTAGGTTTAGGGTTAGCGTTAGGGTTAGGGTTTGGTTTAGGGTTAGTGTTAGGGTTAGGGTTTGGGTTTAGGTTAGGGTTAGGGTTACGGTTGGGAATAGGGTTAGGGTTTGGTTTAGGGGTAGCGTTAGGGTTAGGTTTTGGGTTAGGGTTAGGGTTTGCGTTTGGGTTAGGGTTAGGGTTAGGGTTTGTGTTAATGTTTGGGGTTAGGGGTAAGGGGTTAGGTTACGGTTAGGGTTAGGGTTAGGGTTAGTGTTTGAGTTAGGGTTTGGTTTAGGGTTAGGGTTAGGGTTAGGGTTAGGGTTAGGGTTAGGGTTAGGGTTAGGGTTTGGGATAGAGTTAGGGTTTGGGTTAGGGTTTGGGTTAGGGTTAGGTTTAGGGTTAGTGTTTGGGATAGGGTTTGGGTAAAGGTTAGGGTTAGGCTTAGGCTTAGGAATAGGGTATGGGTTAGGGTTAGGGTTAGGGTTAGGAATAGGGTTAGGGTTAGGGTTATTCTTAGGGTTTGGGTTAGGGTTATGTTTAGGTTTTGGGTTAGGGTTAGAGTTAGGGTTAGCGTTTGAGTTAGGGTTAGAGTTAAGGTAAGGGTTAGGGTTTGGGTTAGGGTTTAGAGTTAGGGTTTGGGTTAGGTTTTGGTTTAAGGTTAGGGTTAGGGTTAGGGTTAAGCATAGGGTTAGGGTTAGGATTTGGGTTAGGGTTTTGTTATTTTTTGGGTTAAGGGTAGGATAAGGGTTAGGGTTAGGTTTAGGGTCAGGGTTTGTGTTAGGGTTAGGGTTAGGGTTTGAGTTAGGGTTAGGGATAGGGTTAGGGTTAGGGTTAGGGTTAGGGTTAGGTTTAGGGTTAGGGTTTGGTTTAAGGTTAGGGTTAGGGTTAGGGTTAGGGTTAGGGTTAGGATTTGCGTTAGGGTTTAGGCTTAGGGTTTGGGTTAAGGTTAGGTTTAGCGTTAGGGTTAGGAATAGGGTTAGGGTTAGGGTTTGGGTTAGGGTTAGAATTAGGGTTTGGGTTAGGGTTCGGGTTAAGGTTAGTTTTTCGGTTAGGGTTAGGTTTAGGATTAGGGTTAGGGTTAGGGTTAGGTTTAGGGTTAGGGTTTGGGTTAGGGTTAGTGTTTTTGTTAGGGTTAGGATTAGGGTTAGGGTTAGGGTTTGGTTTAGGTTTAGTGTTATTTTTGTGTTAGTGTTAGGGTTAAGGTTAGTGTTAGGGTTAGGGTTTGGGTTAGGGTTAGGGTTAGGGTTAGGGTTAGGGTTAGGGTTAGGTTTAGGGTTAGTGTTTGGGATAGGGTTTGGGTAAAGCTTAGGGTTAGGGTTAGGGTTACGAATAGGGTAAGGTTTAGGGTTAGGGTTAGGGTTAGGGTTAGGAATAGGGTTAGGTTTAGGGTTATTGTTAGGGTTTGGGTTAGGGTTAGGTTAAGGTTTTGGGTTAGGGTTAGAGTTAGGGTTAGGGTTTGAGTTAGGGTTAGAGTTAAGGTTAGGGTTAGTGTTTGGGTTAGTGTTTGGGTTAGGGTTAGGGTTAGGTTTAGGGTTTGGGTTAGGGTTAGTGTTATTTTTTGGGTTAGGGTTAAGGGTAGGATAAGCGTTAGGTTTAGGTTTAGGGTTAGGGTTTGGGTTAGGGTTAGGGTTAGGGTTTGAGTTAGGGTTAGGGATAGGGTTAGGGTTAGGGTTAGGGATTGGGTTAGGGTTATGGTTAGGAAGAGGGTTAGGGTTAGGGTTATTGTTAGTGTTTGCATTAGGGTTTGAGTTAGGGTTAGGTTTAGGGTTTGGGTTAGGGTTAGGGTTAGGATTTGGTTTAGGGTTATGTTTAGGGTTAGGTTTTAGAGTTTGGATTACGTTTAGGGTTTGGTTTAGGGTTAGCGATAGGGTTAGGGTTAGGTTAGGATTATGGATAGGGTTAGGTTTAGGGTTAGGTTTAGGTTTTGAGTTATGTTTAGGTTTAGGATTAGGGTTTGGGTTAGGGTTAGGGTTAGGGTTAGCGTGAGGGTTATGGTTAGGCTTAGTGTTTGGGTTAGGTTTTAGGGTTATGGTTAGGGTTAGGGTTAGGTTTAGGAATAGGGTTAGGGTTAGGGTTAGGGTTTGGTTTACGGTTTGGGTTAGGGTTAGGGTTAGGTTTAGGTTTTGAGTTATGTTTAGGGTTAGGATTAGGGTTTGGGTTAGTGTTAGGGTTAGGGTTAGGGTTAGGGTTAGGGTTAGGGTTAGTGTTAGGGTTAGGGTTAGGGTTAGAGTTAGGGTTTGATTTACGGTTTGGGTTAGGGTTAGTTTTTGGGTTAGGGTTAGGGTTAGTATTAGTGTTAGGTTTAGGTTTAGAGTTAGGGTTTGTGTTAGGGTTCGGGTTAGGGTTAGTGTTAGGGTTAGGGTTAGATTTTGAGTTAGGGTTAGGCTTAGGTTTAGGGTTAGGGTTTGGGTTAGGGTTAGAGAGGGTTAGTGTTTGGGTTAGGGTTAGCGTTAGGGTTAGGGCTAGGATTAGGGTTAGGGTTAGGGTTAGGATTAGGGTTAGGTTTAGGGTTTGAGTTAGGGTTAGGGTTAGGGTTAGGGTTAGGATTAGGTTTAGGTTTAGGG
>CM069541.1:6265000-6267500 GCA_035773235.1 Eospalax fontanierii
AGGAATAGGGTTAGGGTTTGGGTTAGGGTTAGGGTTAGAATTAGGGTTTGGGTTAGGGTTCGGGTTAAGGTTAGTTTTTCGGTTAGGGTTAGGTTTAGGATTAGGGTTAGGGTTAGGTTTAGGGTTAGGGTTTGGGTTAGGGTTAGGGTTAATGTTTTTGTTACGGTTAGGATTAGGGTTAGGGTTAGGGTTTGGTTTAGGTTTAGTGTTATTTTTTGTGTTAGTGTTAGGGTTAAGGTTAGTGTTAGGGTAAGGGTTTGGATTAGGGTTATGGTTTGGGTTAGGGTTTGGATTAGGGTTAGGTTTAGGGTTAGTGTTTGGGATAGGGTTTGGTTAAAGTTTAGGGTTAGGGTTAGGGTTACGAATAGGGTAAGGTTTAGGTTTAGGGTTAGGGTTAGGAATAGGGTTAGGATTAGGGTTATTGTTAGGGTTTGGGTTAGGGTTAGGTTAAGGTTTTGGGTTAGGGTTAGAGTTTGGGTTAGGGTTTGAGTTAGGGTTAGAGTTAAGGTTAGGGTTAGTGTTTGGGTTAGTGTTTGGGTTAGGGTTAGGGTTAGGTTTAGGGTTTGGGTTAGGGTTAGTGTTATTTTTTGGGTTAGGGTTAAGGGTAGGATAAGGGTTAGGGTTAGGTTTAGGATTAGGGTTTGGGTTAGGGTTAGGGTTAGGGTTTGAGTTAGGGTTAGGGATAGGGTTAGGGTTAGGGTTAGGTTTAGGATTAGAGTTAGTGTTAGGGTTTTGGTTTGGGTTAGGGTTAGGGTTAGTGTTTGGGTTAGGTTTAGTGTTCTTTTTTCTGTTAGTGTTAGGGTAAGGGTTAGTGTTAGGGTTGGTGTTTGGGTTAGGGTTCTGGTTTGGGTTAGGGTTTCGTCTACGGTTAGGTTTAGGGTTAGTGTTTGGGATAGGGATTGGGTAAAGGTTAGGGTTACGATTAGGGTTAGGAATAGGGTTAGGGTTAGTGTTATTGTTAGGGTTTGGGTTAGGGTTAGGTTTAGGTTTTGCGTTAGGGTTAGAGTTAAGGTTAGGGTTTGAGTTAGGGTTAAGGTTAAGGTTAGGGTTGGGTTTGGGTTAGGGTTTAGGGTTTGGGTTAGGTTTTGGGTTAAGGTTAGGGTTAGGGTTAGGGTTAGGAATAGGGTTAGGGTAGGGTTTGGGTTAGGGTTAGTTTTAGGGTTAGTATTTGGGTTAGGGATAGGGTTAGATTGTGTTTTTGGGTTAGGGTTAGGTTTAGGATTACGGTTAGGATTCGGTTTCGGGTTAGGGTTTGGGTTAGGGTTAGGGTTTGGGTTGGGGTTAGGGTTAGGGTTAGGGTTTTCGTTAGGGTTAGGGTTATTTTTTGGGTTAGGGTTAGGGTTAGGTTTAGGGTTAGAGTTTGCATTAGGGTTAGGTTTAGGGTTAGGGTTTGAGTTAGGGTTTGTTTTAGGGTTAGGGTTAGGGTTAGGGGTTGGGTATTGGTTAGGGTTAGGGTTAGGATTAGGGTTAGGGTTAGAGTTAGGATTAGGGTTAGGTTTAAGTTTTAGGTTAGGGTTAGGGTTATGGTTAGGATTAGGGTTAGGGTTAGGATTAGAGTTAGATTTAGGCTTTTGGTAAGGGTTAGGGTTAGGGTTAGGTTTTGGGTTAGTGTTTGGGTTAGTGTTAGCGTTAGGGTTAGTGTTGGGGTTAGTGTTAGTGTTAGGGTTAGCGTTTGGGTTAGCGTTAGTGTTAGTGTTAGGGTTTGTTCTTAGGTTTAGGGTTTGAGTCAGGGTTAACGTTAAGGTAAGGATTAGGATTACGGTTAGGGTTATGGTTTTGGTTAGGGTTAGGGTTAGGGTAATGTTGAATTTTTGGGTAGGGTTAGGGTTAGGTTTAGAATTAGGGTTTGGGTTAGGGTTAGGATTAGGATTAGGTTTAGGGTTAGGGTTTTGGTTAGGGTTAGGTTTAGGGTTAGGTTTTGGGTTACGGTTAGGTTTAGGGTTAGGGTTTGGTTAGGGTTTGGTTTAAGGTTAGGGTTAGGGTTAGTGTTAGGAATAGGGTTAGGGTTAGGGTTAGGGTTAGGGTTAGGAATAGGGTTAGGGTTAGGGTTATTGTTAGGGTTTGGGTTAGGGTTTGTGTTCGGGTTAGGTTTAGGTTTTGGGTTAGTGTTAGAGTTAGGGTTAGGGTTTGAGTTAGGGTTAGGGTTAGGGTTAGGGTTTGGGTTAAGGTTAGGGTGAGGGTTAGGATTAAGGTTTGCGTTAGGGTTTAGGGTTAGGTTTTGGGTTAGGGTTTGGTTTAAGGTTAGGTTAAGCGTTATGGTTAGGAATAGGGTTAGGGTTAGGGTAAGGGTTAGAATTATGGTTTGGGTTAGGGTTCGGGTTAGGGTCAGTTTTTGGGTTAGGGTTAGGGTTAGGATTAGGGTTAGGGTTAGGTTTAGGGTTAGGGTTTGGGTTTGCGTTAGGGTTAGTGTTTGGCTTAGGGTTGGGGTTGGGGTTGGGGTTTGGGTTAGGGTTAGTGTTGTTTTTTGGGTTAGGGTTAAGGGTAGGATAAGGGTTAGGGT
>CM069541.1:6280000-6297500 GCA_035773235.1 Eospalax fontanierii
TTAGGGTTATTGTTAGGGTTAGGGTTATGATTTGGGTTAGGGTTTGGGTTAGGGTTAGGTTTAGGTTTAGTGTTTGGGATAGGGTTTGGGTAAAGGTTAGGGTTACGGTTAGGGTTAGGAATAGGGTAAGGGTTAGGGTTAGGGATAGGGTTAGGAATAGGGTTAGGGTTAGGGTTATTGTTAGGGTTTGGTTTAGGGTTAGGTTGAGTTTTTGGTTTAGGTTTAGAGTTAGGGTTAGGGTTTGAGTTAGGGTTAGGGTTAAGGTTAGGGTTAGGGTTAGTGTTAGGTTTAGGGTTTGTTTTAGGGTTAGGGTTTGGGTTAGGGTTAGGGTTAGATTTAGTTTTTGGGTTAGGGTTAGGTTTAGGATTACGGTTAGGATTCGGTTTCGGGTTAGGGTTTGGGTTAGGGTTAGGGTTTGGGTTAGGGTTAGGGTTAGGGTTAGCGTTTGGGTTAGGGTTAGGGTTATTTTTTGCGTTAGGGTTAGGGTTAGGAAAAGGGTTAGGGTTAGGTTTAGGGTTAGAGTTTGCGTTAGGGTTAGGGTTAGGGTTTGAGTTAGGGTTTGTTTTACGGTTAGGGTTAGGGTTAGGGGTTGGGTATGGGTTAGTGTTAGGGTTAGGGTTAGGATTAGGGTTAGGGTTAGAGTTAGGATTATGGTTAGGTTTAGGGTTTGGGTTAGGGTTAGGGTTATGGTTAGGATTAGGGTTAGGGTTAGGATTAGAGTTAGGTTCAGGCTTTTGGTAAGGGTTAAGGTTAGGGTTAGGTTTTGGGTTAGTGTTAGGGTTAGTGTTACTGTTAGGGTTAGGGTTTGGGTTAGGGTTTGTGTTAGGTTTAGGATTAGGGTTAGCGTTAGTGTTAGTGTTAGGGTTGGGCTTAGGTTTAGGGTTTGAGTCAGGGTTAAGGTTAAGGTAAGGATTAGGATTACGGTTAGGGTTAGGGTTTGGGTTAGATTTAGGGTTAGGGTTAGTGTTAGGGTTAGGGTTTGTGTTAGGGTTAGGTTTAGGATTTGATTTGGGTAGTGTTAAGGTTAGGGTTAATGTTAAGTTTAGGGTTTGGGTTTGGGTTAGGATTAGGGTTAGGGTTACGATTAGGGTTAAGTTTTGGGTTTGGGTTTGGGTTAGGTTTAGAGTTAGCATTAGGGTTAGGGTTAGGTTTACGGTTAGTGTTAGCGTTAGGGTTTGGGTTAAGGTTAGGGTTAGGGTTATTGTTTGGGTTACGGTTAGGGTTAGGGTTAGGGTTTAGGTTAAGGTTAGCGTTAGTTTTTGGGTTAGGGTTAGGGTTAGGATTAGGGTAGGTTTAGGTTTAGGGTTAGGGTTTGCGTTAGGGTTAGGGTTAGGGTTAGGTTTTGAGTTAGGGTTAGGGTTAGGGTTAGGGTTAGCGTTAGGGTTAGGGTTTAGGTTAGGGTTAGGGTTAGGAATAGGTTTAGGGTTAGGGTTATTGTTAGGGTTTGGGTTAGGGTTTGGGTTAGGATTAGGATTAGGGTTAGAGTTAGGTTTTGGGTTAGGGTTAGGTTTTGGTTTAGGGTTTGGGTTAGGGTTAGGTTTAAGTTTAGGGTTTGCGTTAGGGTTTGGGTTAAGGTTAGGGTTAGGGTTAGGGTTAGGGTTAGGGTTAGGAAAAGGGTTATGGTTAGGGTTAGGGTTAGGTTTAGGGTTAGTGTTAGGTTTAGGATTAGGGTTATCGTTAGTGTTAGGGTTAGGGTTTGGTTTAGGGTTAGGGTTTGAGTTAGGGTTAGCGTTAGGTTTAGGATTAGGATTAGGGTTAGGGTTAGGGTTTGGATTAGGGTTAGGGAAAGGGGTAGGTTTTAGGGTTATGGTTAGGGTTATTGTTTGGGTTAAGGTTAGGTTTAGGGTTAGGGTTAGGAATAGGGTTAGGGTTAGGGTTAGGGTTTGGCTTACGGTTTGGGTTAGGGTTAGTTTTTGGGTTAGGGTTAGGCTTTGGATTAGTTTTAGGGTTAGGTTTAGAGCTAGGGTTTGTGTTAGGGTTAGGGTTAGGGTTAGCGTTAGGGTTAGTGTTAGGGTTAGGGTTAGGGTTACGTTTAGGTTTTGAGTTAGCATTAGGCTTAGGGTTAGTGTTAGGGTTTGGGTTAGGTTAGGGTTAGGGTTAGGGGTTGCGTTTGGGTTAGGGTTAGGGTTAGGGTTAGGGTTAGGGTTGGTGTCAGGTTTAGGATTAGGGTTACGGTTAGTGTTAGGGTTAGGGTTTGGGTTGGGTTTAGGGTTTGAGTTAGGGTTAGCGTTAGGGTTAGGATTAGGATTAGGGTTAGGGTTAGGGTTTGGGTTAGGATTAGAGTTAGTGTTAGGGTTTTGGTTTGGATTAGGGTTAGGGTTAGGGTTTGGGTTAGTGTTAGGTTTAGGGTTAGGATTAGGGTTTGGGTTAGGGTTAGGGTTAGGGTTAGGGTTTAGGGTTAGTGTTAGGTTTAGGTTCAGGGTTAGGGTTAGGGTTTGGGTTAGGGTTTGTGTTAATGTTTGGGGTTAGGGGTTAGGGGTTACGTTTAGGGTTAGGGTTAGGGTTAGGGTTTGGGTTAGGGTTTAGGGTTAGGGTTTGGGTTAAGGTTAGGGTTACGGTTAGGGTTAGGATTGGGTTAGGTTTAGGGTTTGGGTTAGGGTTAGTATTAGGGTTAGGGTTTGGGTTAAGGTTACGGTTAGTTTTTGGGTTAGGGTTAGGGTTAGGATTAGGGTTAGGTTTAGGTTTAGGGTTAGGGTTTGGGTTCGGGTTAGGGTTAGGGTTAGGGTTTGAGTTCGGATTTGGGTTAGGGTGTGGGTTAGGGTTATGTTTACGTTTTGGGTTAGGTTTAGAGAGGTTTAGGATTTGGGTTAGGGTTAGGGTTAGGGTTAGGGTTTGAGTTATGGTTAGTGTTAGGGTTAGGGTTTGGGTTAGGGTTAGGGTTAGGGTTACGTGTTGTGTTTGGTTTAGGGTTCGAATTACGGTTAGGATTAGGGTTAGGGTTAGATTTTGGATTAGGATTAGAGTTAGGCTTAGGGCTTTTTGTTAGGGTTGGGGTTACGGTTAGGGTTAGGGTTAGGGTTAGGCTTACGATTATGGTTAAGTTTAGGGTTTGTGTTTGGGTTAGGTTTAGGGTTAGGGTTAGGGTTAGGGTTAGGGTTTGGGTTAGTGTTAGGTTTAGGATTAGTTTTAGGGTTTTGGTTAGGGTTAGGGTTAGTGTTAGGGTTAGGGTTTGGTTTAGGATTACGGTTAGGTTTAGGTTTTCGGTTAAGTTTCCGGTTAGGGTTAGGGTTTGCATTCGGGTTGGGTTAGTGATAGGGTTTTAGTTAGGGTTAGGGTTATTGTTAGGGTTTGGGTTAGGGTTTGGGTTAGGGTTAGGTTTAGGTTTTGGGTTAGGGTTAGAGTTAGGGTAAGGGTTTGGGTTAGGGTTAGGGTTAGGGTTTAGTTTAGGGTTATGTTTAGGGTTAGGTTTTAGAGTTAGGAATACGTTTAGGGTTTGGTTTAGGGTTAGGGATAGGGTTAGGGTTAGGTTAGGATTATGGATAGGCTTAGGTTTAGGTTTATGTTTAGGTTTTTAGTTATGTTTAGGGTTAGGATTAGGGTTTGGGTTAGGGTTAGGGTTAGGGTTAGCGTGAGGGTTAGGGTTAGGCTTACGGTTAGGGTTAGGTTTTAGGGTTATGGTTAGGGTTATTGTTTGGGTTAAGGTTAGGGTCAGGGTTAGGGTTAGGAATAGGGTTAGGGTTAGGGTTAGGGTTTGGTTTACGGTTTGGGTTAGGGTTAGGGTTAGGTTTAGGTTTTGAGTTATGTTTAGGGTTAGGATTAGGGTTTGGGTTAGTGTTAGGGTTAGGGTTAGGGTTAGGGTTAGGGTTAGGGTTAGTGTTAGGGTTAGGGTTAGGGTTAGAGTTAGGGTTTGGTTTACGGTTTGGGTTAGGGTTAGTTTTTGGGTTAGGGTTAGGGTTAGTATTAGGGTTAGGTTTAGGTTTAGAGTTAGGGTTTGTGTTAGGGTTCGGGTTAGGGTTAGTGTTAGGGTTAGGGTTAGATTTTGAGTTAGGGTTAGGCTTAGGTTTAGGGTTAGGGTTTGGGTTAGGGTTAGAGAGGGTTAGTTTTTGGGTTAGGGTTAGCGTTAGGGTTAGGGCTAGGATTAGGGTTAGGGTTAGGGTTAGGATTAGGGTTAGGTTTAGGGTTTGAGTTAGGGTTAGGGTTAGGGTTAGGGTTAGGATTAGGTTTAGGTTTAGGGTTAGGATTAGAGTTAGGGTTAGGGTTTTGGTTTGGATTAGGGTTAGGTTTTAGGGTTATGGTTTGGGTTATTGTTTGGGTTAAGGTTAGGTTTAGGGTTAGGGTTAGGAATAGGTTTAGTTTTAGGCTTAGAGTTAGGGTTTGATTTACGGTTTGGGTTAGGGTTAGTTTTTGTTTTAGGGGTAAGGTTAGAATTAGGGTTAGGGTTAGGTTTAGAGTTAGGGTTTGTGTTAGGGTTCGGGTTAGGGTTAGGGTTAGGGTTAGGGTTAGGGTTAGGGTTAGGGTTAGATTTTGAGTTAGGTTTAGGCTTAGGGTTAGGGTTAGGGTTTGGGTTAGGGTTAGAGAGGGTTAGGGTTTGGGTTAGGGTTAGGGTTAGGGTTAGGGCTAGGATTAGGGTTAGGGTTAGGGTTAGGATTAGGGTTAGCTTTAGGGTATGGGTAAGGGTTAAGGTAAGGGTAAGGGTAAGGATAAGGGTAAGAGTAAGGGTAACGATTATGGTTAAGTTTAGGGTTTGTGTTTGGGTAAGGTTTAGGGTTAGGGTTAGGGTAAGGATTAGGTTTTGGGTTAGTGTTAGGTTTGGGGTTTGGGTTAGGTTTAGGGTTAGGGTTAGGACTAGGGTTAGGGTTAGGTTTAGGGTTAGGGTTTGGTTTAGGGTTTGGGTTAGGGTTAGGGTTAGGGTTAGGATTAGGGTTAGTTTTAGGGTTAGTGTTTAGGTTAGTGTTAGGTTTAGGTTTGATTTGGGTTAGTGTTAGGGTTCGGATTAGTGTTAAGGTTAGGGTTTGGATTAGGGTTAATGTTAGGGTTTGGGTTAGGGTTAGGGTTATGGTGTGGGTTTGGGTTAGGGTTAGGGTTAGGGTTTGGATTTGGGTTAGGTTTAGGGTTAGGGTGTGGGTTAATGTTTGCGGTTAGGGATTAGGGGTTAGGTTTAGGGTTAGGGTTTGGTTTAGGGTTAGGGTTAGGTTTAGTGTTAGGTTTAAATTTTGGGTTAGGTTTAGGGTTAGGGTTAGGGTTTGGGTTCGGGTTAGAATTAGGGTTATGGTTAGGGTTTGAGTTGTGGTTAGGGTTAGGTTTAGGGTTAGGTTTTGTATTAGGGTTAGGGTTAGGGTTAGGGTTAGGGTTCGAGTTACAGTTAGGGTTAGGTTTAGGGTTTGGGTTATGGTTAGAGTTAGGGTTAGGTGTTGGGTTTGGGTTAGGGTTAGGGTTAAGGTTAGGATTAGGGTTAGGGTTAGGGTTTGGGTTAGGGTTAGGGTTAGGGATAGCGTTAGGATTAGGGTTAGGTTTAGGGTTACGATTATGGTTAAGTTTAGGGTTTTTGTTTGGGTTAGGTTTAGGGTTAGGGTTAGGGTTATGGTTTCGGTTAGTGTTAGGTTTAGGGTTTGGTTTAGGGTTAGGGTTAGAGTTAGGACTAGGGTTAAGGTTAGGTTTAGGGTTAGGGTTTGTTTTAGGGTTAGGGTTAGTGTTAGGGTTAGGGTTAGGGTTAGGTTTAGGATTAGAGTTAGGGTTAGGGTTTTGGTTAGTGTTAGAGTTAGGTTTAGGGTTTGGGTTAGGGTTAGGGTTAGGGTTAGGGTTAGGGTTTGGGTTAGGGTTTGAGTTAGGGTTAGGTTAAGGTTTTGAGTTATGTTTAGGGTTAGGATTAGGGTTTGGGTTAGGTTTAGGGTTAGGGTTCGCGTGAGGGTTAGTGTTAGGGTTAGGTTTAGAGTTCGGTTTTAGGGTTATGGTTAGGGTTATTGTTTGGGTTAAGGTTAGGTTTAGGGTTAGGGTTAGGAATAGGTTTACGGTTAGGGTTAGGGTTAGGGTTTGGTTTACGGTTTGGCTTTGGGTTAGGGTTAGTTTTTGGGTTAGGATTAGAGTTAGGATTAGGGTTAGGGTTAGGGTTAGGGTAAGAAATAGGGTTAGGTTTATGGTTAGGGTTAGGGTTAGGATTAGCGTTAGGTTTAGTGTTTAAATTAGGGTTAGATTTAGGTTTAGGGTTTGGGATTGGGTTAGGGTTAGGGTTAGGATTTGGGTTAACGTTTGTTGTTAGGGGTATAGGGATTAGGTTTAGGGTTAGTTTCACCGTGTGGTTTTGAGTTAGGGATAGGGTTAGGGTTTGGGTTTGGGTTAGAGTTAGGTTTAATTTTATTTTTAGGGTTTGGGTTTGGGTTAGGGCAAGGTTTAGGGTTTGGCTTAGGGATTGGGTTAGGGTTATGGTTAGGAATAGGGTTAGGGTTAGGGTTATTGTTAGTGTTTGGGTTAGGGTTTGGGTTAGGGTTAGGTTTAGGGTTTGGGTTAGGGTTAGGGTTAGGGTTTGGTTTAGGGTTATGTTTTGGTTAGGTTTTAGAGTTAGGATTACGTTTAGGGTTTGGTTTAGGTTTAGGGATAAGGTTAGGGTTAGGTTAGGATTATGGATAGGGTTAGGTTTAGGGTTAGGTTTAGGTTATGAGTTATGTTTAGGTTTAGGATTAGGGTTTGGGTTAGGGTTAGGGTTATGGTTAGCGTGAGGTTTAGGGTTAGGCTTAGGGTTAGGGTTAGGTTTTAGGGTTATCGTTAGGGTTATTGTTTGGGTTAAGGTTAGGGTTAGGGTTAGGGTTAGGAATAGGGTTAGGGTGAGGGTTAGGGTTAGGGTTTGGTTTACGGTTTGGGTTAGGGTTAGGGTTAGTATTCGGGTTAGGGTTAGGGTTAGGTTTATGTTTTGAGTTATGTTTAGGGTTAGGATTAGGGTTTGGGTTAGGGTTAGGGTTAGGGTTACCGTGAGGGTTAGGGTTAGGGTTAGGGTAAGGGTTAGCTTTTAGTGTTATGGTTAGGGTTATTGTTTGGGTTAAGGTTAGGGTTAGGGTTAGGGTTAGGAATAGGTTTAGGGTTAGGGTTAGAGTTAGGGTTTGGTTTACGGTTTGGGTTAGGGTTAGTTATTGGGTTAGGATTAGGGTTAGGATTAGGGTTAGGGTTAGGTTTACAGTTAGCGTTTGTGTTAGGGTTCGGGTTATGGTTAGGGTTAGGGTTAGGGTTAGATTTTGAGTTACGGTTAGGCTTACGGTTAGGGTTAGGGTTTGGGTTACGTTTAGAGAGGGTTAGTGTTTGGGTTAGGGTTAGGCTTAGGGTTAGGGCTAGGATTAGGGTAGGGTTAGGGTTAGGATTAGGATTAGGTTTAGGGTTTGAGTTAGGGTTAGGGTTAGGGTTAGGGTTAGGATTAGGTTTAGGTTTAGGGTTAGGATTAGAGTTAGGGTTAGGGTTTTGGTTTGGATTAGGGTTAGGGTTAGGGTTTGGGTTAGTGTTAGGTTTAGGGTTAGGGTTAGGGTTTGTGTTAGGGTTAGGGTTAGGGTTAGGGTTTAGGGTTAGGGTTAGGTTTAGGGTTAGGGTTACGGTTAGGTTAGTGTTAGGGTTTATGTTAATGTTTGTGGTTAGGGGTTAGAGGTTAGGTTTAGGGTTAGGATTAGGGTTAGGGTTTGGGTTAGGGTTTAGGGTTAGGGTTTATGTTAGGGTTTGGGTTAAGGTTAGGGTTATGGTTAGGGTTAGGAATAGGGTTAGGTTTAGGGTTTGTGTTACGGTTAGGTTTAGGGTTAGGGTTTGGGTTAAGGTTAGGGTTAGTTTTTGGGTTAGGGTTAGGGTTAGGATTAGGGCTAGGTTTAGGTTTAGGGTTAGGGTTTGAGTTAGAGTTAGGGTTCGGGTTAGGGTTTGAGTTAGGGTTTGGGTTTTGATGTGGGTTAGGGTTAGGTTTAGGGTTTGGGTTAGGGTTAGAGAGGGTTAGGGTTATGGTTAGGGTTAGGGTTACGCTTAGGGTTTGAGTTAGGGTTAGGGTTAGGGTTAGGGTTAGGGTTTGGGATAGGGTTAGGGTTAGGGTTAGTATTAGGGTTAGGGTTAGGGTTAGGGTTAGGGTTAGGGTTAGGATTAGGGTTAGGGTCAAGGTTACGGTTATGGTTAAGTTTAGGGTTTGTGTTTGGGTTAGGTTTAGGGTTAGGATTAGGTTTAGGGTTTCGGTTAGTTTTAGGTTTAGGGTTTGGGTTATGGTTAGGGTTAGGGTTAGGACTAGGGTTAGGGTTAGGTTTAGGGTTAGGGTTTGGTTTAGGGTTAGGGTTATGGTTAGGGTTAGGGTTAGGATTAGGGTTAGTTTTAGGGTTAGTGTTAGGGTTAGAATTAGTGTTAAGGTTAGGGTTTGGGTTAGGGTTAGGGTTAGGGATAGGGTTAGGTTTTGTATTAGGGTTAGGGTTAGGTTTAGGGTTTGAGTTAGGGTTAGGGTTAGGTTTAGGGTTTGGGTTAGGGATTGGGTTAGGGTTATGGTTAGGAATAGGGTTAGGTTTAGGGTTATTGTTAGTGTTTGGGTTAGGGTTTGGGTTAGGGTTAGGTTTAGGGTTTGGGTTAGGGTTTGGGTTAGGGTTTGGTTTAGGGTTATGTTTTGGTTAGGTTTTAGAGTTAGGATTACGTTTAGGGTTTGGTTTAGGGTTAGGGATAAGGTTAGGGTTAGGTTAGGATTATGGATAGGGTTAGGTTTAGGGTTAGGTTTAGGTTTTGAGTTATGTTTAGGTTTAGGATTAGGGTTTGGGTTAGGGTTAGGGTTAGGGTTAGCATGAGGGTTAGGGTTAGACTTAGGGTTAGGGTTAGGTTTTAGTGTTATGGTAATGGGTTATTGTTTGGGTTAAGGTTAGGGTTAGGGTTAGGGTTAGGGTTAGGAATAGGGTTAGGTTAGGGTTAGGGTTAGGGTTTGGTTTACGGTTTGGGTTAGGGTTAGGGTTAGTATTTGGGTTAGGGTTAGGGTTAGGTTTAGGTTTTGAGTTATGTTTAGGGTTAGGATTAGGGTTTGGGTTAGGGTTAGGGTTAGGGTTACCGTGAGGGTTAGGGTTAGGGTTAGGGTAAGGGTTAGCTTTTAGTGTTATGGTGAGGGTTATTGTTTGGGTTAAGGTTAGGGTTAGGGTTAGGGTTAGGAATAGGTTTAGGGTTAGGGTTAGAGTTAGGGTTTGGTTTACGGTTTGGGTTAGGGTTAGTTTTTGGGTTAGGTTTAGGGTTAGGATTAGGGTTAGGGTTAGGTTTACATTTAGCGTTTGTGTTAGGATTCGGGTTATGGTTAGGGTTAGGGTTAGGGTTAGATTTTGAGTTAGGTTTAGGCTTAGGGGTAGGGTTAGGGTTTGGGTTAGGGTTAGAGAGGGTTAGTGTTTGGATTAGGGTTAGGCTTAGGGTTAGGGCTAGGATTAGGGTTAGGGTTAGGGTTAGGATTAGGATTAGGTTTAGGGTTTGAGTTAGGTTTAGGGTTAGGGTTAGGGTTAGGATTAGGTTTAGGTTTAGGGTTAGGATTAGAGTTAGGGTTAGGGTTTTGGTTTGGATTAGGGTTAGGATTAGGGTTTGGGATAGTGTTAGGTTTAGGGTTAGGGTTAGGGTTACGGTTAGGTTAGTGTTAGGGTTTATGTTAATGTTTGTGGTTAGGGGTTAGGGGTTAGGTTTAGGTTTAGGATTAGGGTTAGGGTTTGGGTTAGGATTAGGGTTAGGTTTAGGTTTAGAGTTAGGGTTTGTGTTAGGGTTCGGGTTAGGGTTAGTGTTAGGGTTAGGGTTAGGTTTAGGTTTTGGGTTAGGGTTAGAGAGGGTTAGGGTTTGGGTTAGGGTTAGGGTTAGGGTTTGAGTTAGGGTTAGGGTTAGGGTTAGGGTTTGGGTTAGGGTTAGGGTTAGGGTTACGTGTTGGTTTCGGGTTAGGGTTAGAGTTACGGTTAGGATTAGGGTTAGGGTTAGATTTAGGATTAGGATTAGAGTTAGGTTTAGGGTTTGGGTTAGGGTTAGGGTTAGGGTTAGGGTTAGGATTAGGTTTAGGGTTAGGGTTACGGTTATGGTTAAGTTTAGGTTTGTGTTTGGGTTAGGTTTAGGGTTAGGGTTAGGGTTAGGTTTTCGGTTAGTGTTAGGTTTAGTGTTTGGGTTAGGGTTAGGGTTAGGGTTAGGACTAGGGTTAGGGTTAGGTTTAGGGTTAGGGTTTGGTTTAGGGTTAGGGTTATGGTTAGGGTTAGGGTTAGGATTAGGGTTATTTTTAGGGTTAGTGTTAGGGTTAGGATTAGTGTTAAGGTTAGTGTTTGGGTTAGGGTTAGGGTTAGGGTTAGGGTTAGGTTTTGTATTAGGGTTAGGTTTAGGTTTAGGGTTTGAGTTAGGGTTAGGGTTAGGTTTAGGGTTTGGGTTATGGTTAGAGTTAGGGTTAGGTGTTGGGTTTGGGTTAGGGTTAGGGTTACGGTTAGGATTAGGGTTACGTTTAGGGTTTGGGTTAGGGTTAGGGTTAGGGATAGCGTTAGGATTAGGGTTAGGGTTAGGGTTACGATTATGGTTAAGTTTAGGGTTTGTGTTTGGGTTAGGTTTAGGGTTAGGGTTAGGGTTAGTGTTAGGTTTAGGGTTTGGGTTAGGGTTAGGGTTAGGGTAAGGACTAGGGTTAAGGTTAGGTTTAGGGTTAGGGTTTGGTTTAGGGTTAGGGTTAGGGTTAGGGTTAGGTTTTGAGTTAGGGTTAGGGATAGGGTTAGGGTTAGGTTAGGTTTATGGATAGATTTAGGTTTAGGGTTAGGTTACGGTTTTGAGTTATGTTTAGGGTTAGGATTAGGGTTTGGGTTAGGGTTAGGGTTAGGGTTAGCGTGAGGGTTAGGGTTAGGGTTAGGGTTAGGGTTAGGTTTTACGGTTATGGTTAGTGTTATTGTTTGGGTTTTGGTTAGTTTTAGGGTTAGTGTCAGGAATAGGGTTACGGTTAGGGTTAGGGTTTGGTTTACGGTTTGGCTTAGGGTTAGGGTTAGTTTTTGGGTTAGGATTAGAGTTAGGATTAGGGTTAGGCTTAGGGTTAGGGTAAGAAATAGGGTTAGGTTTAGGGTTAGGGTTAGGGTTAGGATTAGGGTTAGGTTTAGTGTTTAAATTAGGGTTAGATTTAGGTTTAAGGTTTGGGATTGGGTTAGGGTTAGAGTTAGGATTTGGGTTAACGTTTGTTGTTAGGGGTTAGGAATTAGGTTTAGGGTTAGTTTCACCGTGTGGTTTTGAGTTAGGGATAGGGTTAGGGTTTGGGTTTGGGTTAGGGTTAGGTTGATTTTTTTTTTTAGGGTTTGGGTTTGGGTTAGGGCAAGGTTTAGGGTTAGGGTTAGGGATTGGGTTAGGGTTATGGTTAGGAAGAGGGTTAGGGTTAGGGTTATTGTTAGTGTTTGCATTAGGGTTTGAGTTAGGGTTAGGTTTAGGGTTTGGGTTAGGGTTAGGGTTAGGGTTTGGTTTAGGGTTATGTTTAGGGTTAGGTTTTAGAGTTTGGATTACGTTTAGGGTTTGGTTTAGGGTTAGGGATAGGGTTAGGGTTAGGTTAGGATTATGGATAGGGTTAGGTTTAGGGTTAGGTTTAGGTTTTGAGTTATGTTTAGGTTTAGGATTAGGGTTTGGGTTAGGGTTAGGGTTAGGGTTAGCGTGAGGGTTAGGGTTAGGCTTAGGGTTTGGGTTAGGTTTTAGGGTTATGGTTAGGGTTATTGTTTGGGTTAAGGTTAGGGTTAGGGTTAGGAATAGGGTTAGGGTTAGGGTTAGGGTTTGGTTTACGGTTTGGGTTAGGGTTAGGGTTAGGTTTAGGTTTTGAGTTATGTTTAGGGTTAGGATTAGGGTTTGGGTTAGTGTTAGGGTTAGGGTTAGGGTTAGGGTTAGGGTTAGGGTTAGGGTTAGTGTTAGGGTTAGGGTTAGGGTTAGAGTTAGGGTTTGGTTTACGGTTTGGGTTAGGGTTAGATTTTGGGTTAGGGTTAGGGTTAGTATTAGGGTTAGTTTTAGGTTTAGAGTTAGGGTTTGTGTTAGGGTTCGGGTTAGGGTTAGGGTTAGGGTTTGGGTTAGTGTTAGGTTTAGGGTTAGGGTTAGGGTTTGGGTTAGGGTTAGGGATAGGGTTAGGGTTTAGGGTTAGGGTTAGGTTTAGGGTTAGGGTTATGGTTAGGTTAGGTTTAGGGTTTATGTTAATGTTTGTGGTTAGGGGTTAGGGGTTAGGTTTAGGGTTAGGATTAGGGTTAGGGTTTGGGTTAGGGTTTAGGGTTAGGGTTTGTGTTAGGGTTTGGGTTAAGGTTAGGGTTAGGGTTAGGGTTAGGAATAGGGTTAGGTTTAGGGTTTATGTTACGGTTAGGGTTAGGGTTAGGGTTAGGATTAGGGCTAGGTTTAGGTTTAGGGTTAGGGTTCTAGTTAGAGTTAGGGTTCGGGTTAGAGTTTGAGTTAGGGTTTGGGTTAGGATGTGGGTTAGGGTTAGGTTTAGGTTTTGGGTTAGGGTTAGAGAGGGTTAGGTTTTGGGTTAGGGTTAGGGTTTGAGTTAGGGTTAGGGTTATGGTTAGGGTTTGGGTTAGAGTTAGGGTTAGCGTTTTGGTTTGGATTAGGGTTAGAATTAGGGTTTGGGATAGTGTTAGGTTTAGGGTTAGGGTTAGGGTTACGGTTAGGTTAGTGTTAGGGTTTATGTTAATGTTTTTGGTTAGGGGTTAGTGGTTAGGTTTAGGGTTAGGATTAGGGTTAGGGTTTGAGTTAGGGTTAGGGTTAGGGTTAGGGTTAGGATTAGGTTTAGGGTTAGGGTTAGGATTAGAGTTAGGGTTAGGGTTTTGGTTTGGATTAGGGTTAGGATTAGGGTTTGGGATAGTGTTAGGTTTAGGCTTAGGGTTAGGGTTACGGTTAGGTTAGTGTTAGGGTTTATGTTAATGTTTGTGGTTAGGGGTTAGGGGTTAGGTTTATGGTTAGGATTAGGGTTAGGGTTTGGGTTATGGTTTAGGGTTAGGGTTTGTGTTAGGGTTTGGGTGAAGGTTAGGGTTAGGGTTAGGGTTAGGAATAGGGTTAGGTTTAGGGTTTATGTTACGGTTAGGGTTAGGGTTAGAGTTTGGGTTAAGGTTAGGGTTAGTTTTTGGGTTAGGGTTAGGGTTAGGATTAGGGCTAGGTTTAGGTTTAGGGTTAGGGTTTGATTTAGAGTTAGGGTTCGGGTTAGAGTTTGAGTTTGGTTTGGGGTTAGGCTGTGGGTGAGGCTTAGGTTTCGGATTAGGGTTAGGGATAGAGAGGGTTAGGTTTTGCGTAAGAGTTAGGGTTAGGGTTTGAGTTAGGGTTAGGGTTAGGGTTAGGGTTTGGGTTAGGGTTAGGGTTAGGGTTTCGTGTTGGGTTCGGGTTAGGGTTAGAGTTACGGTTAGGATTAGGGTTAGGGTTAGATTTAGGATTAGGATTAGAGTTAGGTTTAGGGTTTGGGTTAGGGTTAGGGTTAGGGTTAGGGTTAGGGTTAGGATTAGGGTTAGGGTTAGGGTTACGGTTATGGTTAAGTTTAGGGTTTGTGTTTGGGTTAGGTTTAGGGTTAGGGTTAGGGTTAGTGTTAGAGTTTGGGTTAGTGTTAGGTTTAGGGTTTGGGTTACCGTTAGGGTTAGGGTTTCTATTTGGGTTTGGGTTAGGGTTAGGGTGTGGGTTAATGTTTGCGGTTAGGGGTTAGGGGTTAGGTTTAGGGTTAGGTTTGGTTTAGGGTTAGGTTTAGGGTTAGGGTTAGGTTTAAGTTTTGGGTTAGGTTTAGGGTTATGGTTAGGGTTTGAGTTTGGGTTAGGGTTAGGGTTAGGGTTAGGTTTTGTATTAGGGTTAGGATTAGGTTTAGGGTTTGAGTTAGGGTTAGGGTTAGGTTTAGGGTTTGGGTTATGGTTAGAGTTAGGGTTAGGTGTTGGGTTTGGGTTAGGGTTAGGGTTACGGTTAGGATTACGGTTAGATTTAGGGTTTGGGTTAGGGTTAGGGTTAGGGATAGCGTTAGGATTAGGGTTAGGGTTAGGGTTAGGGTTAGGTTTAGGGTGTGTGGTAGGGTTAGGGTTAGGGTTAGGAATAGGGTTAAGGTTAGTTTTAGGGTTAGGGTTTGGTTTAGGGTTAGGGTTAGGTTTAGGGTTAGGGTTAGGGTTAGGTTTAGCATTAGAGTTAGGGTTAGGGTTTTGGTTAGTGTAAGAGTTAGGGTTAGTGTTAGGGTTTAGGGTTAGCGTTTGGGTTAGGGTTTGGTTTAGGGTTAGGATTAGGATTATGTTTAGGGTTAGGGTTAGGGTTTGGGTTAGGGTTAAGGTTAGGGTTTGGTTTATTGTTTGGGTCAGGGTTTGGGTTAGGTTTTGGGTTAGGGTTAGGGATAGGGTTAGGGTTAGGTTAGGTTTATGGATAGATTTAGGTTTAGGGTTAGGTTAAGGTTTTGAGTTATGTTTAGGGTTTGGGTTAGGGTTAGGGTTAGGGTTAGCGTGAGGGTTAGGGTTAGGGTTAGGGTTAGGTTTTAGGGTTATGGTTAGGGTTATTGTTTGGGTTAAGGTTAGGTTTAGGGTTAGGTTTAGGAATAGGGTTAGGGTTAGGTTTAGGGTTAGGTTTTGGTTTACGGTTTGGGTTAGGGTTAGGGTTAGTTTTTGGGTTAGGGTTAGAGTTAGGATCAGGGTTAGGGTTAGGGTTAGGGTAAGAAATAGGGTTAGGTTTAGGCTTAGGGTTAGGGTTAGGATTAGCGTTAGGTTTAGTGTTTGGATTAGGGTTATGTTTAGGTTTAGGGTTTGGCATTGGGTTAGGGTTAGGGTTAGGATTTGGGTTAACATTTGTTGTTAGGGGTTAGGGATTAGGTTTAGGGTTAGTTTCATGGTGTGGTTTTGGGTTAGGGATAGGGTTAGGGTTTCGGTTTGGGTTAGGGTTAGGTTTAATTTTAGTTTTAGGGTTTCGGTTTGGGTTAGGGCAAGGTTTAGGGTTAGGGTTAGGGATTGGGTTAGGGTTATGGTTAGGAATAGGGTTAGGGTTAGGGTTATTATTAGTGTTTGGGTTAGGGTTTGGGTTAGGGTTAGGTTTAGGGTTTGGGTTAGGGTTAGGGTTAGGGTTTGGTTTAGGGTTATTTTTAGGGTTAGGTTTTAGAGTTAGGATTACGTATACGGTTTGGTTTAGGGTTAGGGATAGGGTTAGGGTTAGGTTAGGATTATGGATAGGGTTAGGTTTAGGATTGGGTTTAGGTTTTGAGTTATGTTTAGGGTTAGAATTAGAGTTTGTGTTAGGGTTAGGGTTAGGTTTTAGGGTTATGGTTAGGGTTATTGTTTGGGTTAAGGTTAGGGTTAGGGTTAGGGTTAGGAATAGGTTTAGGGTTAGGGTTAGGGTTAGGGTTTGGTTTAGGGTTTGGGTTAGGGTTAGGGTTAGTATTTGGGTTAGGGTTAGGGTTAGGATTAGGGTTAGGTTTAGGGTTTGATTAGGGTTAGGGTTAGGTTTAGGGTTAGGGTTTGGGTTAGGGTAGGTTTAGGGTTAGGGATTGGGTTTGGGTTAGGGTTAGGGTTAGGGCTAGGTTTAGGGTTAGGGTTACGGTTAGGATTAGGGTTTGATTTAGGTTTTGGGTTAGGATTAGGGTTAGGGTTAGGGTTAGGGTTAGGGTTAGGATTAGAGTTAGGGTTAGAGTTTTGCTTTGGGTTAGGGTTAGGGTTAAGTTTTGGGTTAGTGTCAGGGTTAGGGTTAGTGTTAGGGTTAGGGTTATTGTTAGGGTTAGGGTTTGGGTTAGGGTTATGGTTTGGGTTAGGTTTTGGGTTAGGGTTAGGTTTAGGGTTAGTGTTTGGGATAGGGTTTGGGTAAAGGTTAGGGTTAGGTTTAGGGTTAAGTTTAGGTTTAGGGTTAGGGTTATGGTTTATGTTAATTTTAGGGTTAGGGTTAGGGTAAAAAATAGGGTTAGGTTTAGAGTTAGGGTTAGGGTTAGGATTAGCGTTAGGTTTCGTGTTTGGATTAGGGTTAGGGTTAGGTTTAGGGTTTCGGATTGGGTTAGGGCTAGGATTAGGTTTAGGGTTAGGGATTGGGTTAGGGTTTTGGTTAGGAATAGGGTTAGGGTTAGAGTTAGGGTTAGGGTTTGAGTTAGGGTTAGGGTTAAGGTTAGGGTTTGGGTTTGGGTTAGGGTTTAGGGTTAGGGTTTGTCTTAGGTTTTGGGTTAAGGTTAGGGTTAGGGTTAGGGTTAGGAATAGGGTTAGTGTTAGGGTTAGCGTTAGGGTTAGTGTTAGGGTTAGGGTTAGGAATAGGGTTAGGGTTAAGGTTTGGGTTAGGGTTAGTTTTAGGGTTAGGGTTTGGGTTAGGGTTAGGGTTAGGTTTATTTTTTGGGTTAGGGTTAGGTTTAGGATTACGGTTAGGATTAGGTTTCAGGTTAGGGTTAGGGGTTGGGTTAGGGTTAGGTTTAGGGTTGGGGTTTGGGTTAGGGTTAGGTTTATTTTTTGGGTTAGGGTTAGGGTTAGGAAAAGGGTTAGGGTTAGGTTTAGGGTTAGGGTTTGCGTTAGGGTTAGGGTTAGGGTTAGGGTTTGAGTTAGGGTTTGTTTTAGGGTTAGGGTTAGGGTTGGGGGTTGGGTATGGGTTAGGGTTAGGGTTACGGTTAGGATTAGGGTTAGGGTTAGAGTTAGGATTAGGGTTAGTATTAGGGTTTGTGTTAGGGTTAGGGTTATGGTTAGGATTAGGGTTAGAGTTAGGATTAGAGTTAGGTTTAGGCTTTTGGTAAGGGTTAGGGTAATGGTTAGGGTTTGGATTGGGTTAGGGTTAGGGTTAGGGTTTGGGTTAACGTTTGTTGTTAGGGGTTAGGGATTAGGTTTAGGGTCAGTTTTACTGTGTGGGTTTGGGTTAGGGCAAAGGGTTAGTTTTTGGGTTAGGATTAGAGTTAGGATTAGGGTTAGGGTTAGGGTTAGGGTAAGAAATAGGGTTAGGTTTAGGGTTAGGGTTAGGGTTAGGATTAGCGTTAGGTTTAGTGTTTAAATTAGGGTTAGATTTAGGTTTAGGGTTTGGGATTGGGTTAGGGTTAGGGTTGGGTTAGGGTTAGGGTTAGGGTTAGGGTTAGGGTTATTGTTTGGGTTAAGGTTAGGTTTAGGGTTAGGCTTAGGGTTAGGAATAGGGTTAGGGTTAGGTTTAGGGTTAGGGTTCGGCTTACGGTTTGGGTTAGGGTTAGGGTTAGTTTTTGGGTTAGGGTTAGAGTTAGGATTAGGTTAGGTTTAGGGTTAGGGTAAGAAATAGGGTTAGGTTTAGGGTTAGGGTTAGGGTTAGGATTAGCGTTTGGTTTAGTGTTTGGATTAGGGTTAGGTTTAGGTTTAGGGTTTGGGATTGGGTTAGGTTTAGGGTTAGGATTTGGGTTAACGTTTTATGATAGGGGTTAGGGATTAGGTTTAGGGTTATTTTCACGGTGTGGTTTTGTGTTAGAGATAGGGTTAGGGTTTGGGTTTGGGTTAGGGTTAGGTTTAGGTTTAGTTTTAGGGTTTGGGTTCGGGTAGGTTAGGGTTAGGGTTAGGTATTGGGTTAGGGTTATTGTTAGGAATAGGGTTAGTTTTAGGGTTATTGTTAGTATTTGGGTAAGGTTTAGGGTTAGGGTTAGGTTTAGGTTTTCTGAAAGGGTTAGAGTTAGGGTAAGGGTTTGTGTGAGGGGTGGGCTCAAAGTTTAGTTTAG
>CM069541.1:6302500-6317500 GCA_035773235.1 Eospalax fontanierii
AGGTTTAGGGTTAGGGTTAGGGTTAGGGTTAGGATTAGCGTTAGGTTTAGTGTTTAAATTAGGGTTAGATTTAGGTTTAGGATTTGGGATTGGGTTAGGGTTAGGGTTAGGATTTGGGTTAACGTTTGTTGTTAGGGGTTAGGGATTAGGTTTAGGGTTAGTTTCACGGTGTGGTTTTGGTTTAGGGATAGGGTTAGGGTTTGGGTTTGGGTTAGGGTTAGGTTTAATTTTATTTTTCGGGTTTGGGTTTGGGTTAGGGCAAGGTTTAGGGTTAGGGTTAGGGATTGGGTTAGGGTTATGGTTAGGAATAGGGTTAGGGTTAGGGTTATTGTTAGTGTTTGCGTTAGGGTTTGAGTTAGGGTTAGGTTTAGGGTTTGGGTTAGGGTTAGGGTTAGGGTTTGGTTTAGGGTTATGTTTAGGGTTAGGTTTTAGAGTTAGGATTACGTTTAGGGTTTGGTTTAGGGTTAGGGATAGGGTTAGAGTTAGGTTAGGAGTATGGATAGGGTAAGGGTTAGGGTTAGGTTTAGGTTTTGAGTTAGGGTTAGGGATAGGAGTAGGGTTGGGGTTAGGGTTAGGGTTAAGTTAGCGTGAGGGTTAGGGTTAGGCTTAGGGTTAGGGTTAGGTTTTAGGGTTATGGTTAGGGTTATTGTTTGGGTTAAGGTTAGGGTTAGGGTTAGGGTTAGGAATAGGGTTAGGGTTAGGGTTAGGGTTTGGTTTTCGGTTTGGGTTAGGGTTAGGGTTAGGTTTAGGTTTTGAGTTATGTTTAGGGTTAGGATTAGGGTTTGGGTTAGTGTTAGGGTTAGGGTTAGGGTAAGGGTTAGGGTTAGGGTTAGTGTTAGGGTTAGGGTTAGGGTTAGAGTTAGGGTTTGGTTTACGGTTTGGGTTAGGGTTAGTTTTTGGGTTAGGGTTAGGGTTAGGATTAGGGTTAGGGTTAGGTTTAGAGTTAGGGTTTGTGTTAGGGTTCGGGTTAGGGTTAGAGTTAGGGTTAGGGTTAGCGTTTGGGTTAGGGTTAGGGTTAGGGTTAGAGGTAGGGTTAGGGTTAGATTTTGAGTTACGGTTGGGGTTATGTTTAGGGTTAGGTTTAGGGTTAGATTTTGAGTTAGGGTTAGGCTTAGGTTTAGGGTTAGGGTTTGCGTTAGGGTTAGAGAGCGTTAGTGTTTGGGTTAGGGTTAGGGTTAGGGTTAGGGCTAGGATTAGAGTTAGGGTTAGGGTTAGGATTAGGGTTAGGTTTGGGTTTGAGTTAGGGTTAGGGTTAGGGTTAGGGTTAGAATTAGGGTTAGGTTTAGGGTTAGCATTAGAGTTAGGGTTAGGGTTTTGGTTTGGATTAGGCTTAGGGTTAGGGTTTGGGTTAGTGTTAGGTTTAGGGTTAGGGTTAGGGTTTGGGTTAGGGTTAGGGTTAGGGTTAGGTTTAGGGTTAGGGTTAGGGTTAGGGTTAGGGATAGCGTTAGGATTAGGGTTAGGGTTAGGGTTACGATTATGGTTAAGTTTAGGGTTTGTGTTTGGGTTAGGTTTAGGGTTAGGGTTAGGGGTTGTGTTAGTGTTAGGTTTAGGGTTTGTGGTAGGGTTAGGGTTAGGGTTAGGAATAGGGTTAAGGTTAGTTTTAGGGTTAGGGTTTGGTTTAGGGTTAGGGTTAGGGTTAGGGTTAGGTTTAGCATTAGAGTTAGGGTTAGGGTTTTGGTTACTGTTAGAGTTAGGGTTAGTGTTAGGGTTTAGGGTTAGGGTTTGGGTTAGGGTTTGTTTTAGGGTTAGGATTAGGATTAGGTTTAGGGTTAGGGTTAGGGTTTGGGTTAGTGTTAGGGTTAGGGTTTGGTTTATTGTTTGGGTTAGGTTTAGGGTTAGGTTTTGGGTTTGGGTTAGGGATAGGGTTAGGGTTAGGTTAGGTTTATGGATAGATTTAGGTTTAGGGTTATGTTAAGGTTTTGAGTTATGTTTAGGGTTAAAATTAGGGTTTGGGTTAGGGTAAGGGGTAGGGTTAGCGTGAGAGGTAGGGTTAGGGTAAGGGTTAGGGTTAGGTTTTAGGGTTGTGGGTAGGGTTATTGTTTGGGGTAAGGTTAGGTTTAGGGTTAGGTTTAGGAATAGGGTTAGAGTTAGGTTTAGGGTTCGGGTTTGGTTTACGGTTTGGGTTAGGGTTAGGGTTAGTTTTTGGGTTAGGGTTAGAGTTAGGATCAGAGTTAGGGTTAGGGTTAGGGTAAGAAATAGGGTTAGGTTTAGGCTTAGGGTTAGAGTTAGGATTAGCGTTAGGTTTAGTGTTTGGATTAGGGTTAGGTTTAGGTTTAGGTTTTGGGATTGGGTTAGGGTTAGGGTTAGGATTTGGGTTAACATTTGTTGTTAGGGGTTAGGGATTAGGTTTAGGGTTAGTTTCATGGTGTGGTTTTGCGTTAGGGATAGGGTTATGGTTTGGGTTTTGGTTAGTGTTAGGTTTAATTTTAGTTTTAGGGTTTGGGTTTGGGTTAGGGCAAGGTTTAGGGTTAGGGTTAGAGATTGGGTTAGGGTTATGGTTAGGAATAGGGTTAGGGTTAGGGTTATTATTAGTGTTTGGGTTAGGGTTTGGGTTAGGGTTAGGTTTAGGGTTTGGGTTAGGGTTAGGGTTAGGGTTTGGTTTAGGGTTATTTTTAGGGTTAGGTTTTAGAGTTAGGATTACGTATAGGGTTTGGTTTAGGGTTGGGGATAGGGTTAGGGTTAGGTTAGGATTATGGATAGGGTTAGGTTTAGGGTTAGGTTTAGGTTTTGAGTTATGTTTAGGGTTAGAATTAGAGTTTGTGTTAGGGTTAGGGTTAGGTTTTAGGGTTATGGTTAGGGTTATTGTTTGGGTTAATTTTAGGGTTAGGATTAGGGTTAGGAATAGGGTAAGGGTTAGGGTTAGGGTTAGGGTTTGGTTTACGGTTTGGGTTAGGGTTAGGGTTAGTAATTGGGTTAGGGTTAGGGTTAGGTTTAGGGTTTGATTAGGGTTAGGGTTAGGTTTAGTTTTAGGGTTTGGTTTAGGGTAGGGTTAGGGCTAGGGGTTGGGTTTGGGTTAGGGTTAGGGTTAGGGCTAGGATTAGGGTTAGGGTTACGGTTAGGATTAGGGTTTGATTTAGGTTTTGGGTTAGGATTAGGGTTAGGGTTAGGGTTAGGGTTAGGGTTAGGATTAGAGTTAGGCTTAGAGTTTTGCTTTGGGTTAGGGTTAGGGTTAAGTTTTGGGTTAGTGTTAGGGTTAGGGTTAGTGTTAGGGTTAGGGTTATTGTTAGGGTTAGGGTTTGGGTTAGGGTTATGGTTTGGGTTAGGGTTTGGGTTAGGGTTAGGTTTAGGGTTAGTGTTTGGGATAGGGTTTGGGTAAAGGTTAGGGTTAGGGTTAGGGTTAAGTTTACGGTTAGGGTTAGGGTTATGGTTTGGGTTAATTTTAGGGTTAGGGTTGGGGTAAAAAATAGGGTTAGGTTTAGAGTTAGGGTTAGGGTTAGGATTAGCGTTAGGTTTTGTGTTTGGATTAGGGTTAGGGTTAGGTTTAGGGTTTCGGATTGAGTTAGGGCGAGGGTTAGGGTTAGGGTTAGGGATTGGGTTAGATTTTGAGTTAGGGTTAGGCTTCGATTTAGGGTTAGGGTTTGGGTTAGGGTTAGAGAGGGTTAGTGTTTGGGTTAGGGTTAGGGTTAGGGTTAGGGCTAGGATTAGGGTTAGGGTTAGGGTTAGGATTAGGGGTAGGTTTAGGGTTAGGGTTAGGGTTTGGGTTAGGGTTAGGGTTAGGGTTAGGAGTAGGGTTTAGGGTTAGGGTTAGGTTTAGGGATAGGGTTATGGTTAGGTTAGTGTTAGGGTTTATGTTAATGTTTGTGGTTAGGGGTTAGGGTTTATGTTATGGTTAGGGTTAGGGTTAGGGTTTGGGTTAAGGTTAGGGTTAGTTTTTGGGTTAGGGTTAGGGTTAGGATTAGGGCTAGGTTTAGGTTTAGGGTTAGGGTTTGAGTTAGAGTTAGGGTTCGGGTTAGGGTTTGAGTTAGGGTTTGGGTTAGGATGTGGGTTAGGGTTAGGTTTAGGTTTTGGGTTAGGGTTAGAGAGGGTTAGGGTTTGGGTTAGGGTTAGGGTTAGGGTTTGAGTTAGGGTTAGGGTTAGGGTTAGGGTTTGGGTTAGGGTTAGGGTTAGGGTTACGTGTTGGGTTCGGGTTAGGGTTAGATTTACGGTTAGGATTAGGGTTAGGGTTAGATTTAGGGTTAGGATTAGAGTTAGGTTTAGGGTTTGGGTTAGGGTTAGGGATCGGGTTAGGGTTAGGATTAGGGTTACGGTTAGGGTTACGGTTATGGTTAAGTTTAGGGTTTGTGTTTGGGTTAGGTTTAGGTTTAGGGTTAGGGTTAGTGTTAGAGTTTGGGTTAGTGTTAGGTTTAGGGTTTGGGTTAGGGTTAGGGTTAGGGTTAGTGTTTGGGATAGGGTTTGGGTAAATGTTAGGGTTAGGGTTAGGGTTAAGTTTACGGTTAGGGTTAGGGTTATGGTTTGGGTTAATTTTAGAGTTAGGGTTAGGGTAAAAAATAGGGTTAGGTTTAGAGTTAGGGTTAGGGTTAGGATTAGCGTTAGGTTTCGTGTTTGGATTAGGGTTAGGGTTAGGTTTACGGTTTCGGATTGGGTTAGGGCTAGGGTTAGGGTTAGGGTTAGGGATTGGGTTAGGGTTTTGGTTAGGAATAGGGTTAGGGTTAGAATTAGGGTTAGGGTTTGAGTTAGTGTTAGGGTTAAGGTTAGGGTTTGGGTTTGGGTTAGGGTTTAGGGTTAGGGTTTGTGTTAGGTTTTGGGTTAAGGTTAGGGTTAGGGTTAGGGTTAGGGTTAGTGTTAGGGTTAGGGTTAAGGTTTGGGTTAGGGTTAGTTTTAGGGTTAGGGTTTGGGTTAGGGTTAGGGTTAGGGTTAGTTTTTGGGTTAGGGTTAGGTTTAGGATTACGGTTAGGATTAGGTTTCAGGTTAGGGTTAGGGTTTGGGTTAGGGTTAGGTTTAGGGTTAGGGTTTGGGTTAGGGTTAGGTTTATTTTTTGGGTTAGGGTTAGGGTTAGGAAAAGGGTTAGGGTTAGGTTTAGGGTTAGGGTTTGCGTTAGGGTTAGGGTTAGGGTTAGGGTTTGAGTTAGGGTTTGTTTTAGGGTTAGGGTTAGGGTTAGGGGTTGGGTATGGATTTGGGTTAGGGTTACGGTTAGGATTAGGGTTAGGGTTAGAGTTAGGATTAGGGTTAGTATTAGGGTTTGGTTTAGGGTTAGGGTTATGGTTAGGATTAGGGTTAGGGTTAGGATTAGAGTTAGGTTTAGGCTTTTGGTAAGGGTTAGGGTAATGGTTAGGGTTTGGATTGGTTTAGGGTTAGGGTTAGGGTTTGGGTTAACGTTTGTTGTTAGGGGTTAGGGATTAGGTTTAGGGTCAGTTTTACTGTGTGGGTTTGGGTTAGGCATAGGGTTAGGGTTTGGGTTTGGGTTAGGGTTTGGATTTAGGGTTATGGTTAGGGTTATAGTTTGGGTTAAGGTTAGGTTTAGGGTTAGGGTTAGGAATAGGGTAACGGTTAGGGTTAGGGTTAGGGTTTGGTTTACGGTTTGGCTTAGGGTTAGGGTTAGTTTTTGGGTTAGGATTAGAGTTAGGATTAGGGTTAGGGTTAGGGTTAATGTAAGAAATAGTGTTAGGTTTAGGGTTAGGGTTAGGATTAGCGTTAGGTTTAGTGTTTAAATTAGGGTTAGATTTAGGTTTAGGGTTTGGGATTGGGTTAGGGTTAGGGTTAGGGTTAGGGTTAGGGATAGGGTTAGGGTTATTGTTTGGGTTAAGGTTAGGTTTAGGGTTAGGGTTAGGAATAGCGTTAGGGTTAGGTTTAGGGTTAGGGTTTGGTTTACGGTTTGGGTTAGGGTTAGTGTTAGTTTTTGGGTTAGGGTTAGAGTTAGGATTAGGTTAGGTTTAAGGTTAGGGTAAGAAATAGGGTTAGGTTTAGGGTTAGGGTTAGGGTTAGGATTAGCGTTAGGTTTAGTGTTTGGATTAGGGTTAGGTTTAGGTTTAGGGTTTGGGATTGGGTTGGGTTTAGGGTTAGGATTTGGGTTAACGTTTGTTGTTAGGGGTTAGGGATTAGGTTTAGGGTTATTTTCACGGTGAGGTTTTGGGTTAGGGATAGGGTTAGGGTTTGGGTTTGGGTTAGGGTTAGGTTTAGGTTTAGTTTTAGGGTTTCGGTTAGGGCTAGGTTAGGGTTAGGGTTAGGTATTGGGTTAGGGTTATTGTTAGGAATAGGGTTAGTTTTAGGGTTATTGTCAGTGTTTGGGTTAGGGTTTGGGTTAGGGTTAGAGTTAGGGTTTAGTTTAGGGTTATGTTTAGGGTTAGGTTTTAGAGTTAGGAATACGTTTAGGGTTTGGTTTAGGGTTAGGGATAGGGTTAGGGCTAGGTTAGGATTATGGATAGGCTTAGGTTTAGGTTTAGGTTTGGGTTTTTAGTTTTGTTTAGGGTTAGGATTAGGGTTTGGGTTAGGGTTAGGGTTAGGGTTATCGTGAGGGTTAGGGTTAGGCTTAGGTTTAGGGTTAGGTTTTAGGATTATGGTTAGGGATAGGGTTAGAGTTAGGTTAGGTTTATGGATAGATTTAGGTTTAGGGTTAGGTTAAGGTTTTGAGTTATGTTTAGGGTTAGGATTAGGGTTTGGGTTAGGGTTAGGGTTAGGGTTAGCGTGAGGGTTAGGTTTAGGGTTAGGGTTAGGGTTAGGTTTTAGGGTTATGGTTAGGGTTATTGTTTGGGTTAAGGTTAGGTTTAGGGTTAGGGTTAGGAATAGGGTTAAGGTTAGGGTTAGGGTTAGGGTTTGGTTTACGGTTTGGCTTAGGGTTAGGGTTAGTTTTTGGGTTAGGATTAGAGTTAGGATTAGGGTTAGACTTAGGGTTAGGGTAAGAAATAGGCTTAGGTTTAGGGTTAGGGTTAGGGTTACGGTTAGGATTAGCGTTAGGTTTAGTGTTTAAATTAGGGTTAGATTTAGGTTTAGGATTTGGGATTGGGTTAGGGTTAGGGTTAGGATTTGGGTTAACGTTTGTTGTTAGGGGATAGGGATTAGGTTTGGGGTTAGTTTCACGGTGTGGTTTTGGGTTAGGGATAGGGTTAGGGTTTGGGTTTGGGTTAGGGTTAGGTTTAATTTTATTTTTCGGGTTTGGGTTTGGGTTAGGGCAAGGTTTAGGGTTAGGGTTAGGGATTGGGTTAGGGTTATGGTTAGGAATAGGGTTAGGGTTAGGGTTATTGTTAGTTTTTGCGTTAGGGTTTGAGTTAGGGTTAGGTTTAGGGTTTGGGTTAGGGTTAGGGTTAGGGTTTGGTTTAGGGTTATGTTTAGGGTTAGGTTTTAGAGTTAGGATTACGTTTAGGGTTTGGTTTAGGGTTAGGGATAGGGTTAGGGTTAGGTTAGGATTATGGATAGGGTTAGGTTTAGGGATAGGTTTAGGTTTTGAGTTATGTTTAGGGTTAGGATTAGGGTTTGGGATAGGGTTAGGGTTAAGTTAGCGTGAGGGTTAGGGTTAGGCTTAGGGTTAGGGTTAGGTTTTAGGGTTATGGTTAGGGTTATTGTTTGGGTTAAGGTTAGGGTTAGGGTTAGGGTTAGGGTTTGGTTTTCGGTTTGGGTTAGGGTTAGGGTTAGGTTTAGGTTTTGAGTTATGTTTAGGGTTAGGATTAGGGTTTGGGTTAGTGTTAGGGTTAGGGTTAGGGTTAGGGTTAGGGTTAGTGTTAGGGTTAGGGTTAGGGTTAGAGTTAGGGTTTGGTTTACGGTTTGGGTTAGGGTTAGTTTTTGGGTTAGGGTTAGGGTTAGGTTTAGAGTTAGGGTTTGTGTTAGGGTTCGGGTTAGGGTTAGGGTTAGGGTTAGGGTTAGGGTTTGGGTTAGGGTTAGGGTTAGGGTTAGGGTTAGGGTTAGGGTTAGATTTTGAGTTACGGTTCGGGTTATGTTTAGGGTTAGGTTTAGGGTTAGATTTTGAGTTAGGGTTAGGCTTAGGTTTAGGGTTAGGGTTTGCGTTAGGGTTAGAGAGGGTTAGTGTTTGGGTTAGGGTTAGGGTTAGGGTTAGGGCTAGGATTAGAGTTAGGGTTAGGGTTAGGATTAGGGTTAGGTTTAGGGTTTGAGTTAGGGTTAGGGTTAGGGTTAGGGTTAGAATTAGGGTTAGGTTTAGGGTTAGCATTAGAGTTAGGGTTAGGGTTTTGGTTTGGATTAGGCTTAGGGTTAGGGTTTGGGTTAGTGTTAGGTTTAGGGTTAGGGTTAGGGTTTGGGTTAGGGTTAGGGTTAGGGTTAGGGTTAGGGTTAGGGTTAGGGTTAGGGATAGCGTTAGGATTAGGGTTAGGGTTAGGGTTACGATTATGGTTAAGTTTAGGGTTTGTGTTTGGGTTAGGTTTAGGGTTAGGGTTAGGGTTTGTGTTAGTGTTAGGTTTAGGGTTTGTGGTAGGGTTAGGGTTAGGGTTAGGAATAGGGTTAAGGTTAGTTTTAGGGTTAGGGTTTGGTTTAGGGTTAGGGTTAGGGTTAGGGTTAGGGTTAGGGTTAGGGTTTGGGTTAGGGTTTGGTTTAGGGTTAGGATTAGGATTAGGTTTAGGGTTAGGGTTAGGGTTTGGGTTAGGGTTAGGGTTAGGGTTAGGGTTAGGATTAGGTTTAGGTTTAGGGTTAGGATTAGAGTTAGGGTTAGGGTTAGGGTTAGGGTTTGGGTTTGGGTTAGGGATAGGGTTAGGGTTAGGTTAGGTTTATGGATAGATTTAGGTTTAGGGTTAGGTTAAGGTTTTGAGTTATGTTTAGGGTTAAAGTGAGGGTTTGGGTTAGGGTAAGGGGTAGGGTTAGCGTGAGAGTTAGGGTTAGGGTTAGGGTTAGGGTTAGGTTTTAGGGTTATGGTTAGGGTTATTGTTTGGGTTAAGGTTAGGTTTAGTGTTAGGTTTAGGAATAGGGTTAGAGTTAGGTTTAGGGTTCGGGTTTGGTTTACGGTTTGGGTTAGGGTTAGGGTTAGTTTTTGGGTTAGGGTTAGAGTTAGGATCAGGGTTAGGGTTAGGGTTAGGGTAAGAAATAGGGTTAGGTTTAGGCTTAGGGTTAGAGTTAGGATTAGCGTTAGGTTTAGTGTTTGGATTAGGGTTAGGTTTAGGTTTAGGTTTTGGGATTGGGTTAGGGTTAGGGTTAGGATTTGGGTTAACATTTGTTGTTAGGGGTTAGGGATTAGGTTTAGGGTTAGTTTCATGGTGTGGTTTTGCGTTAGGGATAGGGTTATGGTTTGGGTTTGGGTTAGGGTTAGGTTTAATTTTAGTTTTAGGGTTTGGGTTTGGGTTAGGGCAAGGTTTAGGGTTAGGGTTAGAGATTGGGTTAGGGTTATGGTTAGGAATAGGGTTAGGGTTAGGGTTATTATTAGTGTTTGGGTTAGGGTTTGGGTTAGGGTTAGGTTTAGGGTTTGGGTTAGGGTTAGGGTTAGGGTTTGGTTTAGGGTGATTTTTAGGGTTAGGTTTTAGAGTTAGGATTACGTTTAGGGTTTGGTTTAGGGTTGGGGATAGGGTTAGGGTTAGGTTAGGATTATGGATAGGGTTAGGTTTAGGGTTAGGTTTAGGTTTTGAGTTATGTTTAGGGTTAGAACTAGAGTTTGTGTTAGGGTTAGGGTTAGGTTTTAGGGTTATGGTTAGGGTTATTGTTTGGGTTAAGGTTAGGGTTAGGATTAGGGTTAGGAATAGGGTAAGGGTTAGGGTTAGGGTTAGGGTTTGGTTTACGGTTTGGGTTAGGGTTAGGGTTAGTAATTGGGTTAGGGTTAGGGTTAGGATTAGGGTTAGGTTTAGGGTTTGATTAGGGTTAAGGTTAGGTTTAGTTTTAGGGTTTGGTTTAGGGTAGGGTTAGGGTTAGGGGTTGGGTTTGGGTTAGGGTTAGGGTTAGGGCTAGGATTAGGGTTAGGGTTACGGTTAGGATTAGGGTTTGATTTAGGTTTTGGGTTAGGATTAGGGTTAGGGTTAGGGTTAGGGTTAGGATTAGAGTTAGGCTTAGAGTTTTGCTTTGGGTTAGGGTTAGGGTTAAGTTTTGGGTTAGTGTTAGGGTTAGGGTTAGTGTTAGGGTTAGGGTTATTGTTAGGGTTAGGGTTTGGGTTAGGGTTATGGTTTGGGTTAGGGTTTGGGTTAGGGTTAGGTTTAGGGTTAGTGTTTGGGATAGGGTTTGGGTAAATGTTAGGGTTAGGGTTAGGGTTAAGTTTACGGTTAGGGTTAGGGTTATGGTTTGGGTTAATTTTAGGGTTAGGGTTAGGGTAAAAAATAGGGTTAGGTTTAGAGTTAGGGTTAGGGTTAGGATTAGCGTTAGGTTTTGTGTTTGGATTAGGGTTATGGTTAGGTTTAGGGTTTCGGATTGAGTTAGGGCTAGGGTTAGGGTTAGGGTTAGGGATTGGGTTAGGGTTATGGTTAGGAATAGGGTTAGGGTTAGAGTTAGGGTTAGGGTTTGAGTTAGGGTTAGGGTTAAGGTTAGGGTTTGGGTTTGGGTTAGGGTTTAGGGTTAGGGTTTGTGTTAGGTTTTGGGTTAAGATTAGGGTTAGGGTTAGGGTTAGGAATAGGGTTAGGGTTAGGGTTAGGGTTAGGGTTAGGAATAGGGTTAGGGTTAGGGTTTGGGTTAGGGTTAGTTTTAGGGTTAGGGTTTGGGTTAGGGTTAGGGTTAGGTTTAGTTTTTGGGTTAGGGTTAGGTTTAGGATTACGGTTAGGATTAGGTTTCAGGTTAGGGTTAGGGTTTGGGTTAGGGTTAGGTTTAGGGTTAGGGTTTGGGTTAGGGTTAGGTTTATTTTTTGGGTTAGGGTTAGGGTTAGGAAAAGGGTTAGGGTTAGGTTTAGGGTTAGGGTTTGCGTTAGGGTTAGGGTTAGGGTTAGAGTTTGAGTTAGGGTTTGTTTTAGGGTTAGGGTTAGGGTTAGGGGTTGGGTATGCGTTAGGGTTAGGGTTACGGTTAGGATTAGGGTTAGGGTTAGAGTTAGGATTAGGGTTAGTTTTAGGGTTTGGGTTAGGGTTAGGGTTATGGTTAGGATTAGGGTTAGGGTTAGGATTAGAGTTAGGTTTAGGCTTTTGGTAAGGGTTAGGGTAATGGTTAGGGTTTGGATTGGGTTAGGGTTAGGGTTAGGGTTTGGGTAAACGTTTGTTGTTAGGGGTTAGGGATTAGGTTTAGGGTCAGTTTTAATGTGTGGGTTTGGGTTAGGCATAGGGTTAGGGTTTGGGTTTGGGTTAGGGTTAGGTTTTAGGGTTATGGTTAGGGTTATTGTTTGGGTTAAGGTTAGGTTTAGGGATAGGGTTAGGAATAGGGTTACGGTTAGGGTTAGGGTTAGGGTTTGGTTTACGGTTTGGCTTAGGGTTAGGGTTAGTTTTGGGGTTAGGTTTAGAGTTAGGATTAGGGTTAGGGTTAGGGTTAGGGTAAGAAATAGGGTTAGGTTTAGGGTTAGGGTTAGGGTTAGGATTAGCGTTAGGTTTAGTGTTTAAATTAGGGTTAGATTTAGGTTTAGGGTTTGGGATTGGGTTAGGGTTAGGGTTAGGGTTAGGGTTAGGGTTAGTGTTAGGGTTACGGTTAGGGTTATTGTTTGGGTTAAGGTTAGGTTTAGGGTTAGGGTTAGGAATAGGGTTAGGGTTAGGTTTAGGGTTAGGGTTTGATTTACAGTTTGGGTTAGGGTTAGGGTTAGTTTTTGGGTTAACGTTAGAGTTAGGATTAGGTTAGGTTTAGGGTTAGGGTAAGAAATAGGGTTAGGTTTATGGTTAGGGTTAGTGTTAGGATTCGCGTTAGGTTTAGTGTTTGGATTAGGGTTAGGTTTAGGTTTAGGGTTTGGGATTGGTTTATGTTTAGGGTTAGGATTTGGGTTAACGTTTGTTGTTAGGGGTTAGGGATTAGGTTTAGGGTTATTTTCACGGTGTGGTTTTGGGTTAGGGATAGGGTTAGGGTTTGGGTTTGGGTTAGGGTTAGGTTTAGGTTTAGTTTTAGGGTTTGGGTTTGGGTTAGGGCTGGGTTAGGGTTAGGGTTAGGTATTGGGTTAGGGTTATTGTTAGGAATAGGGTTAGTTTTAGGGTTATTGTGAGTGTTTGGTTTAGGGTTTGGCTTAGGGTTAGGTTTAGGTTTTGTGTTAGGGTTAGAGTTAGGTTAAGGGTTTGGGTTAGGGTTAGGGTTAGGGTTTAGTTTAGGGTTATGTTTAGGGTTAGGTTTTAGAGTTAGGAATACGTTTAGGGTTTGGTTTAGGGTTAGGGATAGTGTTAGGGTTAGGTTAGGATTATGGATAGGCTTAGGTTTAGGTTTAGGTTTAGGTTTTTAGTTATGTTTAGGGTTAGGATTAGGGTTTGGGTTAGGGTTAGGGTTAGGGTTAGCGTGAGGGTTAGGGTTAGGCTTAGGGTTAGGGTTAGGTTTTAGGGTTATGTTTAGGGTTATTGTTTGGGTTAAAGTTAAGGTTAGGGTTAGGGTTAGGAATAGGGTTAGGGTTAGGGTTAATGTTAGGGTTTGGTTTACGGTTTGGGTTAGGGTTAGGGTTAGTATTTGGGTTAGGGTTAGGGTTAGGATTAGGGTTAGGTTTAGGGTTTGATTAGGATTAGGGTTAGGGTTAGGGTTTGGGTTAGGATTAGTGTTAGGGTTAGGGGTTGGGTTTGGGTTAGGGTTAGGGTTAGGGCTAGGATTAGGTTTAGGTTTAGGGTTAGGATTAGAGTTAGGGTTATAGTTTTGCTTTGGGTTAGGGTTATGGTTAGGGTTTGTGTTAGTGTTAGGGTTAGGGTTACTGTTAGGGTTAGGGTTAGTGTTAGGGTTAGGGTTTGGGTTAGGGTTATGGTATGGGTTAGGGTTTGGTTTAGGGTTAGGTTTAGGGTTAGTGTTTGGGTTATTTTTAGGTTTTGGGTTAGGGTTAGAGTTAGGGTTAGGGTTTGAGTTAGGGTTAGGGTTAAGGTTAGGGTTAGGGTTAGGGATTGGGTTAGGGTTATGGTTAGGAATAGGGTTAGGGTTAGAGTTAGGGTTAGGGTTTGAGTTAGGGTTAGGGTTAAGGTTAGGGTTAGGGTTAGGGTTAGGAATAGGGTTAGGTTTAGGGTTAGTGTTTGGGATAGGGTTTGGGTAAAAGTTAGGGTTAGGGTTAGGGTTAAGTATAGGGTTAGGGTTAGGGTTAATGTTAGGGTTTGGTTTACGGTTTGGGTTAGGGTTAGGGTTAGTATTTGGGTTAGGGTTAGGGTTAGGATTAGGGTTAGGTTTAGGGTTTGATTAGGATTAGGGTTAGGGTTAGAGTTTGGGTTAGGATTAGTGTTAGGGTTAGGGGTTGGGTTTGGGTTAGGGTTAGGGTTAGGGCTAGGATTAGGTTTAGGTTTAGGGTTAGGATTAGAGTTAGGGTTATAGTTTTGCTTTGGGTTAGGGTTATGGTTAGGGTTTGTGTTAGTGTTAGGGTTAGGGTTACTGTTAGGGTTAGGGTTAGTGTTAGGGTTAGGGTTTGGGTTAGGGTTATGGTATGGGTTAGGGTTTGGGTTAGGGTTAGGTTTAGGGTTAGTGTTTGGGTTATTTTTAGGTTTTGGGTTAGGGTTAGAGTTAGGGTTAGGGTTTGAGTTAGGGTTAGGGTTAAGGTTAGGGTTAGGGTTAGGGATTGGGTTAGGGTTATGGTTAGGAATAGGGTTAGGGTTAGAGTTAGGGTTAG
The DNA here is from genome assembly GCA_035773235.1 of Eospalax fontanierii. Taxonomy (NCBI): domain Eukaryota; kingdom Metazoa; phylum Chordata; class Mammalia; order Rodentia; family Spalacidae; genus Eospalax; species Eospalax fontanierii. Next base: position 6,316,035 of record CM069541.1, read on the forward strand.
GGTTTGAGTTAGGGTTAGGGTTAATGTTAGGGTTAGGGTTAGGGTTAGGAATAGGGTTAGGTTTAGGGTTAGTGTTTGGGATAGGGTTTGGGTAAAAGTTAGGGTTAGGGTTAGGGTTAGGAATAGGGTTAGGGTTAGGGTTAGGGTTAAGTTTACGGTTAGGTTTAGGGTTATGTTTTGGGTTATGCTTAGGGTTAGGGTTAGGGTAAGAAATAGGGTTAGGTTTAGAGTTAGGGTAAGGGTTAGGATTCGCGTTAGGTTTCGTGTTTGGATTAGGGTTAGGGTTAGGTTTAGGGTTTCGGATTGGGTTAGGGCTAGGGTGACGGTTAGGGTTAGGGATTGGGTTAGGGTTATGGTTAGAAATAGGTGTAGGGTTAGAGTTAGGGTTGGGGTTTGAGTTAGGGTGAGGGTTAAGGTTAGGGTTTGGGTTTGGGTTAGGGTTTAGAGTTAGGGTTTGTGTTAGGTTTTGGGTTAAGGTTAGGGTTAGGGTTAGGGTTAGGAATAGGGTTAGGGTTAAGGTTTGGGTTAGGGTTAGTTTTAGGGGTAGGGTTTTGGTTAGGGTTAGGGTTAGGATTAGTTTTTGGGTTAGGGTTAGGTTTACGATTACGGTTAGGATTAGGTTTCGGGTTAGGGTTTGGGTTAGGGTTAGGGTTTGGGTTGGGGTTAGGTTTACGTTTAGGGTTTGGGTTAGGGTTAGGTTTATTTTTTGGGTTAGGGTTAGGGTTAGGAAAAGGGTTAGGGTTAGGTTTAGGGTTAAGTTTTGCGTTAGGGTTAGGGTTTGAGTTAGGGTTTGTTATAGGGTTAGGTTTAGGGTTAGGGGTTGGGTATGGGTTAGGGTTAGGGTTACGGTTAGGATTAGGGTTAGGGTTAGAGTTAGGATTAGGGTTAGTTTTAGGGTTTGGGTTAGGGTTAGGGTTATGGTTAGGATTAGGGTTAGGGTTAGGATTAGAGTTAGGTTTAGGCTTTTGGTAAGGGTTAGGGTTAGGGTTAGGGTTTGGATTGTGTTAGGGTTAAGTTTACGGTTTGGGTTAACGTTTGTTGTTAGGGGTTAGGGATTAGGTTTACGGTTAGTTTCAGTGTGTGCGTTTGGGTTAGGGATAGGGTTAGGGTTTGGTTTTGGGTTAGGGTTAGGTTTAGGTTTAGTTTTAGGGTTTGGGTTTGGGTTAGGGTTAGGGTTAGTGTTAGGGTTAAGGATTTGGTTAGGGTTATGGTTAGGAATAGAGTTAGGGTTTGGGTTATTGTTAGTGTTTGGGTTAGGGTTTGGGTTAGGGTTAGGGTTAGGTTTAGGTTTTGGGTTAGGTTTAGAGTTAGGGTTAGGGTTTGGGTTAGGGTTACGGTTAGGGTTTGGGTTAGGTTAGGATTATGGATAGGGTTAGGTTTAGGGTTAGGTTTAGAGTTATGTTTAGGGTTAGGATTAGGGTTTGGGTTAGGTTTAGGGTTAGAGTTAGCATGAGCGTTAGGGTTAG